>OW028578.1:38495909-38983409 GCA_932294295.1 Alitta virens
AAATCAACCTTTAAGATTTTGTATTTATTTGTATTTAGACTTTATTTACTTAAATACAGGTAAATAAAATCCTTGAAGGTTGATTTTGTATGAAATTATACCCAACATCTTTATGTGGCATAACATTATTGCTGAATTTCATATACTCCTTAGGATCATTGTCATAGACATATAAATGATAATCTTAGTTGTAGATTAGTTAAAGGAACAGAACAATTAAATGGCAAGAAAATAATAGAGAATACTTTTTATGCTCACTTCGCTTTACTCTGAACATAATGGATTGCTGTTAATACAGGGTTCCTGCAGGTATACCTTCATAAGACATGTGCACATGAAAAATAAGACCACTAATATAGTAATATACACCAATATATTTAATTTCATCGTCAAAAAAACAATCAGGGTATTGGCTATTAAGCAATGAAATAAATGCAGTTCTTTTGTATTTAAAGAAAGTTCATAATTTCTATTCAGTTATATTTATCAAATCATCTCAATAGTACAATGTAGATGTTAATATCCAAGTATATTTGCAAAAAAATAGGACATTGTAAGACTTAGTGGACAAAAGTAAGACTTAATACGGGCCTCAATTTTTGCAATAATAAAGTAAGAATATTTCAGACTTTTTTATAACCCGTGGGAACACTGTATTATTTTACACTTGACAGAATATAATGAACAAATGAAGAAATTCAAGAGTTCAAAAAATAGGACATCTTGGAATCTAATTAGCATTGCATAACAGGCTATGTAGGCCAAGTGGCAATTGTTTCAGTTCATCGCACACATGATGTCAATGTGACTATCAAAAGGCACCACTAGGCTATATAGAGTATCACTGTACAAAATTTCCTAAGGTTAAGTGCATTAGTGTTAGAGCTTTGCTCTGGAAACGAAAGTGTTACGTCCGCCCGTCCGCCAGTCCGCCCATCCACCCGACATAATGAGTCCACACCATGTTACAGATTTACCCCAGTGTTAGGGTCCTTTACTAGTCTCTATTTTAAATACAAATCTTAACTAGTGACAAATGATCTTTCAATTACCACAGCCCTTCAGAAACTCTATTTCAGACATGAAAACTTGAGTGTGCATTTTTCACAAGCACTTGAATTATTTTGCCCAAATCGGGTTATCTTAATTATACATGATATGTTATATAATGTAAATGGAGTTACAGAAATATTGCATGGTGACATTAAAATAACTACAGTAAGGCACTTAGTTTTGTACTGAGTTGTTTGATATCATTGCATTATATTCTTACTGATCAATTTCTAATCTTTGCTTATCTCCAGGATTTTGATATCTCGTTTAAACGTAAGGCAGCAAGAAACCTTGGCATAATTCACATATTTTTTGCCATTATCATAGCAGCTGCAATAGGTACTTCACTAGGAATTCAAGGGACTTCTGTACTGCGCATTGATGG
Source organism: Alitta virens (assembly GCA_932294295.1). Lineage (NCBI taxonomy): Eukaryota > Metazoa > Annelida > Polychaeta > Phyllodocida > Nereididae > Alitta > Alitta virens. The sequence goes on from OW028578.1 coordinate 38,497,348, forward strand.
AGTGGTGATCATCATTGCCTTGGTTGGACCTCTCATTGTAAGTAGTCTGGTGATACTTCATGCTGAATATCCTTATTAAATACAATATCAGGATTTCCTGATGCCTCAACCTCTCAATGTCTCAGAGCTTCTGGTGTAAATCCTAGCTTAAATACTTTATGACCAGATGCTAAAGGTGATGAGATGAAACGTTGAGGCGCTTTGGGTACACACCATATTACATTTTTACCCCATTGGTAGCAGGATCTTTTAGTTGCCTCAGGAGTGACACTGAGGGTAAAAAAAATGTTTGGGTGGGACAGTCTCTCCAATGCACCTTTAGCAATATCCTTTCTGGATTTTGGGCTTTTTTTTTAACTTTGAGGTATTGGACAACAAAAAATCCAAAATGAAGCAAAGACAAACAATATTTAAAGAATGAATGTGAATATTTGACCAATACATTTTTAATTGTGACTTATGGCATACATGAGATTGGCTAAGACTTTTTAATTTGCTTGATAATTTGTTCTCAATGCATTCAAAACTTGACTCGATGATGTGTTATTTAATTTACAAAATTTGTTTAATTTCAGTTTTTTGTGGCTGGAGTATTAGGAGTAGTATCAGCAACTTCGAAATCAGTGAGTATTCCATGCCCCACTATGAATGGGCAGAGAAAGTAACGGAACCTACAGGGGGCACTATGACCGTAGTACATAAAAAAACAATATGAAGACGTCACTCTACTAATCTTGCATTGATGATCTCACACTATACATGATGTCATCAAACAATACTTATCTGCTACGGTGTCAGTGACCTCTTGTGGCATTTTTTCTTCCCATTGTAGGGTGTTCTCCTTGGCAACTCTTTTCTTTTTCTACCCATTGTAGTTTGTTCTCCTTGGCAACTCTTTTCTTTTTCTACCCATTGTAGTTTGTTCTCTTTGGCAACTCTTTTCCGACATTTTGATGTGTCCATGTTTCGAATATTCGAAGATGTATGATTACCTGAGAGGTTGCTAAATCGATTAAGTTGATTATTCTTTATTAACGATGATGGTCAACGATCAGTGTAATTTAAGATCATATTCAAAAAAGATAATTTTAGGAAATAGTGTAAACATTCGCGACCACAATTTAGGTAAACTCTCCATAGTGTGCCCTGCTCTTCGTGACCTATGTAAGTGCAATTTCCACTTTCTAAGCCCAGTTCACACCTGCACAATTTTAACAGTGATTTATCTTGAACTGAACTGAATATGATCAACAATATGATCAAACAATCTCAATGCATTTAGGGAATCAATAGGCTTTGTCAAAGCTCGGGGAGTGCAATAAAGTTTAGAATCTAGGTCGAACATTAGTTTGGTGGACGATCTTCAGAGGTAATTATATTACACCACATCCTATTACTTTCATTGTAATAATTGCAAAGAATAATCTTTTAAACTTTTCTGCTTCATCCGTGACATCATGATGGTTTTACAGCCACTGATTGGTCTGTTCCCTAAACTCTGATGCTCAGTGCAAGGTGTTATCATTTACAAGTATTCGAGAAGCTGGGTGGCCCAATGGTTAAGGCATCCAGCAATTCCACAGGTGCCAGGACACTGAGCTACATCCCAGCTGGATGTCGATCGCATGAGATGTTAAATTGGAGGTGCCATATACTAGGTCTCTATGCTGAGGCAAATAAAAGACCCACCCGTGGGGTAAATGTAACATGGTGTAGACTCCAAGTCTTATCATCTCATCATTACGTCTGTCTCAGGCTGCTGGTCATATAAGCTTACTAAGCCAGTAGCATTGAGACGTTAGCATTCATCACACTAAAAGCTCAAAGCTTCTTAGTTTTGTAGCACTGTTGCTGATCGCCCTTTAGTAGCAACAAACACTACTTGTCATCAAACTGCTAAACTGTTTTGATAAAGTCTCAAATTTGTCAGAAAGGCTTTTACAAAAATGTCTTGTTAGGATTGAGTATATTGTTTTGTTTCTTTAGGAAATGAAGCATAAAATTCATGCAAGCACAGGAGAAAACTACGACATCTTTTTCTAAAAATCATATGAAAATTAAAGAATGATTTTACATAATTATTACAACGATAACATGATGTAGATGGTTGTAGCAAAAAAAATGCTGTCATTATGCACAAAGTATGGTATGAAGTGATGTTATCTGTTTGCAATTTTCAGGCCGTATCAATAGCATCAATGGTGTTCTCCATTTTGAGCGCTCTCATCAGTGTTCCTATGTTCTCATTCGGAATATACTTGTTTGTGCTAACGTCTCCTGGTATATCAAGAATAAAAGATGAAGTAAGTTCACCGACGGATCTTTTTCAATCTATTCACCATATATATACAGCACCACCTCTGACCGTCAATATGTTTTGTATGATATTATCCTAGATGAGCCGATTTGCCTTTTAAGAACTTTCGCAGCAGTTAAATTTCTGAAATAACATTTCAAACAAAACTGGACTCACTGGTCTAACGTTTTTTTATGCGAAACTGTTGTTTTCAGTTCATAACAAACCTGAGGCTAGTTTATTCTTGTTAGTCAAGGAATCTGTCCTTTCCGACGGCACCATTTTGTGTAAGCAATACATTGTGGGAGGAGCCAAAAATGAAAACGAGGGGCTGACGATGATGTCATAAACAAACTATGTCACTTCAAGTCTTGTGATGTCATCAGTATGTATTCTCCCATAATTCTCAGTGCAAAATGGCGATGAAGTTTTAAAATCAGAGCTGGGGTAGTTTTCAGAGAATAAATAACAATTTTCAGATCACTGCCTTCATTTCTCTTCAAAAATAAGACTATACTTTGACTGCGAAAGTTTTTAGTGGGAAATTGGTCCAACCTCTGCAGAGGATAGATACGCCACGCCATCTAATATTATCCCTACATAAAAAAGATATTTTCTAAAGTCAAAGATATCCAACCATATCCAGTTCCTGTTAGCTGTCTCTTTTTATTAACTATTTTCACTAGTTGTGTACTTTTTCATTTGTTAGACTATACCACAAGTTGCAAGCAACATTAGTTGATGGGGTACAATATATTTGTGTACCTAACCATATGTTGCATCCAACAGACAGGTGTATTTATTCCCCAATTGCAGCCATATCACATGAAATAGCGGGTGGCATGGGCTGGTTGCTTTCATATAACACAGAATGACGTTCATGCATGCCTAAATAAGAAAATAAAAGATATTGCTATTTCCAAATAAGGACCAAACGTGTATGGCCGCAAATATCCTGGCACACTTACAGTTGAAATGACAGATAAATACAAAACTATATAATTATGGTTAGAGTAAATTGCATTAAGCCTAATTCCCATACAAAATGTAAACTGTTTTTTTTATTAAATAATTCCAAAATTTTTCTTCCAATTTTAAAAAAGTTTCAAATGACTGAAATTAATTGGGGAATAAAATGAAAACCACAACTTGGCACTGATCTGTTTGACAGATCAGACTGGGAGGATGCTATGCACTCACCTTGTGTGTTCTGTAACAGATCACACAAGGTGAGTGCATAGCATCCTCTCAGTCTGATCTGTCAAACAGAGCCGTGATCATCTGTCACAGATCAGTGACTCGTGTGGTTTTTGCTATAATACCTACATGACATTGATTGTTTAATCTATTATGAATTAGTAACTGGATGTTTTCTTTCCCCACAGTATTCCATTATCGTTGTTGCGTGCACTGGAGTAATTACAGGCTTCAGTTTCCTGGAATTTATGGTTGCAATTGCTGCGTCTGCAATCACATGTCATGCATGCTGTTGCCGATCCAAACCACAAGTAAGTTGAACTCCAGTACGTCTTCCAGCACTGAATATAATCCATGTGCATTTCATGATTTTTTGTTTCCATGGCAACCACTGCCATGGCTAATCAAAATTTCTTAACAACATATCATAAGGTCATCCTTGGCATTTCGAAGCTTGATGCCTGGATATAATTCATTAAATAATAAATAACATAATTAAATATTTTGTACCTAGCGTCACAAATTGGTTGCCATGGAAACATGTGTCACTGGCAATATCTCAGGAAGCCACAATTGCCATGGCCATTTTGCAAAAGCTAACATTCTATTTGGCATTGGGGGGGGGGGGGGCGGGTAATCATTCTGAGGCCTGCCAAAATTTCAGGGAAAATAGTCATTAACTTTCTAGTCCACAGGACATCGAGTGCAGCATGGTAACAGGTCCAAACTTTCTCTTCTTTTGAAGAAGATAACAACAAAACAGAAAGGATTGCAATTGAACATGCAGTAAATTGCAATTTTTGGTCCAAAACATTGAACTTTATAATAATGGCATCATAAACTTTAAGGTAAAATTACCGCATCTATAGATCGTTTTAGTTTCTATCGTAGTCAACAGTATGCTGGATAAACCTCATCACAGTTTGGTTAAATAATTTGCCTTTAGCAACTTTGAGCCCCAGCATGGCATTAGGAGTTGGGTAGATTTCCCTAAAACCACTTCTATGCATTCTTAGCTCTCTTGGTTAACCCCATGTTCAAGGATGAATGAAGTTGAGAAAGATGGGAATGGCCTGGCAAGGGTGAAATGGTTCAGTGTGTGTTCCACATACTGGCAGACTTTAAACTAAAATATTTACTTCATATTTACATTAATATTAATATTTACTAATATCAGGATGATGAAAATTTCAGGTTTATCCTCCTAGAACAGGACAAATTACTTCTGGTACGTGTTCATTGGCAACCTGAAATTTAATTTAATTTGTAATTATGTTAAGCCCATTTTAATACTTATTTTAACAATTTTCAGTTTCACATGAATATGAAATGGCATCCTCACCCTACCAATATGGAGAGCCTCAAAGAGATGAATTAATAAGAAAAATGCACAAAAAACACATAAAAGAAAAGATAAAAGCAGAGAAAAGGAGAAAAGCAAAACTAAATAAATCACGTTATGGTGGAGGAGGTTTCTGGGGCGGAGGAGGCTATAGTGGAGGAGGAGGAGGAGGGGGTTGTGGAGGAGGAGGAGGAGGAGGAGGAGGAGGAGGTTGTGGAGGGGGTGGTGGAGGATGTTAAAAGGTAAACAATTGGGAGGGGTGGGTTGGTTAGGTAAGAGAAAGAAGAGGAGGAGGAGGAGGAGGAGGAGGAGGAGGAGGAGGAGGAGGAGGAGGAGGAGGAGGAGGAGGAGGAGGAGGAGGAGGAGGAGGAGGAGGAGGAAGAGGAGGAGGAGGAGGAGGAGGAGGAGGAGGAGGAGGAGTGGGAGGAAATGATTGAGGAGTACAACACATCCATGTATTTCATTTCTGTGTAGCAATTAAGTGAGGTAACTGGCATGAATGAAATTTCTCAATTGTTCTGGATGTTGATAGATGAAAACAGGATGCATGTGGCATGATTTATCCATGAAAACGGTGGTGAAAGATGGCTTACAAATTTTTTTCCCCAGCAGAACTGTGCTGAAGGTATTGTAATTACAGCGGTAAAAAATTGTCATCCTCTCTAAACCAGAACTCCGAAGTATTGCATTACTGATATAATTTGGTATTTATTTAGTCTTTTGCCTAGCTGGGCTTTTTGATAGTCTCATTGATGTCTCAGCTATGTTTTGCGAAATTAGGAAAAATTTTAACATTTTCCGGAGCAGAAGTCTGACACCACTGCACCTACAGGCTTGTAACTTTGTCATAAAATGTCTAGAATAGTGTTGTGGTGCTTTTGGGGATTTTATGGCTATATGTTATATAGAACAAAAAGTAATGGGGGGAAAAGGAAAAATTCTTATTTTCAAACCTCAATATCTCAAGAACTATTATGACAACATTATTTTACTCAATAACTATGAAATACAGAACAATGGAGCTAGGAGACAGCCCAATGACAAAAAAAATTGTCGCTAGCAGAGTGCCACCCAATAAATTTGCATATATCAAAGAATGCTGTTATGAAATTAATAAATCAGGGTATATTGAAAACACATGCACCAAAGAAAACTGAGATTTTCAGTTTTTGAAGAGCAGTTAATTACAAGTAAACTGCTACTACAGATTGAGTCCACAGATGTAACAATTAGGAGTTTTACATTCTTTTGAGCAGCGATATGGAACTATCTTATGGGTGTCTCCACCTGTATATACCTTTTTTTAATTTTTGAACATGTATACAGGAAATACACTTGTCTGAGTCTTGAGTCTATCAATGATGTTGGTGTTATCATGCAGTCTAATCTGAAGTTTATGTTACACTGTCCTAATGTTGTCAAGAAATCTAACTTTGTTATAGGTAATATTTTTACCTCATTGTCAGACCTATTTTAGAATATGCTATCACATTTGGTCTCCATTGTTGAAAGGAAATATAGATAAGATAGAAAATGTTCAAATATATTTCACTAGACGTATTGTAATTTTAAGTAATTAATCATATGGTCAAAGAATTTAATTTTTGAGACTACAGAGTTTAGAACATAGATTGTTAAAATCAGATTTGATGGTGTTTTTCAAAAATTATAAAGGTGTAAAACCTATTATTATAGAAATTCATATATTATTGTAAATTCCCATATAGATCATAACTATCATGTAAATAGATATCACTGTAGAACTGAGAAAAGAAAATTGTTTGGACAAACAGAATAGTCAGTAACTGGTATTGCCTTTGCTGTAATATTGTACCAAGCTACACCATATCTAGGTTTAAACGTCACTCTGTAAATATCCAAGGTAGGGAGAGAATATATTATGATTAACTCTTACCCCCAAGTTGTTTTTATTGTACATGAATATTTTTATTCAATAAACTATTCAAACTATTAATGTATAAAGACAATTTCCAGAGTAAAGAAAACCCTCGTGGTTCATGGTGGAATGGAATTTTACCCTTTTGAGTTAAAGGCCCGATCTCATTGACCAGGGGTAGTGATCAGGCCATGTCACGGCAGGGTTAACTCATTTGAATATAATGTTTGGGTCTCTGCTGATTGGCTAGTTTTGAACACTATCTGGACTTCTTTGCTGTAGCAGACGAGGATCAAAATATGGTGGCTCATTGGTACATTATGGACTCAAAATTAAATCGGGCTGAACATATATCTTTAGTACAAAAAAAAAATGTGTAAGGGATTTATCAATAAATAGAAGGGGTTTGAATGAATGTTTTAGGCATTATACCACATAAATTGCTGGATTTCAAAGAAAAGAAAAGGATATATAAGTAACCTGCATCTCAAAGTGGAAGAATCCATTTGATGTTGTGGCAGTTATCTATACCGATGATACTGCTCTCTTGATACTGCTATTTTTGCAGCTTGGGAAACAAACATTCATGGAGAACTTAATTTGAGAAATGAATGGTTTAAAATCAATCGATTATGACTCAATAGTAACAAAATGAAGGCTATGATTTTTCATACCCCACAAAAGTAGTACGATAAAATTAAGTTACAAATAAATGACTGAAATAGATTATGTTGATAAATTTTAATATTTAGGCATAATTTTGTATTCAAATCTGACTTGGAAACCTCATTTGAATAAAGTATCCAATAAAATATCCAGGTTAATTGGTGTCTTGAATAGACTTAAGCATTTTATAGCTATATATTAAAGACCCTTTATTATTGGAATTTTTGGTAGTTTTATCTCCGAACAAAGATTTAACTTTTGAAAGTGTTGTTGTAGAAAATGTGGTACTGGGAGATGTCTTTCCAACTTGGCAGGAAAATGGTTGGTATACATTTCATACTAGATTTTTTTTGTTGAACTTGCCTCTACACAAGGATGCAACTGTTGAATTTCTGAATAGAATATGCTTCTCCGGAAGATGTCTGTCCAAGTTCATTGCAGGAAAATGCTTGGTATACATGGCATGTGAATTTCATACTAGATGTTTTGTTGATCTTGCCTCTACACAAGGATGCAACTGTTGAATTTCTGAAATAGGATATGCTTCTCCGGAAGATGTCTGTCCAAGTTCATTGCAGGAAAAAGCTTGGTATACATGGCATGTGAATTTCATACTAGATGTTTTGTTGATCTTGCCTCTAGACAAGGATGCAACTGTTGAATTTCTGAAATAGAATATGCTTCTCCTGAAGATGTCTGTCCAAGTTCATTGCAGGAAAATGCTTGGTATACATGGCATGTGAATTTCATACTAGATGTTTTGTTGATCTTGCCTCTACACAAGGATGCAACTGTTGAATTTCTGAAATAGAATATGCTTCTCCGGAAGATGTCTGTCCAAGTTCATTGCAGGAAAATGCTTGGTATACATGGCATGTGAATTTCATACTAGATGTTTTGTTGATCTTGCCTCTACACAAGGATGCAACTGTTGAATTTCTGAAATAGAATATGCTTCTCCGGAAGATGTCTGTCCAAGTTCATTGCAGGAAAATGCTTGGTATACATGGCATGTGAATTTCATACTAGATGTTTTGTTGATCTTGCCTCTACACAAGGATGCAACTGTTGAATTTCTGAATAGAATATGCTTCTCCGGAAGATGTCTGTCCAAGTTCATTGCAGGAAAATGCTTGGTATACTTGGCATGTGAATTTCATACTATATGTTTTGTTGATCTTGCCTCTACACAAGGATGCAACTGTTGAATTTCTGAAATAGAATATGCTTCTCCGGAAGATGTCTGTCAAAGTTCATTGCAGGACAATGCTTGGTATATATATAGGATGTGACTTTTATACTAGAGTTCTGGTCTTACTTTCAAACAAACAGGATATTCTTGCAAGAGAATGTTATTATTTGACCCAATTTCTTGGAGAATACTTAGTATACATACTATTCCTAGCATGTGACTCTCATACTTAAATTATTTATAGTCTTACCTTGAAATAAAGATGCAACTGTTCCTTTAGAAAGTTAGTCATTATAGCTATCATCATCTCCTTCAGTTAATCATTAGAAAGAACTTTATCATAAATAAATAACTTTTATTATTCCCATGATCTTTCTGGAACCCAGACAGGCAGATGGAGTATTTTTATTTATGCCAAATATTCATACAGTTTCTTACAATATTACATCATTTCAATGGTTGGCAACAGGCGATGCCTATAATGCCATAAGATATTGGACCAGTGGGCCCTCGCTAGTGGGCACTCACTAGCATTACCCTCTGGTATCTTAGGGCGGGGGCCTAGCTCAGTGGTAGCACTCTGGGCTTTTAACCGCTGGGTCCCGGGTTCGATTCCCGGTCGAGCCTAAGTTGGATGGCTGTTTCATCCTTCGTCTCATTGCCATGGTCTCTGCCTGTCCTAATTAGCCCAACTGGTGCAAAAATACAGGACGTAAAGCCCTAATCACCCACCCACCCACCCTTGTATCTAATTAATATAAAATTCATGTTTGTTCAAATATATGAATTGCATATGAAGTATGTATTGTGTAATTACCAGCAAATAAAGTGACTTGAGTCTTGTGTTTGGCAGTGGCGTAGCTAGACTTTTTCAAATGGGCAGTGGAGGCTAGCAGGTGCATTTGAAAGTTGGTCACATGCCGCCGCCTAGCGGTAAAAGTAGAACTAATGCTTGTCTAATATCTACACTATGAGTCACATTTAGTTGCTCTAGACACAGACAGGCCCACCACCGCTTGGTCGCTGTAATATCATATAGTGAAACATAAACGGCGATCAGAGGCCTGTGCTCTAGATAATTGTTGCAAAAACCTATGGTCATATAAATCTGTAATTATACAACACTGTGGGAAAACTTGGACATCATATTTTAGTCTCTTGTTCCGTGTGAATCAGGGCAAGTGTTATTTTCCGTAAAACTGTTGCCCTTTATTAAGAGAACTTTCACTAATCACAAAATACCAGAATAAGTCATTTTTGAAAAGATTTTCTTGTCATAATAATGGGACAAGAATCTGTCTAAGGGAAGTTGTTCAGTTAGCTGGGTTATAGCTGGTATGGGAGAGAATCATATAGAATAGAGGCAATATTTTTTTATTAAATGAAATAGTTTATTACCGATTGTGTATTGTGGCTTAACTCTATCATAATAGGGCTAGTTATCCATATGGTGTGCAGTCAATATTGTCTCTTGCCAGAATGGCCCCCACTAATGGCACTTCACTAATTACTGTCTATGCAATGGTGCATTGCAATATTGTATTGCAATATATTTCTCATTTTGGGCTCCATAAATAATTTCTAAGGTCAATTATCAAAATTTTAACTAAGTTAATATTCATAGTTCAATTTTCTTATATTTGCTGAGGGTATGCTGCTGCAGCAGGGCTCCTATGTTTTTTCTTTTTTGCTGTCTCAACATGTCTATAGTGTTTCATGTAAACGCTAAATGCAATATTGGCTGTTATACTTTTATTATGGAACCATCCATTATCAAATTATATATAATAAGGTCAATGATCACAGCGTCTTTATCACAGCTAATGACAGCCAATTTAAATGACAATCATTAATATAATATCAATCAAAATGCAAATAAAATGCAGTTGTACAAATATAATTACCGAAATATTACATGTTACATTATCCAAACAGTACAATCCATTCTGATGCTTGTTTCTTTTCCAATAAAACTGATTCTAGGTTTAAAATTGCATACCCTAAATTAGCCTTATTCTTGTATAAAAACATCATTTTTCGGCCAGTTGCTACTCACAGGGGTGTCAATTCCTCATGACGGGTGAGGGGGGTGCAGGCCCCCTGTTACTTTTCCTTGGGCGTACAATTGGCGGCATTTAAGTGCGGACACTTGTCAAGGGGTAAAGTAATGGTTGATAATTGCCATGGGATATGAAGCACAAATGTTTCAAAATAAGTGTGTATAAAAGATTAATTTTCATTTGTGAATTTCAGGGGGGGGGGGGATAATTGCATTGATCATCTGCCCCTTCCAAATAAGGGGGGGGGGGTATATATCCCACATTGCCTCCTGTATCTCGACGCCCCTGGTTACCCACAATGGTATGACAACATCAAATACTGGGTGATGACATCATGAGCTATCAAAATGTAATTAAACGATCTATCAAATTACAGTTTAGCAGATTTCAATGAGCTTTACTTAAGAACTTATGGAGGGGCATTTATTTGTGTTTGTAGATTCCCTTTTCCTGAGCATTGTGTATTTGTAGATTCCCTTTTCATGTGGGCAGAATTGTACAAAAAAAATAGAACATTGAGATGTCACCTGACTTTTAAGAATTGAAATGAAGATAATCACATTAGGTTGCAGCAAGATGATGTGGCAGTAAGCCCATCATTATGCAACTTTGGCTTATGTTTCTTGGAATCAATAAGTCCTTTAACATACTGTACTTTCTTGCCAAAGCTAGGAGACTCAGGATCTGCTAATTGTAAGAATGCGATTCTTCCGTCCGCACATCCGATGATTAGATGGTCATCAATTCCCAGTCGCAAACAATGGACGACTGCGTGAAGAGCACATGATCCGACAATTTTTCCTGTGGAAATCTTCCCGATCTTAAAGAGAAAAATAGCAATAATAGACGACTATTAACTCATTTTTTTGTAAGAGCTGTTAATTCATCGATATTAGGAGACCTTTATACCAATTCATCTAGGTTAATTGACACATTTTACCAAGCAGTTCAGTGTGAATCATATCCTTTGTATTTAATATTTTGATAGCAATTTTAAACTGGACTGATAGGCTTAAGATCATTAAATATGGAGAAGCTACATCTGAAAAAGCCATATTATCATTAGTTATATAATAGAGAAATTTGAAAAAAACAAAGCATGCACATTCATTTCATAAAAGCACTCTTAGCAACTAAATGGGCCATTGGTAATTGTCTAATTCATAGAATTTAAAGTGATACAATAAATAAAAAAATTCACCTTAACTGAAGACATCTTAGAATCTACCCATGCTGCATATTCGCCATTTTGAGTTAGTTTTGGACTGCGTTGTCTGAGTCGGGATGTATGTGGCTTTGCATCCGGTTCAAAATGACACAAGATCTGTCCACTGCAAACATCGATTACTCTCCTGTGGTAATCTATCATTCGAGAACCCGTGTCATCAAAATTAACCATGTACACTGCATCATATTTTATTTGGTGATCTGGCAGAGTTCTGTGAGATGTCATTGGCTCACCGTTCAAGCCGTTTATAATTTGAACGTAAGGATCATTATCGTTATCGACTATACATACAATACGTCCGCTTTCATGAGTCCATGCACAATTTGCTCGTATTCCACTTTTTGTAAATACTTCCTTACCATTGTTCACTTTGTAGCTTGACACTGACCAGTCTTTACCATCGGTGTAACTCTGTCTTGTGACCACTAACACTTTATCATTGTTAACGAATATCATATCAGCAACATTACCTTCTTTGGTCTTAAGTTTTTGTGCTACCGATCCCTTTTTTGCGTTCCATGTTTGAATCTTAGCAGCATTCTCATCCTCTATAGAAGTTGCCACTAATTTTCCAGATCCACTGAGGGTAGCAAACTTGAGGTAGAGTGAATTTATAGCCAATTTTTGACAATCCTTGCCATCATCGGTCTCTACCTTTTGTTTCGTTGTTGGCCAGACTTCAATTGCACCGTCTTGCGATTCATAATGACGTAGCATAACGGCATTACCAGAATGAGACACAATAGGCGCCATTGAGCCTCCTTTCATTTTGATTGTTCTCTGGTGTCTCCCATCAATCATGTTGAAGATGTAGATCTTCTCCGGGTTGCTGCTGCGAATTGCTGCAACTGATGACTTCACCGCTGAGTCGATGTACATGATTGGATTGCTCAATATCAAAGGTTCGTGATGACCTGAAATGACAATTTGTTTTTTAATTGGATGCCAAGTAAATTAAAGTGTACATTTAGAAGTATAATATTTACATTGTTATACAATTCGACCTGTCCGTAATGAGAAAGTAGCAACAAGATCATTGTCCGAGAACAAATTGTTTGCTTATTTTTTACACCAGACTGCATATAGCAATACCTGGTTATATATATATTATATTTATTTCATACCAAACACAGGTACAGAAGAAGGTGCAAATTAAATTTGAAAATTTAAATTACGAGTACTGAACAGCTATAAGAGGGTCCAGCTGTATCAATGATCGTTCAGACAGAATTAATAGCATAACCTGGTATAAGTGCATCCAAATGTATTCAGTAATCCGGTTGTCTATCAAGAGTATGACTCACCATGACTTAGTTTGTCCAGGTTCCATATCTTAAGGAGCCTCCCTTTTTCAGTTGCTGTGATGATGCTGTGGCTCTTCGTGATAAATATATGAGCAACTGGAGATGTATCCATGTTCATTTTGTGTATTAGGCTTCCTACTCCCACTGAATAGTGCAGAAGTTTCTTTCCAAAACCAACAATCAAGGATTTGTTGTCAGTAGTTAGGGCAGCAATGAAACTTTTGACCTCAAATTCTTGTTCTTGATCATCATCATCCAATTCAATACGAAATTCTTTCTGAAGTTGCAGTTTTGATAGATTGTAAAGCATGACCTTCTGAGAAACATGAATAAGAAGCCATGCGTTGTCCTCACTCACTGAGATATCTGTGATATTCTTGGGACGTATTCCTTTGAGCATATCGTCAATACTCGAAGCTTGAACATTCTTCATTGGAGCATTTTGTTCTTCAAGGTAATTCAAATCGATGACGTTGAACTTTGACGACTGATCAAACATAACAATAATTTTCTTTGCATGTTTGGCCAGTATCATTTTCTTAGGGATACCAGTCAGGTTGACCTTACAAACTTCTACAAAAGCGGCCATATCATACACAACCAGCTCATTCTCACCTTTTTCACTAAATACAACATAAGTATCTTGATACATGGTTAGCATCGAGCTTGCAACGAAGTTTAAGCTATTCACAAGCTTCCCATTGATGTTGAAACAATCAGTTTCTTTATTGACTGAATTGATGAGAAACTGTTTCAATTGACCATCATAATCGATCTGCAGATTCTCATAAAAGCCAAGGTTTGCATAAACCTTTTCAAGACTGACCTGAGTGACAATTTCATCAGATTTGATGTCATACAGCACAACTGAATTGACATTTTGTTGTGTGGCATCTCCTATCACAACCGTGAAAGGGGTTGAACTCAGATACATGACATTGTAATTTACCATTTTTCCAGCTGGTGCTGGTAAATTTATCTCTCTGTCCACTTCACCTGTGTTTGTGTCAACTAGTAGTAATTTGTTCATCTTCAGCAACACTAACAACATGTCTTCCCACACATACAATATATTGTGGTAACTGTTAGGGAGATCTGGATGGTCTATGATGCTCCGTAGAGGTCCGTCAACTGCAGTATACATGTGATCCTTGACTAGGATATAATTGTGCCTAGAACCGAGGTCGTAAACTTGGGAAATCAATCTATCCAGCTTTGGATAGGGTAAACTTCTGCAGTATGGTATAAGATTGCCTGCAATCTCTGTTGAAAGAGTACTGGGATCTTCGAGCAGAGACTGTTGTGCAATTCTAATGCAGTTTTTGAGTAACGAGGACTCATCATCCTGTGAGAAGTCTTCAGCGTCAAGATCATTGCATATCGACTGCGGAGAAATAGCACAGAGTTTGGCAAACAACCACTCATAATCAAATATCAACTCTTTGAGTTCTTCTATGGACCCTGTTCTTTTTAAATGATAAGGCAATTGGGTGAGTTTTCTGATGTTGTAACGTATGTCATGTAAGTCTGTCTCATCCATATTGAACTTCAACGGTTGGGCAGCAACAAGCCGATCAGCATCAGCATCAGGACTGGCTAATCGTAGCTTTTTCTGTTGTGCTTCTGTATATCTGAATGGTTTTTTCACATTATACCATTTCCCTGAGTAATAGTCTACCATATGTGAATGAATCTGCCTTTTGAAGTCCTGGTTTGCCAAATATCTGTGTTGGGCACATTCGATGAATTGGCGATGATACCAATAAACGACTGATATCGAATCAGCTACCCTATGTGCCAAATAAATAGATATATCATTTTCTATCCTCACCCATAACAACTGAGGAATCCTCCTTACTGGGGAGATATGATATTGGAAGACATCATCCAAAACAACATCATCTAGTGACAGTAAATCTTCAAGCTCAACTTGAGATAGTCCATTTTCCGAAGCAGTGAGGTAACCCAGGCTGTGTCTTACTAGCAACTCACCATGGTTTTTCTCTACTCTTTCAAACAGAACGTTAATCAACTCAGGGATTGTTTTGCCTAATTGCAGTCTGTGGTGGTCATCATATGAATGCCATAGTGTTGCTTCTTCTGATGCTAACTTCACAAATAGAGGCAATCTGCATTCATCAACACACACTTTCACAAGTTCACTTTGTTCGTTTGTTAACGTCCTTCCTCTGAAGGATAAAGTTGACTCAATCATTTTAAATGCTGCATCTGAGGTAAGTTCTTCAACTTCAACCAAGTTGCTGGTTAAATCTTTCAGATGATCAAGTATTCCTTTTTCATCTGGTAATGTTGATACAAGAACATGGACATGTTGAGGTAGTTTCCGTGGTAACCATTTCAGGTTTTTTTCTTTGTTTGCCATATTTAGCTGATCAAGGGAGTCAAGGATTAGGACAATGGGTTTTGTCTGTGTTGCTTTTGATAACAAGTCATTGAAAGTTCTCAGTGTGTCATTCCAAGAAAGAGGACTTACAAAATCCTCTGCAGCAAAAACTGCTGCAAGTTGATCACAGATGGAGGTCAAAGTCGACAAAACAGTGCACGAATTAGGAGTTGTTCCCAAGAAGCGAAAAACGATGACTGGGTTTTCACTGTCTTTCAACCATTCACTGACCTGAAATAGGAATGCAAAAATCTAGTCAAAGTACTTTCAAAGTATCTGTTTATGCGAACATCTGAGGTACATCCTGAAAAATTATGTCACTAAATATGTACTTCGCAATGGATAGCTACAGAGCATAGGGCAGTGCAGTGAATTGATCACTCAGTTCTTCCTCTTCCACACCCAAATTCATAGAGTTGAAAACCAATCTCATAGACTTGGAAGATAAACTCAAGATGACTTCATGTGAATGCAGGACTACCATTGGTTAAGTCACTCAGCCAATGGGAGTCCTGGATTCACATGATATCATCTGGAGTTTAGCATCCAAGACTATACGATTTGCTTCCAAGTCAATGAATTTGGCTGTAAAGTATCATATTAAGCCCTTGAACCTTCTGAGCCTCCTTGCGGTAAGGATGGTAAAACTGACCAACGAAGTGCTCTGTGCAATGCATAACCCAGTTAATCTGAGTTATGCCTGAGTTACTCTTTATACCTACTCCTCCCATTGGGCATGTCTTACCACCTATCCCTACATGGCACAACAGATATACTGTCCAGCTCTTACCATAATAATGAGCAGAAAAAGTAACAGAGCCCACAAGGGGCACTACGACTGTAGTACATAAAAAGACAATACGATGATGTCACTACACCATTGTTGCATGGATGATGTCACAATATTGATGACATCTTCAAACAATACTTATCCGCTACGGTGGCAGTGACACCTTGTGGTACTCTTTCTCCCTATCAGGTGAATACGTCATTAACATAATATCACTCGCCCACTCTTCATGTACCACCATTGCCACTATAAGGACTTTCAAAGGTACCGTCAAAGACTGGATTATATTCAACAATTGAACTGTTAAATCATTAATGTGGTTACTTTCTTTGTGCATGTGATGTGAACTGGGTTGAACTGGACAACCTATACTCATTAGACAACATACGCATGAGCATATGGATTAAAATTTAATGTACCTGAGGAACACATCTTGCCATGACAGAAGTCTTCCCACATCCTGATATTCCATGGATAACGACGACTTGATTGGTCTGTGAGGTAACAAGATTCTTGATTGAATTTATGATATCTTCTCTTCCAAAG
Source organism: Alitta virens (assembly GCA_932294295.1). Lineage (NCBI taxonomy): Eukaryota > Metazoa > Annelida > Polychaeta > Phyllodocida > Nereididae > Alitta > Alitta virens. The sequence continues at coordinate 38,514,270 of OW028578.1, forward strand.
AACACCTCATTCCTTTCTTTGCATAATCGAATATGCTGCATTATTTCCAGTGTCAAATCTTCCTGAATTTCCATCTCAGATTGTTGCATCGATTCCTCGATAATCTTCTTAACAGCCATAACGAAGTTGTGCGAAAATTCTTCTAAATATTTCCGGTGAGCATTGGGTGTGATTCCTCCTTCATTACTCCACTGGACATGGTGTCTGGAAAAATCGATATTTAACATAATTTCTTAAGTTTTCTGTACTAAATGATTTCTCAGAGAACTCAATGTATGGATGATTTCTTGAATGGAAAGTAACAGATCCTACAGGTGGCACTATGACCGTAGCATATGAAAAGACAATAAGATGACGTAACTACCTAATTGTAACATTGATTATGTCACAAAATATATGACGTCATCAAACGATACTTATCCGCTACGGTGTCAGTAACCTCTGGTGGTACTTTTTCTCCCCATTGCAAACAAAAATAAGATCTTACCTGAATATATTGTTTTCTCCAAGCTTCTTGGCCACTTGGTCATCTCTGAGTTTAGTCAGCTTTTCCTGGGCAAAAGTATCCACTTTCTGCTCTGCTATATCAATGAACCTGGCTGCTTTTTCATGGTCAAGATGTTTATCAAGGTCATCAATTATTCTGATGAAGCACATGCATCTTTTGATGGTGTCAGAGTTGAGCTGAAGGAGGCCTTGGTGGATTTCTTGTTCTGTTACTGTATAAATTAATGTATGTATTCTGTTAGTTTGTGTGTGCTGTTTATTTCTGAAAATCAGTAATATGAAATATAATGTTTGATGAAATTCAGTAAACGTATGCGTATATCACAATTTTATATATTGTCCGTAATTAATATGTTTGATGATATTCATTTCATGTAATGTCTGCTCTAGCTAAGAAATAGCATTATATATGTTTGTAGTTGACACCAAGTGCCTTTACATGTAAATATATAATTTTATTAGTCACTCATAAACCTGTGTGGGCTGGGGATACCAACCATTTGTTTTGTTTAAGATAAGGTTTAAATGTATGTATCCGTGAGGCTATCATAAATATATTCATTCATTCATTCAAATATGGTACCTTCTAAGCTTAACCTTCCCAAAAGTTTTGGATATGAAGAAAATACAGTTTTTTGCAGATATCTTCAAACATATTCACCCTGGAGGTTTGAAGTATATGTTGATCATACCAAATAAGCCATTTCATACATTTTGAGTGGTGTTACAACCTTTTAGGTTGAACGGTTCTCAAGATATAGCCAAATTAGTTCAGAATTACCTGCATGAAAGGCCAAAATCACATACTTGGGGTGAACCGGCGTAAGGAGTTCTTAAATTGCTCTGATATTTCGCAGTGTTTGTTTTGGACCCCATGCACAACTTTTGGGTAGATTTGGCTCAGATCGGACAACTTTGTCAAAATTCGGTACGGCCTAACATACAACTCTATTTCTTCAAAACCATAATGGATTGTCACTAAGTCACTAAAGTGTACCAGCTACCAATCTAAAGTGTAGCAGCTACCAATCACTAAGCACTAAAGTGTGCCAGCTACCAATCACTAAGTCACTAAAGTGTACCAGCTACCAATCATTAAGTCACTAAAGTGTACCAGCTACCAATCACTAAGTCACTAAAGTGTACCAGCTACCAATCACTAAGTCACTAAAGTGTACCAGCTACCAATCACTAAGTCACTAAAGTGTACCAGCTACCAATCACTAAGTCACTAAAGTGTGCCAGCTACCAATCGCTATCCAATCAGTCATTCTTTGGCAATTTACTGGTCATCTACATAATTTAAATGGAGCTGCATACCTGACATTGAATACTTCTCACTCTGTTCAATTGATAATGATCCACTTTTAAGGCACAAATTACAAGCAGTATTCAGCATATTTCGTAGTTTGCTTTGAGCAATATTCCATTGCTTCCTTCCATCCTGTCGTTTTTGTTCATCCTGAGATAAAATCTCGTATTAATCTGTGCAAGCCATAACACAAACAATATCTGGCAATGTTTATCACTATAGTTCATCACACACATTTTGGGATTACCTGCGCAAGAAAGTCAGGAATCTGTGATGTAATTTTCTGCAACACATATTTAGGTGGTGTACAATTGGTGTCTAGGTAGTACCATTGTTTCATCAATGTGATGTCGTGGCCATTGGAACTGAGTTCGTTTAAGAGAGTGTCAAATTCTTGTTGTTCGATCAAAGATGGAAAGGGACGGTAGCCATGTTTCTGTCCTAGAAGTGTCTGAAAATAGGATACTGATAATTGAATTTAATCCGTCCAATGGTCAACATGATTGTCTCTATGTTGTTGTTGTTGTTGTTGTTGTTGTTGTTGTCAAACTGCATGGTTCAACAAATTTATGTTAATCTAATGATTCAGAAGGTTTTCCAGAAAACCAGCATATAATGCACAAACTATATATTGCAATTTAGGTAAGGGGCAAAATAACAATAAACCATAATTTGTCTCTAAATGCCTCATAGTTTTGGTGATACTTTCGAAAACACGTGACTGTATGAATTACCGATGGTGTGTAGTATCCAACCAATTTTCTTGCAATATTTTTTGGATGTAATTTTTTTTCCAAACAAAAAACCAAGGAAGACATAAAGAATTTATGCTGCTAGATGTTATAGAATAAGAGTAGCGAGATGGATCTGTGTCTTCAAATTTTCGGAATAAGGCCAACAGACAAAGAATCTTGGAGAAAAATAAAGAACTGAACATTTCAAGTATTATCTAATTAGCTCACCACAAAATTTGGTCCCACCGACAACTTTTGGCAGTTTTGAATTTCCCGCATGCACAGTGCTGGCCCCTGGTGGTCATCCGTTGCTTCATCTCGAACTCCCCAACGCATATCAACAACCTTCAATTACAACTTGCAGAGTTAATTCTAGTATTTTTGTAGTGTTTATTAAGTTAATTAATTATGCTCTTATACTTACCTGAAATTCGATACCATATTGCTTCCTGCAATATTCTTGGAGTTCTGGGTAAGCAGTCTGAATCAAGATGTTCCTTTCTTCAGTTGTATCTACAAATAAAGTAAAATCATTTTATTCTTAGTACATGTTGTTTGTCAAATTTGTGAAACCAATATATATATATGCTGACAAAGCTCCAGACCCAGTAACATTGAGACATTACCACTGAATATTTACACATGACCCCTACAATTGCAAGCCAGCCTTGAATATCTATTCAGCTTAGATTAGACAAAATTATGAATATCTTTAATGATGATGCTGTACTTTAGCTAGGACATCCAGTAAACAGCTACACTTTGGATCATTTAGTTTTTTGCCAATTATATTTTGGTGCTTAAATATACCAATGACTATAACATCAATACTATGTCACATGTTTGATTGTCTGTCCTGGTAATGAGCAACACCGTGTTAACCTTTTTTTGAATGCAACTAAATTTATTAACAATTTCTTGTCTCTAGATGATATAACTAAGTTTACAGCAATAATGACAAACAAGGAACCTGAGTTATTAAATAGTTTAGGAAAGTTTCTCCTTCAAGCCGATGTGTAGAGAAAACCATCTCCTGTATCCACACAGTTATTAATTTAGTTTATTAGTTTATTAGTTATGATGTGCTTGTCATGTTTTGGACTTTAAGAGTGAAATGTTTTTATTAGTGGCTTGTATTTTTTCTATTGTGTATGTGAATTTTAAACACGTATTAATAGCTAACTTGGTGGCTGGAACCTTGATTATTGAAATTTTATTGCTTTCTGTATTTACATTAATGTCTCTTTCATGTTATTTTTTAACTGAATGACATATGTATCACTAATGATATTTTACATGTCAATAAAATCTATATATATATGTCAGTATAAATAATTAATAGATTTAGTGATAGTACATGGCCAAATGTGCCACGTGCGTTTTCCATGGAAAACGCATGGTTTTTAGCTTATCATAATGAGGCAAAAACCATGCGTTTTCCATGCGTTTATCCTTCTCATGGAAAACGCATGTGGCACAATTGGCCATGTGGCATGGCATTAAATCCCCAGTGCTTAAACAGTGGTCCAGCTCGGAGTCAGAATATCATTTATCAATAGCAGATTATTATTACATATAAATGAAACAGTATATATAGCATAAGAGCGGAGACATCCCAAAGACGTAATTGTCGCCATAGGGTGCCACTTTGATGAGGATAGGAGGCACTGAAGGATCCACCCTGCAGACCACATCATCAGCTACAAGCCACCAGAATAATTAGGCAGATAAAAATATATATAGCCTGTAAAAAAGTGGACATAAATTACTGGTTGTAAATATGATACCCACCTGTAAATGTTGAACTTGTAAATATTCTGACCACTTTGGATGGAACAGCAGGCACCTCATCTAGTTTTCCAACCAGAATGTTTTCTCTCATGTTGGAGCTTGACATGGTTTTCCATAGTTTAATTCATATCTAAAAAATATGCCAGAAATAGTAATATACAAAAATCAATATTTCTTGTCACTTGTTATATGCTTACTCTGAACACCATTTATAAATGCTGCCAGTGTAAGCTCTACATGCAATTATCATCCTTGATTATTGAATAAAATAACAGAAACAGATAATATTTAACTGCACCATGACAATCAGATATGTGTCTAGCAACAAGCCACTTAATAGGCCAAACCAATGTAATATAGATTTTATCTCCAGTAGAATGATATGGCACTGTATATCTGCTAACTGAGGTAAATATTTAATATCTTCAAAAATCAATAATTACAGCAATGCAGGAAAAGGGTGCCTTTTGAGTATCATATTCTCTTGTTGTAATATAAATTAAAATAATTATTATGAATATTACCTTTGCAAGTTCATTCATTGTATCTTCTCTCTCCATGCACATGTTGCTAAGGAGATAAACAAACTGCGCTCTTAAGCATAAACAACAGCAGATGTCGCCACTATCCAGTCAGGCTGCCTGCTGTGTCAGTCATACACACAGTGAAACCTTTGCAATTAAGACTAACCTTGGCGCAAATTTGTTCTAATTGGCAAGTCCGTCTTATAGATTACAATGGAAAGATACAATTAAGAAAATTAGTGATCTTAATGGTTAATGTTGAGGTGGTCTTAATAGTCAGGTGGTCTTAAATTGGGATTCCATTGCATCAAGCACAAGTTATTATTTTGTCTTTCTTAAATGAATTGATATTGCTGATTAAATAGTAGGGAGTGCTGAAAACTGTTTAAAAGAGGTAGAAAAAGTTGCAAACTATTAGAAATGCTTTTTTTTTCAGTTATTTATGCATGTTCCGAATGAGGCATCTTATATTATCTTATCTTATCTTATCTTGTCTTGTCTTGTCTTGTCTTGTCTTGTCTTGTCTTGTCTTGTCTTGTCTTGTCTTGTCTTGTCTTGTCTTATCTCATTATTATATTTAATCTATATAATTTAATATATTTAAACTACCTTGGAACATCCCACAATTCTACCTAACCCTGAATAAGTAAGGCTCTCTTAAAACAGGGACCTTGTTTGCTTAGTCTGTGGTAGATATTAATGACATGGAAAGATATAAATTATTTTTAGTAAAAAAAAAGAAACTAATTTTGCGACTGGATTCGAACTCCTGTACTGTAATCGCAGCCCCATCACAGCAGCACAATAATCCATGTGGTCAATCTCCTGAAAGAACGATAAATAAATAAATGTGTAAAGTGCCTGTTTCAGAAATGATTTCTGCCAACCGGCACCTGGATCACAAAATCCTTTTGTTCATAGGCATTTCTGAATAGATGAGTTTTCTTTTACTTATATCCATCATTTTTGGATATCCATTTTATATCTTAATTTATTCCAGAGGTGAGAAGCAATGCATGAGAAAGTGCGAGCTCCAAATTTGTTTGTGGACTGAGGTTGGAAGAGCAAGTTATTTTCATTGCTTCTGAGATTTATTGTTTGTTCAGGCTGTTTTCTCAAAAGATTTGATATGTAAGATGGTGCCTCATCATTGAGAGCTTTATATATATATATATATATATATATATATATATATATGTTTATTAATACACTTCCACTTGAAGTAAAAGGTATATTACATTAAATAAATATCAGTTTGTATAACTAATTACAATAATATAAAATAAAAAGAAATGTGTCATTTTGAACAGAGAAAGTCCAAGTCATGTTGGGAAGGTCGAATTCAATTCTGAACTAATTAGCCGCCAGTTCTTTCCTGATGTGAGTAATTTAATCGTGCCTCCTCAGTCTTTCTATATTAGCCAATCCCTTACAAGATGTTTCATCAATATATTTTGCTTAAGGGTGCTTCATTCCATTTCCTCATGTAATTCAAGTTTAACCATACATCTTGAGGGTGGTTTTCCATTATAGATATGTCTCAATGCTTTAGTGTCACCTGGTGAAAATTGAATACTTTAGGTTATGAAGCTGCTTCATGCATGAATATATAACCTTTTCTGAGGTTCAAAAAATAATAAAAATAAATAAATTGAATGTAAAAAAGGCCATGGAATTGTCTGCCAAGTTGATGTAATTTATCACATACTGTGTATACTTCAGGTCACAGGTGTAATTTTTATCATCAATATCTCTTTAATTGAAGAAGAAAAAACATTGTGCATGTGTTTGTAAAGAAATGTATTATATATGTGCAAATGGATACAACTGCTTTTATATATTTTAAATGTTTGTTTTTATTGAGCTTCTTATGCCGGGCCACATGAAAAACCTCTTGTGGCTGTTGCCCAGCTTACATTTAAAATACGATGAAAAAAATGAAACAAAAATAAAAATATTTTCTGCCATTTTCTAGGTAAATAATAACATCATGTGCTTAGAAACGTGTCTTAAATACTGGGAAATTATAATTTTCTCTTTTACCTACTGAAATTCCTTCAATCCTAAAATGGGCTTTCAATCACATCTGTCAAAAAACAGGTGTATATTATTGTGTAATTTTTCTTCTGAACTCATCACATTGAAGCAATATCCAAGAAAATATCTAGAACCCTGGGAATCATGACAAAGATAAAACAACTTCCTTTGAACGCACTTCTTAATATATACAATGCCTTAATATTTCTGAATTATGGATTAATGATATGGGGCTGTAAATCTAAGAAATTAACATCTCTTCAGAAAAGAGCCATGCGTATCATCACAAAGAGCCATTACAGAGCCCATACCACTGAGCTTTTTCGAAAATTAAATATGTTAAAAATTAAAGATCTATGTGCACTTAAGGAATATAAATTTTGCTTTAAATTTTAAAACTCGTTGTAACCTCATTACTTCACAAATGAAATGAAAAAAAATCGAGAAAATAAAACCCACAGATATGTCACCAGACATATCAACAATATAAAGCTACCCGCTGTGAGACATGAATTTGCCAGACACAGTATATCCTATACCTGTCCTAAAACATTCAACAATATGCCAAGTATTTATAAAGAAAAAATAACTACACGTAGCTTCCACGGTTTTAAATTATATGTGAAAAAGAAGACAGTTGAGGCTTATATTGAGGAATGCCATATACCAAATTGTTACTCATGCAAATTTAATAGGCCTACAAATTAAAATAGCTTGTCATAATCTTCTACATTTACCCAAATTTCCTTTTATTACATTACATTTGTAACTGTATACTCTTCCCTAAAGCGGCATGTCATTAAGCCTTTGGGAAGAGTAGCTTTATTCAATAAACAATAATAAACATTACTCTTTTAAAATATCTTTCATGATTAGGCACTGGCTTGTAAAAGAGGATTTTTTTAAACAATATTAATGTAATGCCTGGACTAACGATGTATCCTATGTTAAAAGTTGTAATTGTTGATGTTTCAATAATCTATTAGCAACTTAAAGAGGTAGAGCTTTATGGGAGAATGCCTCCATGTCAGCTTTGGGTTAATTCTAAAAATAGAGTTTTTTCTCAGAAGCAGCCAAGCTGTTAGCATATATATGTGGTATGTTGTATTGCATAATGAACTAGACTGCATATTATATTATACATGTCAAGTGCAAACCCGTGGGTACATGAAGTGAGATGGGGACATGGGATTTATCCATGCAGATGGATATCCGTTTGATATCTTAATTTATGCCGTACTCATGAATAGAATATGTTAATCCTATATTAAATGACAAAAATATAGAATGAAAGTGGTGTTGAGAAGTGTTGGATGGCCTGTGGTTATTGCGACAGACCGGGGGGATATGAGGGCCATAGACCCCGCCCCCCACCCCCCCAAAAAAAAGTTTTTATATTATTTTTTATTTTTTTCAGCCTCCAAAATTGGGGAACAAGATCAATACAAAATATACTTGAATAAGAATTTTGATGCACGTTCTTTGAGCTTTGCTACATAGCAGTGCTATGTTTTTTATACAGAGTTTTTTGTGGTTTGTGTTTATGATCAGTTTCCTTTGTTCTTTACTGTTCTTTTCAAGTTGGTCATCATCATTTAAAAAACAACAACACAAAAGTCAACATGTCATCACTAATAAGTTATAATAATTAGTCTTTATACTGTGTCTCATATAATCAATGACAATTTACTTTTTATTTCAAATCTAATTGGTACATGTCACAATTGTAGAACAATGTCGTTTTAATGATAAACGGAATTATGAAATTTTTCCAATATGTAAGATTTAATAAAAAATTTAGCACAGAACAAGTATAAATAAGCACTATTTATCAGCGCAGCGATAGCATCAGTTTGGTTGAATAACGTTAGGCCGATCGATGTGGAGCTGATATGTGACATATTATCTTGGCTATTGGAAAAATTTCAATTTTATCATTAAAACGACATTGTTCTTCAATTATGACATGTACTTTATCTATAAGTGAAATAAAGGCTAAATTGTCATTGATTATATAAGACACAGTGTCACTTTTAAAGTGAAAATATAAATATGATATCTATACAAAACTTTATACAAGTAGCTTCAAGTACACTGAGCTTTAAAGGCATGTGTGTTGATGCATTTTAAAAACAGGAGGTTATATTTTTAATACATAAAATTGATATTATAGTGGGATTCACAATAAATGTCTATCTGTGTTTCTGTCATATTTTGCCAGAAATAGCATAAAGCAGCATTAAAATGGATCGAAATATTAGCAATAATTCAAATCACACTTTTCAGCCTGATAAAAAATATTTCTGGGAAAGGAATAACTTTTTTGTTTTTATGCATCACAGGCGTTTGCAACATATATGACATTGCTCAGTGATGACAGTTGACAGTGCTCTAAATGGCTTCTCATCTCAAGAGGCAGCTATGTCAGAATGTAGCTGAATACATTAGGAAATGCCCTAATCTGCTGCCCAAACAGGAGGCCGTGTTACACAACAGTTAGATCACAGCTACCTGGATTTGCAGCACATGGTTCTCCAAACCACAAAAGTTTGTGAAAGTTAGAAACTCGATGTCAATTCTTTTGCTAGTTTACCAGTTAGACTAAATACAAACAATTTTGCCTAATAGCCTATAGGTTGGCTTATGGCTTTGAATGCCTAATAACAGTGAAATTAGAGATCAATTAGTTGTGCTTACACTCAATTCTTAAACAAAGATTGCTCAGTTAGGTCACTTAATTGGCTTGAAGCAGACGGCACACAGTGGTTCGGAGATATTGGCCAATCAGAAAGCACCATGTTTGTGGAGAAATATGCAAATAAGCTGCCACTTGAGAATTGAACATTCCCAGCTAAAAGGCAGAGAATTCCCCGAGAATAAGTGGTAAATGTCCGTAAATAATGGAAATTATCACTTAGAATAAAAAGGAAAATTATTTTTGTAAAATATTGTCATTTTTGAGGTGTTACATGATGTTTTTGACATCCTTGAAGGCAGTTCAGCTGGCAGTTGTGCAGGGAGAGTAAAAGCTGTTAGTTAACTCAGGCCAACGACGAACATCTTACGCATGTCCTACGTACGTGGCCACATGTAGCCATACATAGCCACTGTCCATCCATATAAACTCGCATCAACTCGTAAAATGCTCGGCGATCTACGAGTGCCTACGAGTGCTTCATGGATGCTGACAACGGACATTTGGCAAGTGTTTGACGGACGTCCCCCGAGCAATCTACGATTGCCCCACGTACGCTCGTAGAAAGAAGTTATACGTGAATAACAGAGCCTCTAGTAAGCATGTATAGCCAATTTTTTGTACATTGGTTAGGGTCTTAACGGGCATTCATACTTTCACGGCGTGATAGTGTGAACGCCCCTTTACGCCTTAGACAATTCAGCCACTGCTGCTTGCTAAGAGCAGCCTAACTTTTCTTGTAATAATAGCCTGTAAGCTTTATATATAGACCATGTGGTGAAATGTCTAAGAAAACGATGTTATTTAGTTTGTTCTACTGGAGTAAAATTCCATGGTTACAAAGTTCAATTATGACTAAAACTTTAATTGAACTTCGGAAGTGGTAACCAAGTAGTTGTGTGGATTATCATGATTTAGTAATCGTCAGGATAGCAGAAATTTCACAAAATATTTTTTTCTGCATCTGACATTATTTACAAAATAATTACAAAATATATGCTGCCTTAAGATTCTTTTTTTATATCTTTCAAAGAGATTCATTAATTTTTCTCAATTTTCACCAAACAAACTGCCATAACATTTATTTATGTTACAGATCCCAATCTCCTATCAGTCATTTACCTAATTTTGTCACAGATTTCACTATATATTAACATTAAAATTAGACAGTAGAATATAAATGTTTCATATATATAGTAATTTAAATGTCTCCTGGAACTGAGTGGCTGGTGGCACATTGACGAAACTGCTTCCATGTGTGTGTATGACTTTGTACATTTGTATATTTGTAAATATCTACTATTGTATGTCACTTCATATTGTATGTCAATATTCCCATCTCATATTGTATATCACTTCATATTGTTAGCCATGTTGATAACAGTCAAGAGTACATCATGTATATATATATATATAGATATCTTATGCTTAGTGTTTAGTATTGTTATTGAACCTGAATTGTTGTGCTAAAACTATTTGTTGGTGCTTTTTAAACAGTATTATTACTATTATTTGTTTAGTTCCGGATGCTTTAGAATTTCTTAGACAGACTATGTAGTGTTGATTAGTATTAGTCATTAACTGTTGATCCATGTATTTCTATTTATCTTTTATTTTTTTGCCATTTATTATTATTTTGTCATGCTGACACATGTATCAATTTGATTCTTTGCTGTCAATAAAAATCTCTCTATATATATATATAAATCTGGCATTTTTGTTAAAGCTCATATCTTTCATAGTTATATCATGTGATAGGTCTAGATGCCAGATATAAAAAAAGATTGTAGCTAGGCCTAAGTGGCCTAATTAAAAGAGTGATTCAGATTCATTTATTTAGCCCACTATTATTTAAAAAACATGATACAAATACAGTGATTTGTTTAAGCAAAACATTGAGCAGGGTGACCCCTCTAAGATGACTTTGTCATCGCTGCTGAGGGGCCACCCACAAACCAACACTCACTGTAGACAATTACAATAATGAATGCCAGCACCTGGACTCCATGCTCACAATGAAGTATATGGAGTACTATTACAGAAAATTATAGCTTTTTTCAGGTAACTGACAAGTATAACTATTCAAATAGGGTATTACAAGTTATGACACACATAACACTCTGAAATGTTACATTGCTTAAATAATTATTAATATTCATTTAGTTGCAGTTATTATGGCATCAGGCTCTGCATTAATAGCTGAAATTACAATAAACATCACATGACATCTATTGGAGTTCAGTTTCTAAGTCTATGAGTTCTGCCAAGGCAGGTTTTGAACTTTTGATCACACAAACGGGTTCACTATAGGTAACGTTAAGGAAACATGTAACAACTGTACAGAGTGACTTTTAACTATATATTTATCATTAGAGGTATTCCATACATAAACTTATTAAAATGTATTCTATCCATAATCCATTGAAGAGACTTTGCATAATACACTATAAGGCAAAAACAAGTGAAAAATATCCCGCGAGCCGGATTTGAACCAGCGACCTAAGGATGTCAGTGTGAGACCTCTACAGTCCTCCGCTCTACCAGCTGAGCTATCACGGGATGACAATAGGTCCATGCTACAACCTGATGATACCTCAGGTCTTCTGACCTTTATTAGAGTACTGAATGCAAGTGCACACCTGAGGGCATCAGGTGCAAATGGCCTCAGGTGCACATCCAGTTCACCTGGTGGATAGGACAGTAACTACAAGCACACTCATGCCACCTAGCGTTTAATGCTGCAGTCAATATCTTGTTGTTTTGGTAATTTAAGTGAGTCAGCTATAACATTATTAGCTTTTGAGATGTATTATTTATAAAGGCAATCGTTTTGACGAATGACATAATTTTATTGCTCAGCTATTAATAATCATATTATATATACTCGTACGATAAGATGCATCAGTTTTACCCAAATGAAGGCCTGACTGGGAGGGGGATAAAAAAAAAAGAAGAAAAAGGATCCAACCAGCACTGCTCAGCCAAACATGACAATGATCCAATTGAGTATTATTAATAATCTGACACAAGGATATCACCAGAACAGGGGTTTCCACTGAGGAAGGAGTTCCAAAATTATGTGGAAAAAATAAATAAATAAATAAAAAGTCAAGAATCATGACAAAATGCTATCATAATAACAAGCAAAACATATATTTTGGCAGGTAGTAGGGTTACCTTTGTGTACCCCACCGTAGATGTATAAATAGAATCCTGCCGTCATGGTTCAGTGGGCACCCTGGTCCCCATCATGGTTATGTGGGATTGCTACACATTAGCATAGAAAAACAGAATATAACATATTTTGAGAAAACTGCAGTAGCCATATATATTGTATTGTACATGCATATATATCTGCTATATTTTACATCTATCTGCAGTGCATCGAGGTTATATATACAGGTGTGTCAATGGTGACAGGTAAGAAATTTAGAGACATTCACTCTGCCATTATGACTTGTTTGTGGTTTTATTGATTGAACTGGGCCAGGCTTTTGCAGGATACGTTGAATGTAGCACAACTGCCTCACTCTGTGTTAAGTTGTTTTATGTTGGTATAACCTACTAGACTGGATTTCATTTGAATATGCTGAATAAGGATAATCTATAAAAGAGGTATTATGCATGTGCTGAATGCTTGTAACTTAACACTAATTGTATAGTGTGATTATATTGTACATAATGTGTACTCAGTGGCGTAACTACAAGGGGCGGGGCAGTGCACGTACCCCCTCTCCCCCCCCCCCCCCCATAACAGATTGGTGCCCCCTAATTTGAAAATGACACAGCTGGTGATGCTAAAATTAGACTTCTGGTGGCTCCATGCTAAAATAGCATTATGTCAAGTTGGCCTGATTCACCAAGTAGACTTGTCTAAAAATGAGACCTATGTTTGTAATGTTATTCTCTGTTCATGAGAGATGTCTCAGTATACCAAGTTTTGTTTCACCAACATAAATTCACTGTACAATTACCAAGGAATCTTTTTGAATCTTTGTCTAGAAAGTGTGAAATGAAGACCTGCTTCTGGCTGGCTTAGCTAGGTCCTTGGTCTTAGCTATGTGTGTATAACAGTTAGTTGGACTATATGGCAGATTTAAATCAAGCTAGACAACACTTAGGTCCTAATTGCATCATTAAAATAATAAAATCTGATTTAAATAATAAGAAAATCTGATTTTCTTTTTAATTCTTTTTTAAATCAGGATTATTACCAAATGTGGTCAATCAAATTGCAAGGAGCCATCATCGATGCCAGAGGGTGTTTAGGGGGGGAAAATACTATTTTGATGAATATGATGACACTCGGAAAAAGTTAAATTCTATGAAATTTCTGCATTTTGTGGTATAATTAGGTACATTGATGAGTACCAAATACAGTACTTTTTTTTTTATCGTTTTTTTATTTGCTATAAATAAATAACTATCCTATGTTTTATCTACATCAGTTTAAGTATCTAACTTTTTTTTAAGAGTGAGATCAACACAACGAAAGAAGAGAAAAGAGCAAATTCCTACAATTTTATGGCATTGCTAAGTTATGCTAACCCACTTCACTGCGCTACTCCAGAAATGAATGTACAACTCGCAACAGTGAACAGCTAACATATGATTAAAAAAAACCAGAAGTAAACAGCTACAGCAGTTTTAGAGCAAGCATGGACAGTTCAGGGGTGAAAGAGACAAATCAGAAAGATTGTAAAGTAATTGACCAACTTTTCTAGCCCATTCCTAATGTCCTTATCATAAAATACTTCTCGGTGCTACATCGGCCATTAGTCTAGAAGAATACAGAAATAGCATTACAACTGTACAGAAAAGGGGTAAACTTGGGTTAAAAGAGGTGAAAACAAGTTTATTGCCCAGATGTTGGGGTGATTATATGGTTCTTATCAAATGTTTCAATCAGTCTGAAAAGTCGTTCTGATGATGTAACTGTCCATGCTCGCTCTAAAACTGCTGTAACACGGTCTGATTAGCAAAAAAATACACAAGTTTGGCAAAGAGCAATTAATCATTGGCTTATTTAAGACAGGTGTATATGTTACCCTAGTGTATATATATTTAATCTGTTGAGAAATAAATAGAATTGTTCATGGAGGGAGCTGCTGGGGTGTAATCACTCAAGTGTGACAGGCTGACCACTGGTCAGTGTCATTATACAGCTGAATCTCCTTGAATACAGTCATATTGTGTATATATGCATACTTAGCCAAGGGTGAGTGTCACTTATTGTATTATATTGTTTATTATATTGGTTGATGATTATAGATATGAAATGATATGATAGACTGTATAGTTAGTAATATATTTATTTGTATTACTTGTAGAATGCATCATTGATCATCGATCACTGCTGTGAAATAAACACACTCGAAGTTCAGATCATGACTCTTGATTTGAAGGAACCTTTCATATATACTGAATTGTTGGTGAAACGTGTCTATTACATGGTCCAGTTTATGGTTCTTATGTAGACATGTCATTAATGTTTAACATTAATTTCTCAGGTATTTTAATACTTCTGCCAAAATGTATTTTTCCCTGTTAGTAACCATTGCGCACATGACAATAGAGTGAAAAAATATTTAAAATTAATTAAGTAAATTTACTAACTGATACATTTTTTTTTTATATAAACGCTACCAAAAAGGTATGATATCCTATGGAAGCGGACTAAACTATGTACAGCATGATTTATTTACTTTTTATATCATGATTGCCAAAGTAGATTAATTGTCTGAACATGACATACGTTGGTGAAATGTGTCCTAAACTTGCACCTGTCTTAATGCAGTTTAGACTCGTCTTGCAGCAGTTTTAAAGCGAGCATGGACAGTGAAACATTGGATAGGATGAAATAATCACCACCAACACCTGGGCAATAAACTTGTTTTCACCTCTTTTGACCAAAGTTTAGGCTACCCCTTTTTCTGTACGGTTATAATGCTATTTGTATCTTCGCCACTAATGGCTCGTATAGCACAGACAAGTATTTTATGACAAGGACATTAGGAATGGGTTAGAAAAGTTGGCCAATTACTTTACAATACTAAGACTACAGTAGTTCTTTTCACGGCTTGGCTCTTAAAACTTTTCAAAAGTTTCTGATGAGCTACAGAATTTTTTTGGTCAAAAGAATGCAGGGTAATAAAACCTTGTCTGTCTCACTAATAGCTTTTAAATTGTGTCAAACAGAGATGTAAACAGTGTGATGGACTAAAATGTTGATGAGTGAAAATACATCGTAATCAGTTTATAAATTGCAAACGAGGTATGTAGAATAGGAAAAAAACTAATTGTAAACTAAATAGTCCATAGTGTAACTGAATCATATAATTCCTATTAAATTACAACTGTAAATACGATTTTCACAATTCAAATGTTTAAATTTAGGGTGTAAGAAATCTGTGTAAGAATCAGATCACCCACCAGATGCAAGTTTATTGCCATTTATGACCCCGCATACTTTCGACCACAAAACTTTCTAGTTGTTCATCAGAAACGATCGTGACGTTTCAAGAGCCAAGCTGTGGAAAGAACCGCTGTATTTTGGTGAAACACCTGCAGCAGTGTAGGGGTAAAAAGTAGACCAAAACATAGACTTTCGTCGTTAGGCAGTTTGTCGGACTAGGTAAAAAGGGGCAACAGCAAGGGCAACTAAGTTCTTAGCCACCCCAAAGCCACAAACACAAGAATTTAGTTCAGTTAGTTTGTCAAACCCCAGATTCTAGAAAAGTGTTATACATAAACAGGCAATAAACTTTTTAACTAATAATGTTTTATATTGGTTAAATCATTGAGTCAATATAGGGGGGGGGGGGGGGGCAACATATAGTGACTCCATGGTTAAAGCACGCCATTAAACAGATATTGAGTGACAGAGTAATGTTCAATGCATAATATTATTAATGATACCTTTTACTCTTAGCATTGCTATTTGGGCACCATTGTCATTGAGCTCCCAAAGAAAAGATGAGCTATTTTGCTCTTTTTATGTCTATTAGATAATAAATTTTATGAATCAAACATTAAATATTTACATAGTTTGATTTGGTCTGACCACGATAAATCAGGAATTGGTGGTCCCCCCCCCCCCCCCCTCCTAGCGCGGTTTCACAACATTGGATTTATAAATAAGATGAAATAATCACCACCAACATCTGGGCAAATCACCTCATAGGGAAATTCTGCAAAAACTGATTTAATATGCGCTTTGATACAGGTATAAATGACATACCATTAGAAGCGGGCAGTGACGTAGCTACCAGGGTTAGCAGAGTGGGGGGGGGGGGCACTCAGGGGGGCACATTGTTTTTTTTTTGGGGGGGGGGGGCACATAGATCATTTCGACGTGACTGTGTTAAGAGGCTTAAAGTTTGTGAGCCAATCTAGGGGGGGTACCTGGGGGGGGGGGCACAGCTTTTGAGTGTGGTGGCATGTGTCCCCCCCCCCAGGGCCCCCCCCCCCATAGCTACGCCACTGGAAGCGGGAGGCAAAAGGGCAACAGAAAATCCAAGTTTGGTCTAGATCTGACCAACAGAAAACAAACTTGAAATGTTTGGATAAATTTGGACTTGTTTTCATTTCAGTGCGATATTTTCCTTTTTTTCGAAATTGAATAATAATGCACATGTATGATTGTTATTTTTCGGATTATCAAAGGCTTCCATGGTGGCGCACCTGTCACGTCACTGCAGCGCCATCTGTGAAAATATAATCTCTATCATTTTAGCAAAATATTATTATTTGCCGTGCGTCATGGCATAAAATCTTAACCTAGTCTTAATAGGCCGCAGGAGCGGCCCCGTAGGGGCCGCCCGTAGGGCTTTTATGACTAGAGATTGGCCAAAAACAAAATCTACTGTCATGCTATTCTCAGATGACCGGATCGGAACTATGTTGTCCTAGATATTCTGCGCGGCCATGATGCGCACAAAATAATAATGACCTACTTAGCTCAAATTACACAAAAATCGTTCTTTACTTTGGATTTTCCTGACAAACTTGAAGAAACTCACGTTAGAACTCCATTAATGACCATTTCTAGGTGATTCCAAGACTGGACAAGCAGTAGAACTATGGTTTTGAATGTTTCATGGGACTGGATGGGAGCCATGTCCATTGCCATGAGGCTTGTCAACTAAATGAACGTTCGACCAATCAGAGTAGAGCTTATTTCTTTGCAAGGCCATTTTGCAAGGCAACGAGCTCTAACAGACTCTGTGATTGGCTGTGGTGCTTAGGCCTTAGAAATTAATGCATAAGGCCTCATTGTTCATCAGTAAGACTACGCAAGCAACGAGCAGAAGGGAATGAAATAAAGCTTAATTGCAGAAGGAAATATGAACTAACAGTAATGCAAACAACATCAACCTGCAGTCCATTGATAAGATATCAGTAAAGAAAGAGGAGGCCGTTATTTTCGGGAAAAGCCCTAAAATAGCACCAGGCTATAAATAGATGTGGGCGTGGCCTAATGCAAGCACGTTCTTTTGTTTATAAACCAATCTGTGTGTTGACAACTCGGTTTTGACAGCTTGCTGATAACCCGATTTTGACAGCTGATTTGAGGGGAAAAAAACTGTATCTACAGTCAAATAGAAAGAGTTAGGTGCAGTCGATTTCTCTTGATAGTGTGACATGATAGTTGCTTGTTCAATTTGATATTTAAGCAAAAACTAACTCAGAGCATCTGACACATCTGTGTCACTGAGTAGACTATATAAAAAAAAAAACAGTGCATTACTGCCATTAGTTTTTTGTAATACTATTACAATACTAATAGTGTGATGTCATAGTAGTTTTTTCACGTTTTAAATCACATTCTAAACTGTTTAGAAAATTTGGAAAATGCTCCGTTTCCATAGCATGTAAATCTCATACAATTTCACTAATCAGTTCAGTTGGATAAGGGTTGTGATTCCTTAGAAATTTGAAAATGCTTTTTCATAACAATTTAGAGTATGGAGAAACCTTACACAATTTTATATTGAGAATTGTTCAGGAAAATTTTGTCGAGCAACAACATTTTGCTGCACAAGTTATCATAACTTGACAAAACCAGGCATAAATCCATGACAAAACTTTACTCCAATCCAGCATTACAACAACCGTTTCATTCAGTTTGGTGTTAACATTAAACTGTTTCATTATGACTTCTCAGGGGGTCTAGTCAAGTGGTCCGCCCGACAACTGGTCCTCTGACCAACTCGCCCGCCTGTACAGCTGGTCTGCCGGTCAGGTCAACTGGCCCGCCAGAAAGTCAACTGGCCCGCCAGAAAAGTCATCTGGTCCGCCACAAAAATTTGGAAAAAAAGAGGATTTTTTCGGAAATTACTAGGACCTTTAAATCGGATTATAAATGACCAAGTTATGCTTGATTAATGACGCAGAAGGTTACTCCCTTCATATTGGCTGGGGAGGCCGTTTCGGTGACGTGTTAATGGCGGACCGCTTGCCCTGCTAGAGGGGACGGGGCGGGCGACGGCCGTACTTGCACCCCCGCGAAGCCACTCGCGCCGACGGGCTGCTTCCCGGCGGACGGATTGACTTTGAGTTGGTTGGGCGGCGGACGGGCCGTCGGACAACGAAAATGTCGGCGGGCGAGTAGGTTTCGAAGGCGGGCCAGTCGTCCTCGGCATCGGGCCAGTGGGTCTCACGGCGGGCCAGTCGGTTGCGGACCAGTTGTCGGGCGGACCACTTGACTATACTCCCTTCTCAGTACCAGTACCTGTTATTGGTTTGGTATTGTAAATCACTACAAAAGTGGGTTTTTTTTCTACTTGCATTTAATTGGTAAAACTGATGTCAGTCATCTCCCTATTTGTTCCCTAACACTTATTACCTAAAGGCTTCATTGAATTATCAGTGGTCCTTACCAAATATTGACTACTGTACAATGTTAACAGTGAATTTGATTTGCTCTCACATACTATGCTGCTATGGCAGGTTAACTTTGTGAACTATTACTCATTCTAGATACCACTGTTTTACATGGATCATAACGGACTCCCATGGCCGTGGGTTGGCAGAATATGTTGACCAAAAAATTTAGTTGATGTTTGTATAGCAATCCAATGTAGAGCAAAATTGGAAGATTTGTTTTAAGTGATATGTAATGAAATAGTCACAATTCAAACAAAATCTAAAATTGATATTATCATTGCATTTGGTATACAATAATTCAATTTAATTTGCCACCATTCTGTCGTCCTCACTCAGAAAATTTTACCAACAGAAACAGCTTTTTAATCTAGTGGATAACATCAATGACTTCAATACAACATTCAACACCAGTACGACTGAATCAAAATTTCAAAGAATTAGGAGGGGCCAAAAACTATTAAATTGGCAAAAGATTCTTACAATCATTTGGTTGATGGGTGTTGCTTAAATATGTTTGGCTTTTTAAATGTCAAATTTCAAAATTTGAATAAATCACTTCAGTGAAATTGACTGCGACAGTGATGCTAATGAAACATCATGGGATTTTAAACATACAACAGATTATCTTACTAAGTTATTCTTTGTCAATGGTAAATATGCATTTTTCTGGATTTTGTTTAGACAATGAAATTTAATGTCACAAATTTTCATGCTATTTCCAATAAATGGCATGTGTTATGACAGTCGCTAACCATGTAGACCAAAATTGCTACTTAGGTATTTTCTGAAA
Organism: Alitta virens; assembly: GCA_932294295.1. Lineage (NCBI taxonomy): Eukaryota > Metazoa > Annelida > Polychaeta > Phyllodocida > Nereididae > Alitta > Alitta virens. The sequence goes on from OW028578.1 coordinate 38,534,548, forward strand.
ACTGTTTGGTACAATAAATTTAAATACGTCTGAATTTCAGTCTTATACAATTTTCTGGTGTGACATGACAGTCGCTATCCAAACTAGTACCACGAATTAATTAATCAACCTTGCAAACATTATTTATTCATGTGGACTATATAACTATAACATTCACTTAAAAGTTAATATATTCAGGTTTATCATATATATATATATATATATATTGTCATTTAGGTACATTTATATCTATCTATATAGATACACAATTCATTGCATCAACAATGCAATTTCATTTAATTTTGTTGTATAGAAGAACCCTTCAGGGGCAGATCCAAAATTGTTTGCAGTGTTCCCTCTAATTTCTTATGAACAGTGATGTATTAGGCCAAGAAGGGGAGGGGGGCTAAGAACCCCCTAATTCAGTTACTGGACTAAGAATCCCCACTAAACCCCCCCCCCCCCCACCCCACCTTTGAATCTGCTACAGCTCTTAAGGGTATAAAAATATATGCCATGGTACATGTACATGACACAGGACTATCCCTGCGGCCCCTCATGCACATTGCATTATCATATTAACTTAAAATTTTCATATAAATGATCGCTAGCCATTTTCTTTCATTTTTAACTTTTTTTAATCTCTAAAACACGTGCTACCACGACGCTGCGTCATGAGCAAGTAAACAAAGTGGTCAGACAGGAATGCTATCGAATTTAATAATTATTGAAGGTATGTGTTGATCTAATTATGTACAATCATTCGTCATTCCCGTCGATTCACTGTTCTGTTGATATTATGTCACTTCTGGTAAATTATGACACGCAATTGTTATGACTTCAGTGATTGTGTCCGAAAATGGCATTATTCTTCAAGATAACAAAAGTGCCTTTTTTTGTTATTTCTTGAGGAATGGCCTGTGACGTCATTCCCGTTGATTCTGTTGATATTTTTGAGGACGGCGTGACTTGACAATGTTCTCGTCTCTTGCGCTAAAGCTGAGAGACGAGCAGATTAGCCCATTTTAACTTGTTGGAGCTCAATTTATGACAAATGCTGGATGGGAAAAAATTACCTCCAGCTAGTTTAACCAGTTTCTGACAGAAAATAGCTCTCATCTGGATGCCACCATTTTTATATTACTGTGCAAGGCATTCTGGGTTGATGACATCACAATTGACCTATGATGACATCCCCATTTGCTCTAATGATGTGACAGTAATGACATCACAATGGACGTCATGGTCACCTCAGGTTCTTCAATTATTCAACATTTTGTGAAAAGAAATTTTCTTTGAAAAACCTGTATTTAATTTTTTTTGTCTACATGATAGGTTACCTTTCAGTATTTGACAGGTCGTATTTTCACAAAATTAAAAAATTATGATATTGACCCACAATGCATTGTGTCAACAAAACAAACATGGTGGCAGGAAAATGAGAGGAACAATCACTTGTCAATCATGAAAATGATAATCTTTACTAGAAAATATATACAAGTTCAGAAGATAGATGAATGAGAAAGCATAATATGTAGCTGTCAATGCCAGGAGTGAGCGAAGCTATATTATATGTATATTTATGTCAACTTAAAGTTACTGTGTCTCCAGATTTAGCACATTCAAGTATTTATATATATACAAATGCTGCCTTCTTGTCTTATGATATTTTTTATCATTACACATGCCCACTTTTGCACAACAATTTAGTCTTAATTTACAATAAATAATTTAAGTATTAGTTTTTCATGCCATCATACCCAGTGTGTTTCCAATGTTTTAGTCTGGAATTTCTCAATGTAAGATTTATTTTTAGTAATAATGTCTGATAAAATCATTAGTTAACACACAAATTTAGTATGCCCTGAATATTTCTGGCGGGGAATTTTGCATCCAACAGAAATATTGGCCCATTAGTTATTTTCAACTATTTGATGAGTTTTAGCAAATTGCAAATTTGACAGAGTGCAGCTTTAAATCTTAACTATTAATTAGACTTCATGTAGGTTTTTAAATTTTCAAAATCGGACAATAGATAACAATTTTAGAGGCAAAAGAAGTCAGATAATTGTAATGCGTTTATCAGCCGCCAGGGGCGCTGCGATCGCTTTTAACTGCCCCCTGGTGTGATAAAACGTCATCGCAACAATGTCGTTGGCGCGAGCGTGATCGATTCAAGATGATTTGTTATTCTTATCTGGTGAGTTCCCCTTCTAATTAAACGCTATTTCTAGTCACAGTTAGAATTTTTACAGTTAGAGGAACAAGTTTTCTCCAAGTTTCAAGCTGGATGTGTATTCGTTACGAAATTATGGACATCGCAACTTTTGAACCGACGACGTTGTTATGACATGATGACGTAGTCTCGTTCTGGACCATTGGTCAAAAAGCGATATTAAGTTGATCTTCCATAGGATTACATGTATTTTAGAAATTTTGGGACACTTTGGGACACTTCCGGTTCAGCTTGATCACTGTGTAGCCTCATTTTGGAACCTCTCTCTACGGGAAGTGAGCTGCGCTCGCCGCCTGTGGCGGCGGAGCTTCGCTCATATAAAGCTGCAAATAGTACAATTGGCCGTTTTGGTAGGTGGCCGTTTTATCCTTTGGCCGTCTTGGTATGGTGGCCGTTTTTGCGATTGGCCGTCCTGGTATGTTGGCCGTTTTATATTTGGCCGTTTTGACCAGACCCCATGTCATGTATGTAAATTTATTTGAACTCATTTATGAAAATTCAGATTCTATCAATTTTCAGATAAAATTATCTAGAAAACTTTTAGCAGAGAAAAACAAACATCGGACCTACAATAGGGGCATATAACAGACTTTCCACAAATTTAGACTGAGGAATCTGTCCAATGTCCAACCTCAAAACAAGGCGTGACCATTGCAACTTTTTTAGCGCGACTCCATCGCAAACTTTCTCAGTGAAATTATGTCACCGGTCTAACTACCCCCTCCAAACAGCAAGCCCCCCCCCCCCATGCCCCTTCCCCCCCCCCCCCCTGCGAGAGGTCTGGTTACGCCACTGTGTATACTGCATCTTAAGACTTTTAGTAGTGTTGGCGTGTATGGATAAACCCTATTTGAAATTATATTTTTAACAGAATAACATAAGATGGCAACATACGAAATGAAAGGTCAAAGTTGGGTAAGTGACTTCCTTTATTGAATTTAAAAAGAACATATTTCCAAAACAAAGACACAAAACAAGTTTTTATAAAATCACTGCATTAATGGACCATGCACACACACACACACAAACTGATTATTGCCAATTGTGTAAGTTAAGCAACATCATTGTTTGAACTATACAACCATAGCCCAAACACAACAATATCTTGGCTGATTTTAAATCATTTGTCTGAAACATAAAATCCTTTCTAAGAGTGTGGATCATACAAGAGCGGATTCCAAACAAAGAAATTGCTACAATAGGTATGAAAAAACACTATAATGTTTCCTTTTGCTTGAATGACCTCAACATAACACAGTTAAGCTCAGTTCACGCAGTCACGAGTAAGACAAACGAGTGAACACAGATGTCAAAATTATACACTGTACGTGCTCACTGGTGCTCAGTCCTGGCTCCGTTACTCATGTATAAATTCGCAAAATCATTATCATTATATATATTATTACACAAAATATTGATAAAAAGCAAAAGCTAGAGGTTTGTTTATGTCTATGGTTCCAGATATATGGCGCCTAGTTTCACCATACTGTCTCTATAACCTACCTGTATACATGAACTAACCTGCATATTTCAAAGCAAAAGGCATTGTAAGAGAAATTCATGTGAAAATAATTCTAAAATACCATTAGGACATAATGCTGATGACAATGATTTGGTTTCTATTGTAAATCTATATATACATGTTATACATATCATCTTTATTCATACACAGTGGTATACAGTCATTTAAATATTTGGAATTCTAAAATATCAATTCATAAACAGTAGGATTAATTCACAAGTAAAATAATGTTCACTTCTCTGTTCAGGAGCAGTCAGTTCAATTGTCTCTTAAATTTCACCGTTCTTAGACAGCACCACTAGAACTCAGTTCCACTTCACAGTCCTGGTTGCATTTAGTTTTCACTAAAGGGGCGTTCACACTGTCATGAGTGGTGATGGCGAGTGAGGGCGGATGACGAAAACTTGTTGACGTGCTTATTTGTAATTCACTCGCCAAGCGTTGTACGTACAAATATCCGCATAATGCTCATAGGTCCTCCAGAGCACTTGTGGATATCCGTGGAGGGAGCAACATTTTTGAAAATTTAAATTGTTTACCTTTTTACGGGAATCAATCGGGAATCACTTCGGAGTCACTCGACGAGTGGTTGGCGAGTGATCTACGAAAATGTGCGGCCTCTCGCGGCCACTAGCACTCACTCCCGCTCACTCTCGTGTATGCAGGGGAGGCTGTCCAACGGGTCCATCTGTGTATTCTTGCCATCCTCTTGTGTCCACTCTTGTACATCTCGTGGAACACTACGGAAACGCTCGGCAGACCTCCGTGGCCCGCCCATCGTCTTCCATAGACTGTCAGCGCTGGCACCAAGCCCATCCGTGCCCATCCATAGCCCTCTCCTCCCTCACTCGTGGACCACAGACAGCCGATGGACCTCTGCCGAGCGGTCGAAGGAAGCCCGCGAAAGTCACTTCTGGCTTCTCTGGGACCCGCCCGTCGTTCTCCCATGGAGCGGCCGATGGCCGTGTGAAGAGCGGTCGATAAACGTCTGCTGAGCGATCATCGAGTGCCTCATGGATAATCGTTGAAAGAATTAATATGTGATTAACAGAGCCACGACTGAGCATGAGTGTGCACGTATAGTCCCTTTTTTACGTCCGTGGTCACTCGTTTGTCTTACTCGTGACAGTGTGAACTGGGCTTAACTGTGTTATGTTGAGGTCATTCAAGCAAAAGGAAACATCATAGTGTGTTTGGTCATACTGTTTTCATTATGTCTTATAGGCTGTATACCCCGGGTACAGGAGTAAACCTACAAAGATTTTGGGAATCCTACAATTGACATGGGGAATCTCAATCCTGGTTGGTCAGATCATTCTTCTAGGAATACTTGCTGTTGCTTTTGAAGGGTTTTCTGGCATCTGGGCACCTCCTTTCGTAAGTATTACTCTATGTCTATGGTAGGCAAGTAAACTACCCCACCCATGGGGTAAATGTGCTACACAGCTTCAATTTGAAATAATTTTAGATTGTGTGGATTTCACTTTTTTAAAGCAATAATTTTAACATCATATTTCAATTGTAGTGTTATTCTTTTGTCTTTGTATAAATAATAATTGCTTACAGATTATCATGGCTGGTGCATTTGGATTAAAATCATCCTTTTCCAAATCAAAATGTACAGTAAGTATTAATAAATCAGCTAGCTTTGTTCTTTCACACGAATGAATGAATAACATGTAGGGGAGAGTGGGGAACACTGAGACATGGGGAACAGTGAGACAAACCCCCTAGTTTCAACACAATGAAGGTTATAACACTGCCCTTTAGGGATTTATTCCAACGCTACATAACAACCGGATGTTCCATTACCTGCAAGAATCAAAAGCACGAGGTGACTGTTCGAAATTCACTTTTGGGTTTGACACCAAGTAAAGTAATTTTTTTTTACGCATGCAAGTTTTCAGTCTTATTCTTCAGTATTTGGAGATAATGAAATCATCTAATAGTGTGCAATACCTTAGACAGTGGTCTTTAATTCCAGATAATAATCAGTGCTGTAGCCATATGGACCTCAGAAGGTCACACATTGATATTAAAACTAGCACGGGGAACAGTGAGACAAAGCACGAGTGGGGCAGGGTGAGACAGTCCATTCAAAGTAACTCGTCATAAGGGGAATGATATCGGGATTTCGGTTGCATGACGTTTGAATTGACAGTCCTTTGTACCCAGTGTCTATGCCAGGCCAAGTGAATGACCCCCGCTGTGAAACATTGTGTGGATTTAAAGGCTTACTATCTCATCATTACATCTTCCTCTGACTGCTGGTAATATAACCTGCTAAGCTTCAAACCAGCAGCAATGGACAATAAAAGGAACTTACTACCTAAAATAATGGTATTCGGAGACAATTTGCATAATTGTTGTACTATTAAGCCATGTCTCTCTCTGCCCTTAGCTTGTCTCACAGTACCCCACCAGTTCGGAACAATGAGACAAATGACTTGCACTGACATTGTGTTGAATAACTCTAATCTTACACAAGGTAGGAACCTGAAACTGCTGGAAAGTATGCACAACTATATTCCCTACACCTGAGGTGGGCAACCAGTTATGTAAATGAAAAATGTGTCACTTTGTTCCCAACTCTCCCTTTTAAGTGGTAATTAACCACCCTTCTGTGTTTCAGGGTGGCTTCCCGAAAGTGACATGACTGTCTGATGGGAGTCTCCCAAGGCACACATAATTTTTATATATTTCATTTTGAAATTTGTGCCTGAATAATCATCATCATAAAAAAATCCATCCATCCATCAATCAATTATTCAATCGAATTTTGCAGGTGATAACAACCCTAGTGATGTCTATCCTTGCCTGTGTTGTGAGCATTGGGGTGATTTTGCAGGGGGCCTTAGGAGCTAACGCCCAAGATCTTGATGATGATAATACTGCAGATTTCCAGTGTATTCCAGCAACAGTAAGTCATTCAATTAATTGCTTAACCATTTTTGCTGAAAGTTTTTCCTTTTAAAAGTAGTTCAAAGTAGGGTAGTACATGCATTTGTTTGATATTAAAGAAATAGGCTGCGCTGCAGCTAAACCCTCAGCGAATCCCACATAGCACACAGGCATCATTAAAATTGTAATGTGTTCATCCAACAGGCAGGAGGGCGGGCATTACACTTTCATTTCCCTTTGTTTCTAAAAGTAGTTCAAAGTAGGGTAGTACATGCGTTCGTTTGATATTAAAAAAATAGGCTGCGCTGCAGCTAAACCCTCAGCGAATCCCAAGTAGCACACAGGCATCATTAAAATTGTTATGTGTTCATCCGACAGGCAGGAGGGCGGGCGTTACACTTTCATTTCCTTTCTAAAAGTAGTTCAAAGTAGGGTAGAACATGCATTGGTTTTATATTAAAAAAGACTTTAACATGGGGTATGTTCCCTTCTCATTTTTGTAACACACAGCTTACATTATTTTGAAGATGTTTTAGATCTATGGCTAATCATTGAGCAATTGTAATAGTCCCCAGTGAATATATTCTTATCTTTGAAATCAGCATATATATATCTGATGTGATAAAAAAAAAGAAGTTGAAATTGTGACTAATTTCTGTTAGATACTGTAAAACGATCACAGTTATAATGAAAGCCAGTAATATGCAGATCGTTTTTCAGGAATCCATCTTTTTTTTTACCTACATGTTACACCATAGTTCAATAATTATAGAGATATTACGAGCATACACACTTACATATTCAAGATTCCATTTGTTTTCAATAATATATTTTTTCCAATTATTCAATTATTTATGTGGTAGTTGTAAATATTATTGGGCTTCGCAATTTACTTGGAGAAGGCCTTTGTTTTTGTTAGTATTATTATCATTTTCTTCATGAAAAGCACCTTCTTTTGGGAGTTGTCCAACCAATGGGTAATAGCTGATAATATACTATAACATCAGTCAGAATGATTGGATTTTCACCGAATATGGTTTATATACTCTTCAAGTAACTGCCACCATGTTTCAACAATTTGACCTCTATCTCCCAATGGCAATAACCCCCATAGGGTACTTACTCCCAATAGGGCAAGGTGCTATACCTTATGTCTGATTGGTCAGATCTTCACCAAATTTGGTTTATCAATAATGTTTATATACTCATTTGGCTATCAGGTAAAATGCTATAACTTCATTCTGAATGATCGGATCTTCATCATATTTGGTGTGGATGCCGCTGAATTATATTTTCAAATTGAATTTTTGATAGATAGATCATATATAGTAACTTAGTTGTATTTGTGATTATGAATAACGATGTATTGAAACCAAATTTAATTTTGAATCCAGCATGTCTGCATGAAGATTGGTCTAGGAGTGCACATCATCATGGCTGCCATTGGAATCATTGAATTTGTAACAGCCATTGTTGCCAGTGGTTTCTGTTGCCATGGAATCTGCTGCAGTTCCCATGATGGGGTAAGTAACGGTTTCATCTTCATAGCCCTAAAATGGAAATTTCAAGGGTTAACGAAGATTGCATATAATGGACTACTTGCACACATACAATTTCATTCAAGTTTAATAGTTCATGGTCATGTGAATTTAGTTAAACAGTTAATGGGCGTATGCCGTATGGTCATGATATAGTTAAATAAATAAAAAAATGTTGATCATGGTCATATGGTCATGATAGGTTGATAGGTCATGGTCATGTGGTCATGATAGGTTGATAGGTCATGGTCATATGATAATGATAGTTTAATAGTTCATGGTCATATGGTCATGATAGGTTGATAGGTCATGGTCATATGATAATGATAGTTTAATAGTTCATGGTCATATGGTCATGATAGGTTGATAGGTCATGGTCATATGATTATGATAGTTAAACAGTTCGATCATAGTCATATGGTCATAAAAGCTAAATAATGTAAGGTCATATGGTCATATAAGTTTAATAGTTCGATCATGGTCATATGGTCATGATAGCTTAATAGTGTATAGTCATGATAGTGTAAAAGTATAATTTTAAATCATTTCCAGAAGTGGATGTTGCAAATTGCCTGTTTTCATAAAGTGTCTGTCACTTCCACAATTTTCACTTCGGTCTACATTGTATATATGATAAGGATATATGTAAAATATTCCTTTGACTTTCTCTTCCAGATCCCAGATCACAATGAAGAATTATGAGAATTCCTCAAAAAGAACATTATGGTTTTAACACTTCGTTTCTGGAGCAAGCAACCATTTTTAGCTTTATTTTGACACTTATTACAAAATTTTCCATAATAATGGAGAAACTAGAGACATTTTATTTGCTACATTTTTTTCCCTTTAAACCATACATCTTACACGGACATCCATGAAGAAATATCAAATGCAATATGTGTCTATTAGCATCGTAATCCCTTTTGCCTTATTCTATGTAAATAAGACATCATAACCCTAACCCTAACCCTGACTGAGAAATATCTTAAATAATAGGAAATTATATTTTCCTTTTGGCGCATATATACTGAAATGTTCTCAATCCTCAAATTTATGGGCTTGCAATCACATCTGTGAAACAGTTGTTATTATTTAATCTTGCATAAGAGCTTTATTTCACGCTTAAAGCCAATGGGAGCCTTATATTCATATGACGTCCTCTGAAGTTTTGTTTCCTAGACTATGAAATTGGCTGTAAAAATAGTTCAGTAAATGGACATGATAAATAGGCAAACATCATAACTGGTATGTGTCAGTCTTGACGCACCCCCGATCACACCTTTTCCGCAGGAGAGGGTCTTGTGGAATTCGGAGGGATCAAGAAACCTAGTGTGGGAGCAAGGAATTTGAAACGTGTAGATCAGTTCATTTTAACCATGAGAATACAAAGCTACAAGTCCCTGTATTTAATATGATGATGCAACGTCGTATCTGGTGATTTTAAGGAACTATTTTGTAAGCCGCTTAGTTAAATTTAACAAGCGTAGTGATTGACCTACTTCCACGGCCTATCTTGCCATGCTTTGATATCCACTAGACCCTCGCCTATGACACGGCCTGAGGGTCTAGGCCACTGGGTATGTGTACTAACTAGTCTGGTGCTCTGTTTTTTACTGGTCTTTTTTGTTACTTAGCTTTTATTGTATGTATTTCTTTTAATTGTGAATATTAATATTATTACCATATTTTTCATACCATGGGTATACATATGGAAATTCAGTAATGCATATTATAAATGTGTGTAATTAGCATAAAATAAATATAAATATAAATTGAACACATGTAAATTTATACAAATATAATTGATAAAATCTGTCCATAATATAATTATACATAATATATATAATTGAATAAAAGTGAAAGTATTTACCTGTGAGAATCTGTTGTACCTTTTTGTGTTTTATCTAACAGAAATGAAAACAGATTGCAGATTGGTCTAATTCTGAAATAACTACAAACACAAGTTTCTCCAGTTACATGATTTACAAGCATATCACTTCTGTTACAAGCCCCCAACATTTTATGAGGAATATCTTCCCTGTGACCATGGTATGATCAGGCTAGCTGAAAATGCAATAAATATAAAATTAAACAGAGAATTTTTTGTTGCATAGAGGTGTTATAATCAGTTTTTAATCAATTGACAAGATTCCTGCCAAGTTTAGAAAGCTGCAACCACGAAAAGAAGTAAATGAAGAAATGTAAAAGGGTGCTAATCATTCAAGTTAGAATTGTCAAAAAAATCGGGCCCATCTCAGTTGAACTTTTGATCACGCAAATTTGTTAGCAATATGCGATGCCATATTTAGGCCTGTATTTATTATCAAATATATTTAAAAACAGGATTACAAAATTCAGCCAAAGCTGTTTTTCAAATTGGTCCTGTAACAAAAAACATAAAACAATGTACATATGTTACAATTGTACTGACTAACTTTTAACAAAAAAGATTTATTTTTAGTGGTCATTAATTTCAAAGAACCTGTTTGATGAAAGAAAAATTTCATTCCAAGGGCATGATCCATTACATATATATGCTTTTATTGACAGAGTAATATAATACATGATACATTTTATTCAAAAATAACAGATAAAAACGCATACTTAGTCTACTTCTACTCACTATTTCTATATTCAATATATATATACATGGTATAAAAGTTATACATTATCAATGGATTATCTATACATCCATGGTCCCAGTTGCTGAACAATAGCACGGTAATATGAGCATTAAGTTTCGTTTACATACATTTGTTAAAATATATATATATATAGACATATATCACATGTATACAGTAACCCTAAATACATATATTACTGCAGTTAATACTGTTCATTATCACAATGTCAATTTAAGTACAACATTTGAATTAGGAGTATATATAACAAGGCATCGTGCACAATTATGTACATGAGTGTAAGAGCACATAGATCACAATATATAAAAATGCTTGTAGTGCAGAAACTGCTAGTTTGGGGGGTGATGGTTAATGCTCGACGATGGATGATGACCCAACCATTCATTAGGCATTACAGAACAGACTATGCATAATAAGACAAAAACAAGAAAATATATCCCGCGAGCCGGATTTGAACCAGCGACCTAAGGATGTCAGTGTGAGACCTCTACAGTCCTCCGCTCTACCAGCTGAGCTATCACGGGATGACAATAGGTCCATGCTATAACCTGATGATACCTCAGGTCTTCTGACCTTAATTATAGTACTGAATGCAAGTGCACACCTGAGGGCATCAGGTGCAAATGGCCTCAGGTGCACGTCCAGTTCACCTGGTGGATAGGACAGTAACTAAAAATGCACTCATGTCATCTTTAGGTGTTAGTTGTTAGTCAATGATAGTCACAATATAAGTATGATAATGTCTTATTTGACAGACCTCTTAAGCTGGGGGTCTGGGGGGGGGGATGGTTAGTTGTACTTGGACCAGTCAAAATCTCCATAAGAACATTTTTCTAGTCTGCATGATTTTTACATTGAAAGTTGTATTCACATTCACATTTGGACAGTACATGTTAAGTTTGCTTTAATCATAATTTGTTAACTTTTTTTTAAAAATAATGACAATTGCACTATAATAGGACAAACTGTAGCTACAGACGTTTAAAGTCCTCAGTGCACCATAGATATAATACAATGCTTGATCAATTGGCTTGTTGATAAATGGTCAATCAATAATCTCCCATGTTCGTCGTGATTTCTATTTATAAAAACGTTTACAAGTAAACAATGTTATGTACAACAATTAAAATGATATAAGGATGTGTAAATTATTAGCTGCCTTTGTCATCAGACAGCCCAAATGTTGATGAAGTGATTCTTAAACATGTTAAGAAAGAGCTGTAGTGTTTATGTTAGGGCAAGTCTATATTAAATATATGACTTTTGATTGTGGGAAGCAATTAAAAATATATATGAATTTCGATGTGGAAAACAACACCATGTGGGCATTTCAGGCTCGATTAATCAAGAGAATATAATAAAAAATATAGGATTGCATTGAGGTATAAACAACTAAGACATCAGGGATTTGCTAACATTTCAGCTAAAGAAGTAGCAAAAATTGCTTAGATATATTATAAATGTTCTACTGTTGAAGTAACTAAACTTTTTTGAAGACCACACTTTGAGCGCCATGGCAACCAACCTTTGGTTGCTGATAGTGGCCATCTCCTTTTGGACAACAACATTGGCAAAGTAAGTTCAATTTATCTATTTAGTCAGGTACCAATTTCATAAAAGAGGTCACATATATTCCATGATCAAATGTTGCCTCAACTATAAGGTCACATACTCATGCTATTCTATAATGAAATGGCTTGGAATGTGCTTTAAAACAATGTTTTTCCCATTTAAAAAAAGGTCGATTAGGACTGGAGAGAAATTAGTGTTTAAAGTACTGTTCAAGGTCTGTGACCTTGACCGTTTGACATTATGACCTAGCCTTTTGCATGAATTTCCTTATACATGTGGGTTAATCCTGAAATAGGTGATCAACTTTCCTTTAGACTTTTCTGTCTGTGCCTTTGATGAAGTTTGTGTCTTTTCCTATTCCTGAGTGAAGCTATTACTGGTTTGTTCTGTTTATTATAGCTAATTGTCGGCTTACACCTATTTTCAGGATTAACCCACATGTATAAGGAAATTCATGCAAAAGGCTAGGTCATAATGTCAAACGGTCAAGGTCACAGACCTTGAACAGTACTTTAAACACTAATTTCTCTCCAGTCCTAATCGACCTTTTTTTAAATGGGAAAACATTTTTTAAAAAGCAAATTCCAAGCCATTTCATTATAGAATAGCATGAGTGTGTGACCTTATAGTTGAGGCATCATTTGACCATGGAATATATGTGACCTCTTTTATGAAATTGGTACCTGACTAAATAGATAAATTGAACTTACTTTGCCAATGTTGTTGTCCAAAAGGAAATGGCCACTATCAGCAACCAAAGGTTGGTTGCCATGGCGCTCAAAGTGTGGTCTTCAAAAACGTTGAGTTACTTCAGCAGTAGAACATTTATAATATATCTAAGCAATTTTTGCTACTTCTTTAGCTGAAATGTTAGCAAATCCCTGATATCTTAGTTGTTTATACCTCAATGCAATCCTATATTTTTTTTTATATTCTCTTGATTAATCGAGCCTGAAATGCCCACATGGTGTTGTTTTCTATATCGAAATTCATATATATTTTTAATTGCTTCCCACAATCAAAAGTCATATATTTAATATAGACTTGCCCTAACATAAACACTACAGCTCTTTCTTAACATGTTTAAGAATCACTTCATCAACATTTGGGCTGTCTGATGACAAAGGCAGCTAATAATTTACACATCCTTATATCATTTTAATTGTTGTACATAACATTGTTTACTTGTAAACGTTTTTATAAATAGAAATCACGACGAACATGGGGGATTATTGATTGACCATTTATCAACAAGGCAATTGAGCAAGCATTGTATTATATCTATGGTGCACTGAGGACTTTAAACGTCTGTAGCTACAGTTTGTCCTATTATAGTGCAATTGTCATTATTTTTAAAAAAAATGTTAACAAATTATGATTAAAGTAAACTTAACATGTACTGTCCAAATGTGAATGTGAATACAACTTTTAATGTAAAAAATCATGCAGACTAGAAAAATGTTCTTATGGAGATTTTGACTGGTCCAAGTACAACTAACCACCCCCCCCCCCAGACCCCCAGCTTAAGAGGTCTGTCAAATAAGACATTATCATACTTATATTGTGACTATCATTGACTAACAACTAACACCTAAAGATGACATGAGTGCATTTGTAGTTACTGTCCGGTCCACCAGGTGAACTGGATGTGCACCTGAGGCCATTTGCACCTGATGCCCTCAGGTGTGCACTTGCATTCAGTACTCTAATTAAGGTCAGAAGACCTGAGGTATCATCAGGTTATAGCATGGACCTATTGTCATCCCGTGATAGCTCAGCTGGTAGAGCGGAGGACTGTAGAGGTCTCACACTGACATCCTTAGGTCGCTGGTTCAAATCCGGCTCGCGGGATATATTTTCTTGTTTTTGTCTTATTATGCATAGTCTGTTCTGTAATGGATCATGCCCTTGGAATGTAATTTTTCGTTCATCAAACAGGTTCTTTGGAATAAGTGACCACTAAAGATAAATCTTTTTTGTTAAAAGTTAGTCAGTACAATTGTAACATACATTGTTTTATGTTTTTTGTAACAGGACCAATTTGAAAAACAGCTTTGGCTGAATTTTTTATCCTGTTTTTAAATATATTTGATAATAAATAATAAATACAGGCCTAATTGTGGCATCGCATATTGCTAAAAATTTGCAATATATATACAATATAATAAATTGTTGTCTTTTTCATTCTAACGTCAGTTCCAAAATAGCCAGCAGGTGTCCTCACCGTACCAAGCCCAATCATTCTAACGTCAGTTCCAAAATAGCCAGCAGGTGTCCTCACCGTACCAAGCCCAATCATTTTTAAGTAGTGACATCATCTTGTTGTCTTTTCATAGACTGCAGTCGTAGTGCCCCCTGTAGGCTCGGTTATTTTTTCTCCCCATAGAATAAATTGTTGTCTTTTTCACAGAAAGCCAGAGTGCCCCTGGGCTTCTTTACTCTGATGCATGTATTTCATAAAGTATAGTGTGGGGTATCTTCGGCCATGGCAAAAATTCCCTCAAGGGTCCCCAAAGTGGAATATTAATGCAGTCTTCATCAAGTATGTGCAGAGATATGTTAATTAAAGAAACAGGGTTATATCATTGTGAATCATCAAATAATCTAGTTATTGCGCATTCTCGAAGACTTTTCAATGCTGTAATGTTATTGTGATAAACCATCCATATTTATGGGTAAATAGGTGTGCATTTTTGATAAACCTGTTTCTAGTATTGCTGCTAAAAATTCTCTAGTGTGGCAAAAATTTTTGACTGCATCATTGCAAAACTTATGGGCGGCCTAAGTTACCCAATGCAGATATATACTAACAGTTTGGCTGTTTCAGAGAAAAGTCTACTTTTAGAATTACCCCAAAGCTCCCCCCAAGCATGGGAATATGCTTTTACCTCTTTATGTTGCTAATATATGAAACCTCAACAATTACAACATTTAACATATTATGCATTGTTAGTGCAGGCGGCAAATTACCTGCTCAAAACACCAGTTGCATAAAATAGATATTGTTAAAAAAACATTTTACAAGTCAGTAACTTATCATGAAAGGCTAATTTAGATGAATGTGGGGTTCATTTAAATCTCATGACTCCTTAAGCGTGAAATATAGCTCTTATGCAAGATTACATAATAACAACTGTTTCACAGATGTGATTGCAAGCCCATAAATTTGAGGATTGAGAACATTTCAGTATATATAGCCAAAGGAAAATATAATTTCCTATTATTTCAGATATTTCTCAGTCAGGGTTAGGGTTAGGGTTATGATGTCTTATTTACATAGAATAAGGCAAAAGGGATTACGATGCTAATAGACACATATTGCATTTGATATTTCTTCATGGATGTCCGTGTAAGATATATGGTTTGAAGGGACAAAATGTAGCAAATAAAATGTCTCTAGTTTCTCCATTATTATGAAAAATTTTGTAATAAGTGTCAAAATAAAGCTAAAAATGGTTGCTTGCTCCAGAAACGAAGTGTTAAAACCATAATGTTCTTTTTGAGGAATTCTCATAATTCTTCATTGTGATCTGGGATCTGGAAGAGAAAGTCAAAGGAATATTTTACATATATCCTTATCATATATACATTGTAGACCTAAGTGAAAATGGCAATTTGCAACATCCACTTCTGGAAATGATTTAAAAGTATACTTTTACACTATCATGACCATATGACCATGAACTATCTAACTATCATGACCATATGCCCATGATAGAACTATTAAACTTATATGACCATATGACCTTATATTATTTAGCTTTTATGACCATATGACCATGATAGAACTATTAAACTATCATAATTATATGACCATAAACTATCAACATATCATGACCATATAACCATGAACTATTAAACTATCATTATCATATGACCATGACCTATCAACTTTTCATGACCATATGACCATGAACTATTAAACTATCATTATCATATGACCATGACCTATCAACTTATCATGACCATATGACCATGAACTATTAAACTATCATTATCATATGACCATAAACTATCAACTTATCATGAACATATGACCATGAACTATTAAACTATCATTATCATATGACCATGACCTATCAACTTATCATGACCATATGACCATGAACTATTAAACTATCATTATCATATGACCATGACCTATCAACTTATCATGACCATATGACCATGAACTATTAAACTATCATTATCATATGACCATAAACTATCAACTTATCATGAACATATGACCATGAACTATTAAACTATCATTATCATATGACCATGACCTATCAACTTATCATGACCATATGACCATGAACTATTAAACTATCATTATCATATGACCATGACCTATCAACTTATCATGACCATATGACCATGAACTATTAAACTATCATTATCATATGACCATGACCTATCAACTTATCATGACCATATGACCATGAACTATTAAACTATCATTATCATATGACCATGACCTATCAACTTATCATGACCATATGACCATGAACTATTAAACTATCATTATCATATGACCATGACCTATCAACTTATCATGACCATATGACCATGAACTATTAAACTATCATTATCATATGACCATGACTGTTAATAACAACTTCAACCCATCGCTCCGTTCGAAGATCTATCTTTATTTGAGCATGCGCACATACATTAATGATCGTAGTAAGGAATCGTTAAGAGTAAACGGAACGGCACTTATAGTAAACGAAATAGTATTTGCAACACTCCTCCTTTACTCTAGACAAAATGTTACTTTCATTTAAGATTTACAAAGTCAGTGAATCAATTGTAAAATTTACTTTAAGTTTTGCTTTTCACAATTTGACTCTATATATGTCATTTTACCATTCTCTGTAAATTATCATATTTCAGTAATTAATCAGCTTTACTTTGAACATCAACGTCATTGAGTATTATTTTATTTTAATCAATGATCATTCAAAGTAATCACCTCAACAATGAAACTCTATAGAGAACTACACTTGAAAAATCATCAATGTGTACATTTTATATACATCTTTCTTTTACACAAGTCTTAATCATATTCCTTGTTCTGTCTAATCTTTCACATGAGTGTCTTTCACATATAAGTGTCTATTACACAATGATCTTCTTTCAATCTTTCTCGTAAGTGTCCCTGTCACAATTCTTCTTAATAATCCAGTGCTCATCACAAATGGTAATCCAATATGGAAATTTGTTGTGTATTAAGGGCAGCGATCCGCCTACACCCCACACACATAGTCTTTTAAATATGTCGGCCTCTTTCTGTCACGTTGAGGTCTGACATAATTTTTCTCTGTTGGCACATTCGATTCAGCACCTGGTTTATCTGTCCTTGCTACGCTTGCACTCGGTACGTTTGCACTTGGTACGCTTGTACTTGGTTTCACGCTGACATCTTCAATCGGTTGTGTCACTTCGCTTGGTCTTCTGGTCGGTATCATAATTTCTGCTGGTCTCTTTGATTGTGGTGGTCTTACAAATACTTCATTGTCATATGAAAAGTCATCAGCACTGTTGATCACAGTATTACATATTCTATACTGACTTGCATCTCTGCATACAATACGACCATCTGTCACTCTTCTTGCTGTTACTTGAGAACCATTCACCTTCACGACTGTATAAAACGTTGGTTCATAGGCCGTGGTCCACTTGTTCTTCTTGTTCTGTCGGAGTAGTACAAAATCTCCAACTATCAGCACATTTTCTTGAGTGTTCTTATTTTCTCTTCTCTTCATGTTTGTCTTGTATTTGGCATCTCTCTTGTCAATTTCTTCTTCCTTTGGATCTCTCTCTTCTTCTGGATCTTCATAGTCCAGTTTTATTCTTATTTCTCTGTTCTTCATAGCTGCGTATGGTGTCACATCTGTTGCTGGGTGTGGTGTAGATCGATATGCAACTAACATCTCTTGAATTGCACTTCTTCTTTCTGCTTTATTCTTCTCTTGTATGGTTGCAATCTGCTCAGTCTTGTTTATCAGCCTCATGAAATTTTCTGCTTGACCATTTGCTCTCGGATGCAGTGGTGTTATTCTGTGGTGTCTGAAACCTTCTTCTTCTGCAAACTGTGCAAATGCTTTCCCATTAAATGGTGGTCTATTGTCACTTTCTATGGTTCTTGGTGTTCCATATGTGGCAAATATTTCTTTCATCTTCTCATGAGTTGCTTCAAAGTTTGTTGATGGCACTTCAACAACTACTGGGTATCTTGATCGCTTGTCCACAATGACAAGGTTGTAGTGACCATCTGGGTATGGTCCGCCATAATCCATCGCAACTGTGTCCCAGGCTTTCTTTGGAATCTTGGATGGCTTGATTGGTTCTTCAGTAGATCCCTTCGTTGTGATCTTGCATTCATAGCATCCACCCACAATGTGTTCAATGAGTCCTGTCATCTCTGGGAACCAATATCTTTCTCTCAACATCTGTTTTGTTTTGGTTGCTCCCAGGTGTCCCATCTTGTGTCCTATGGATACTAATTTTCTCTGTATGTTCTCTGGTATCACCAGTCTTCTCTCGCGGTACACCAGTCCTTCAATAATGGAGAATTCATCTCGAGCATCATAGTACGGAGCAATTTTCCCTTTGCTTGATTTCCATCTTCCTGTCTCAATGTACTGTTTGATCTCTGTGAGTGTAGGGTCTTTCTTGGTCTCCTCCCTAATCTTCTCCAATGTAATGGCTGATTCCGCTCTGGTTATCCACTTAATCACCTTCTCATCCTTGTCTTTTCCTCCCGTCTCAGGTAGTGGGTGTCTTGACAAGTAATCTAGTGGGTCTGCTTCGTCTTTTCCAGGCTGGTACTCCACCTCGAAATCCATGTCTTGTAGTTCCATCACCCATTTCTCAATTCTCGGTGGCAATTTTGCAGTTGGCTTGTTCAGCATTGTCACCAGAGGTTTATGACCCGTGATGATCTTGAATTTCGGTGCTCCAGTCAAGTAAATTCTCAGTCTCTTGAGAGCCCATCTGATGGCTAAAGCATCCTTTTCAGTCTGGCTGTATCTTCTCTCCGGGTCCTTCAAAGTTCGGCTGATGAAGTGAACCGGTTGTAGCCCTTGATCTGTTTTCTGGAACAGTCCAGCTGATAAGCCCTCATTGAAACTTGCTTCAGTCCTCACAATCATATTTCTTCTCGGGTCGAAGTATGTCATAGTTTGTGCATTTGACATTGCATCTTTGATCTTCTTGAAAGCTATCTGTTGCTCTCCGCCCCATTTGAACTTGGCGTCTTTGTGAGTTAATCTTCTCAGAGGTTCTGTCATTGCAGCATATCCTTCAATGAATCCACTTAGGTAACCTGACATGCCCAGCAAACTTCTGACTTCCTCCTTGTTCGCTGGTGGTCCACATTCTTGAACTGCCCTGATCTTATCAGGATCTGCTTCCAGTCCTTTGTGTGTAAATATGTGACCAAAGAATGAGATTCGTCTCTCTCCAAATTCACATTTCTCTTTGTTGAATTTGATGTTGAAGGCTTGGGCACGTTGCAGTACTGTTTTGACTACTTCTTGGTGCTCTGCTTCGTCTCTGCCTCCCACCAGTATGTCGTCACGTTGAAGCATGCATCTTGGGATATCCCCGAAAATCCTCTGCATTGTATCGTCAAATACATCTTGTGAAGATTTCGCCCCGAACATTAGTCGTTTCGGTCTGTAGTTTCCCCAAGGAGTGCTGAAGGTCCCAATTGTACTTGTGTCATCATCAATACTGAGCTGGTGATATCCACTTTTTAGATCCATTTTACTGAAAATCCTGCAGTCATGCAGATGATAAGTGAAATCATCCAGTATTGGAGCCTCAACACAACGGCTTCGCTTCATTTTCGTGTTTGGCACTCGCATGTCTATGCTGGCTCGAATCATGTGGGGTTCCAATTCATCCAATTGTGTGTCAGTGTACTTTGGTTTCGGCTGCACCACTAAAGGTGAACACCAAGTAATGACTTCTCCCACAGGTACCTTTTCAAAGATGCCCTCATCTTCACCTTGTTTCAACCATTTCTTCAGTGGTCCTTTCAAGTAATAAGGTACATGTCTGGCCTTCTGTGCCACTGGTTGAGCGTCGGGATCCATCTCCAGTCTGACTGTTAGTGGTTTCCCTGATTTCGGATCTGTCACGCATCCTATTCCTTTGAATACATCCTTGTATTCTTCCAGTGTTTTCTCAAGACTCTGGGTCTTCACTGATTTGATGCACATTTCGTTCTTCTCCTTGAGTCCTCCTCTTGGGTCGATCAGTAACATCCCCAGGTCCTCTAAAGTTTGTCTGCTGATAAGAGGTGGTGATTTCATGTGTCCCTTAATCACAACAAATTTGGTGTGTATTCCCCGGGTTGCATTCTTGATATCAGCTTGAAATTCGCCTTTCACTTTGAGATCTCCCTGGATTGTGCTGAGGTTGTCTTGAGAATGATGCAGTTGTAATCCTTCAGTTCTCTTCCTGAGTGCCCTGAACTGGTATTCGTCCATGATATTCACAGTTGCCCCACTGTCGGGTTCGCACAATGCATCCACATTGTTTATCTGAACTTGCACTACTCCAGTTCTGTCATCACTTGCTCCAGTGCAGTTTCTCTTCACAACATGCTTCACAGATAGGTTCTTCATGGAAAAATATGTAGAGTCATCAGAATCCGAACTCTCTGATCCATCCTCCACCACAGCTTTCACAGACTGTTTCCTCTTTCCACTATTCCCTTGTTTTTCCTGCTTAGATTTGTGAGATTTTCTCTGCCTGAATTCTTCAGTTTTACAACAGCTAGCAAAGTGATTGTATCTCTTACATTTCCGACATTTTCTTCCATATGCTGGACATGCTCTCTTTTCGCCTACTGCATGAGCATCTGATTGTCCGCAAAATTCACAGTATTCGTTCGACTGTGACTGTGTCCTTGTGCCGTTCGTTTCCTTCTGTCTGGCCCCTTGATGCTTGAATGGTTTGAATCCTCCTTTCCTTCCTACTTTTGCAACTTTGTGTTCTTGTTTCATATCCTGCACCTCATTGGTGATGTCTTCTTTCTCAGCAGCTGCTTCAATAAACTGGTCCAATTTCCACTTTTTCTGGATGGTTTTCTTGATCAAGTCTTTGTCTGGAATACTCTGTATGATGTGTTCCAAGATCCTGTCATCCAATGTGTCTCGGAAATCGCAGTGTGCTGCTTTTTCTCTCAGTCTAACCGCGTAAGCAGTAATTGATTCATTTAACTGGATAGTTTCCTTGTTGAAGAGGTAGCGTGCATGTTGTTTATTCTGCTTGGGGATGAAATGATCATTCAATTTATGCTTTAATTTCTCATATGCAGTCTCTTCGGCATTGTCGGGCAGTGGTGCTGGCTCTGGTAAATAAGTTGCCAGTTGCCTCACTTCTCTACCTGCATAACGTCTGAGACATCTCACCCAGTCATCATCAGACTGTACTTTTTGAAGCGCCCCTTCCTCCTCAAAATCTTCTAGCCATTCTTTCCATTCTTGGCCTATATTCAGTCTATTGTCGGGCGTTTTGAAAGGCTGAATATGAAGTAAAATTCCAGTTACCGCTTGAACGATGATTCGTGGCTCCGCCGGTGCTTCATTGACGTCGGCCATTATCGAATTCAAAGTTTAAAAAGTTCAGAAAATGTCATTTCCATTCATGCTATATGGTATTTCCTCGATATCGCTCAGTCGAATGTTTTTCGCGCCACTGCTTGGATCCTCTGCGTCGTCCGCTCGTTGGGTCGATCCGATCGTCTTCTTTTCCCGTTGTGTCCGGTCAGTCCACAAGGCTATTCTTCAATCATTTTAGTCCAGGTGTCCACCCCGAACTTTTCCTTCACTTTCGGGATGTTGGTGTCTATTTTCTCCACCCGCAAACGACTTTTCCTCGTCGCCAATGTTAATAACAACTTCAACCCATCGCTCCGTTCGAAGATCTATCTTTATTTGAGCATGCGCACATACATTAATGATCGTAGTAAGGAATCGTTAAGAGTAAACGGAACGGCACTTATAGTAAACGAAATAGTATTTGCAACAATGACCTATCAACTTATCATGACCATATGACCATGAACTATTAAACTATCATTATCATATGACCATGACCTATCAACTTATCATGACCATATGACCATGAACTATTAAACTATCATTATCATATGACCATGACCTATCAACTTATCATGACCATATGACCATGAACTATTAAACTATCATTATCATATGACCATGACCTATCAACTTATCATGACCATATGACCATGAACTATTAAACTATCATTATCATATGACCATAAACTATCAACGTATCATGAACATATGACCATGAACTATTAAACTATCATTATCATATGACCATGACCTATCAACTTATCATGACCATATGACCATGAACTATTAAACTATCATTATCATATGACCATGACCTATCAACTTATCATGACCATATGACCATGAACTATTAAACTATCATTATCATATGACCATAAACTATCAACTTATCATGACCATATGACCATGAACTATTAAACTATCATTATCATATGACCATGACCTATCAACTTATCATGACCATATGACCATGAACTATTAAACTATCATTATCATATGACCATGACCTATCAACCTATCATGACCATATGACCATGATCAACTTTTTTTTATTTATTTAACTATATCATGACCATACGGCATACGCCCATTAACTGTTTAACTAAATTCACATGACCATGAACTATTAAACTTGAATGAAATTGTATGTGTGCAAGTAGTCCATTATATGCAATCTTTGTTAACGCTTGAAATTTCCATTTTAGGGCTATGAAGATGAAACCGTTACTTACCACATCATTGGAACTGACGCAGATTACATGCCAACAGAAACCACTGGCAACAATGGCTGTTACAAATTCAATGATTCCAATGACAGCCATGATGACGTGCACTCCTAGACCAATCTTCATGCAGACATGCTGGATTCAAAATTAAACTTGGTTTCAATACATCGTTATTCATAATCACAAATACAATTAAGTTACTATATGTGATCTATCTATCAAAAATTCAATTTGAAAATATAATTCAGCTGCATCCACACCAAATATGATGAAGATCCGATCATTCAGAATGAAGTTATAGCATTTTACCTGATAGCCAAATGAGTACATAAACATTATTGATAAAAACCAAATTTGTTGAACATCTGACCAATCAGACATAGGTTATAGCACCTTGCCCTATTGGGGGTAAGTACCCTATGGGGTTATTGCCATTGGGAGATAGAGGTCAAATTGTTGAAACATGGTGGCAGTTACTTGAAGAGTATATAAACCATATTCGGTGAAAATCCAATCATTCTGACTGATGTTATAGTTTATTATCAGCTATTACCCATTGGTTGGACAACTCCCAAAAGAAGGTGCTTTTCATGAGGAAAAGGATAATATTACTAACAAAAACAAAGGTCTTCTCCAAGTAAATTGCGAAGCCCAATAATATTGACAATTACCACATAAATAATAAATATTGGAAAATAAATATTATTGAAAACAATATAATTATTGGGTTATGGTGTAACATGAAGGTAAAAAAAAATGGATTCCTGAAAAACAATCTGCATATAACTGGCTTTCATTATAACTGTAATCGTTTTACAGTATCTGACTGAAATTAGTCACAATTTCAACTTTTTTTTTTATCACATCAGATATATATATGCTGATTTCAAAGATAAGAATATATCCACTGTAAGCTGTGTGCTACAAAAATGAGAAGTGAACACACCCCATGTTGGAGTTCTTTTTTAATATAAAACCAATGCATGTACCCTACCTTGAACTACTTTTAGAAACAAAAGGAAATGAAAGTGTAACGCCCGCCCTCCAGCCTGTCGGATGAACACATTACAATTTCATGATGCCTGTGTGCTATGTGGGATTCGCTGAGGGTTTAGCTGCCTATTTTTTTAATATCAAACAAATGCATGTACTACCCTACTTTGAACTACTTTTAAAAGAAGGAAAAACTTTCAGCAAAAATGGTTAAGCAATTAATTGAATGACTTACTGTTGCTGGAATACACTGGAAATCTGCAGTATTATCATCATCAAGATCTTGGGCGGTAGCTCCTAAGGCCCCCTGCATAATTACCCCAAAGCTCACAACACAGGCAAGGATAGACATCACTAGGGTCGTTATCACCTGCAAAATTCGATTGATTGATGGATGGATGGATTGATTTTTTTTAAGATGATGATTTATTCAGGCACAAATTACAATTGTTTGAAATATATACAAATTTATATAAAAATTATGTGTGCCTTGGGAGATACCAGTCAGATATCGGTTTGAATAGTCAGCAGAAATTTTGTTTTATTTATTTTGTTTTTTTATGAGAAATTACCTTTCTGAATGTTACAGTCAGTTGAATATGATTGTATTATTTTTTTTGCATACATTTTAAAAGTAAAAAAAGCTACGTGTGTAAATATTTCCTTTTATCAAATTTTCCATTCTTTCATTCATTTTTGGTATTCGGTCATCTATACTTTGGTTTGCAAATTCATGTCTTACTAAAGGTATTCTATAACTGTTTTGATTTCGAGTAGTAGGTATCTATAGATCTTTGTTTATTTCTTTTGGCATAATTGATTGATTGATTGATTTATTGACTGATTGATCATTGAAAAGAACTGGTATACGATTTTCGGTATCATATTGGTAAACCATAAAATATAGTTATTCTGTCCCTAAGATGCAAAAGCTAAGATTGTGGTGATTATCAGTGACAAACGCCATCGAAATGAGTAGTCCCAAAATATAACAGCCAATCAGTGATTAGCTTGCTTTGAGCAGTATCAAGTTAAAACGTCTGACAACCAAAACATCCACACCTGAAATGTCCGATTCCCTAAGCGTCCTATTTGAATAATACATTTTTACTTATATATAGCTATGAATATGTATCGCCACTACGTATCGTATATCGAATGAGTGTATCGATCATGCATATCGTATCGTTTGAATCAAACTATACAGAACCCTACTGGCTGCCCACCTCAGGTGTAGGTAATATAGTTGTGCATACTTTCAAGCAGTTTCAGGTTCCTACCTTGTGTAAGATTAGAGTTATTCAACACAATATCAATGCAAGTCATTTGTCTCATTGTTCCCAACTGGTGGGGTACTGTGAGACAAGCTAGGGTAGAGAGAGACATGGCCTAATAGTACAACAATTATGCAAAATGTCTCCGAATACCATTATTTTAGGTAGTAAGTTCCTTTTATTGTCCATTGCTGCTGGTTTGAAGCTTAGCAGGTTATATTACCAGCAGTTACAGGAAAATGTAATGATGAGATAGTAAGCCTTCAAATCCACACAATGTTTCACAGCTGGGGTCATTCACTTGGCCAGCATAGACACTGGGTACAAAGCACTGTCAATTCAAAATGTCATGAAACCGAAATCCAGATATCATTTCCTTTATGAGGAGTTACATTGAATGGACTGTCTCACCCTGCCCCACTCATCTTTTGTCTCACTCTTCCCAACGCTAGTTTTAATATCAACTTGTGACCTTCTGAGGTCCATATGGCTACAGCACTGTTTATTATCTGGAATTAAAGACCACTGTCTAAAATTTTGCACACTATTAGATGATTTCATTATCTCCAAATACTGAAGAATAAGACTGAAAACTTGAATGCGTAAAAATAATTACTTTACTTGGTGTCAAACCCAAAAGTGAATTTCGAACAGTCACCTCGTGCTTTTGATTCTTGCAGGTTATGGAACATCCGGTTGTTATGTAGCATTGGAATATGTTATAACCTTCATTGTGTTGAAACTAGGGGGTTTGTCTCACTGTTCCCCATGTCTCAGTGTTCCCCACTCTCCCCTACATGTTATTCATTCATTCATTCATTCATATGAAAGAACAAAGCTAGCTGATTCATTAATACTTACTGTACATTTTGATTTGGAAAAGGATGATTTTAATCCAAATGCACCAGCCATGATAATCTGTAAGCAATTAGTATTTATACAAAAACAAAATAATAACACTACAATAGAAATATGATGTTCAAATTATTGCTTTAAAAAAGTTAAAATCCACAAAATCTAAAATTATTTCGAAGCTGTGTAACACATTTACCCCATGGGTGGGGTATTTTACTTGCCCCACCATAAACATAGAGCGATACTTACGAAAAGCGGTGCCCAGATGCCAGAAAACCCTTCAAAGGCAACTGCAAGTATTCCTAGAAGAATGATCTGACCAACCAGGATTGAGATTCCCCATGTCAATTGCAGGATTCCCAAAATCTTTGCAGGTTTACTCCTGTACCCGGGGTATACAACCTATTAGACATAATGAAAAAAAGTAATGAACAAACATACTATAATGTTTTCTTTTGCTTGAATGACCTCAACATAACACAGTTAAGCTCACACAGTCATGAGTAAGACAAATGAGTGACCACGGATGTCAAAAAGGGACTATACGTGCTCACTCGGGCTCAGTCATGGCTCTGTTAATCACACACATATAAATTCTTTCAATTGGAGCACTCATAGGTCGGATATCCATCGACCACTTGTCACACGGCCATCGGCCGCTTGGCAGGAAAACGACAGGCGGGTCCCAGATCCAAGAGAAGCCAGAAGTGACTTTTGCGGGGCTTCCTTCAACCGCTCGGCGGACGTCTTTCGACTGTCGGCGAGTGCTTAACGAGTGAGGGAGGAGAGGGCTGTGGATGGGCACAGATGGGCACGGATGGGCACGGATGAGCAGGGATGAGCACAGATAGGCACGGATGCCAGCGCTGACAGTGGATGGAAGACGACGGGTGGGCTACGGATGTCCGCCGAGCATTTCCCGAGCGTTGCCTGAGCTGTACAAGAGTGGACATGAGTGGATGGCAAGTATACACAGATAGACCTATTGGTGTACCCACGAGTGAGCACGAGTGGGGGCGAATAGCCACGGACATTCGTAGATCACTGGCCAAGCACTCGCTGAGCAAATCCTGGGTGATTCCCAATTGATTCGCATATAAAGGTAAACAATTTGACTCGTAGCACATCCGCCAAATTTTTAATCATGTTTAAAAAAATTTGTCCTCTCCACGGATATCCACGACTTTTCTTGAGGACCTACCAGCATTATGCGGATATCCGTACAACGCTCAGCGAGTGAATCACAGCACGATTAACAAGTTTTCGTCATCCACCCTCACTCGCCATCCCCACACGTGACAGCGTGAATGCCCCTTTAGTGAAAACTAAATGCACCCAGGACTGTGAAGTGGAACTGAGTTCTAGTGGTGCTGTCTGAGAACTGGGGAATTTAAGAGACAATTGAACTGAATGCTCCTGAACAGAGAAGAAAACATTTTTTTACTTGACTTATGTGTGAATTAACCTACTGTTTATGAATTTATATTTTAGAATTCCAAATATTTACATGACTGTATACCACTGTGTATGAATAAAGATGATATATATATATAACATATATATATATTTACAATAGACACAAAATCATTGTCATCAGCATTTTGTCTTATTGTTATTTTAGAATAATAAGGATTTCACATTAATTTTTCTTGCAATGCCTTTTGCTATGAAATTTGCAGGTTAGTTCATGTATCCAGGTAGGATATAGAGACTGCATTGTGAAACTAGGCGCCATATATCTGGAACCATAGACATAAACAAACCTCTAGCTTTTGCTTTTATCAATATTTTATGTAATAATTTATATAATGATATGAATTCGCGAATTTATACATGACTAACTGAGCCAGGACTGAGCACCAGTGAGCACGTGTAGTCCCTTTTTGACGTCCGTGGTCACTCATCGGTCTTACTCGTGACAGCATGAACTGGGCTTAACTGTGTTATGTTGAGGTCATTCAAGCAAAAGGAAACAGTATAGTGTGTTTGTTAATACCTATTGTAGCAAAATTTGTCTTTGTTTGGAATTCGCTCTTGTATGATCCACACTCTTAGAAGTGATTTTCTGTTTCAGACAAATGATTTAAAATCAGCCAAGATATTGTGTTTTGGCAATGCCAATGGTTTTATTGTTCAAACAATGATGTTGATTAACTTATACAATTGGCCATAATCAGTTAGTGTGTGTGTGTGCATGGTCCAGTAATGCAGTAATTTCATAAAAATTTGTTTTGTGTCTTTGTTTTATGAAAATTATGTTCTTTTTAAATTCAATAAAGGAAGTCACTTACCCAACTTTGACCGTTTAGTTCGTATTGCACCATCTTATGTCATTCTGTTAAAAATATAATTCAAATAGTGTCTAAAGATGCAGTATACAGTGGCGTAACTAGACCTCTCGCAGTGGGGGGGGGGGGGGGGGCACCTGGGGGGGACCTTGCTGTTTAGAGGGGCACCCTCATCCTGCCCCCCCCCTGGGGCGGGGGAGCAGGGGAGAGGGGAGTCACAGATGTAGGGACTGATTTCAAACTGTACGTTTTTCAGCCCATAACTGGCAGGCATTAAAAGGCACTTTTGTTCGCTATTTGTGAATAATGCAATTTCAGACACAATCACTCAAGTCATAAAGTTCTGGGCAATATTTCTCCGCAAATTTTGTGTGTCATAATTGACCACAAGGTGACATAATTTCACTAGTCGCGAGGTGAAAAAACAGTTGGCCAACAGAACAGGGAATCGACGGGAATGACGTCACAGGCCATTCCTCAAGAATTATCATTTAAATTTGCGATATGGTACACTGTAGTGCGGAATTGTAGAGATTAGAAAGGCTAGCGATCATTTACTGTATATATATATATATATGTACTTACACGGCAAATAATAAAATTTTGCTAAAATGATAGAGATGATATTTTCACAGATGAGTACTAATAAATGTACCCAATCATACTACGAAATGCAGAAATTTCATAGAATATCATCAAAATGGTATTTTTCTCCCTAAACACCCTCTGACATCGATGATGGCTCCTTGCAATTTGATTTACCACATTTATATCCTGCAAGTCTGCCAGGGTTGGTAAAAATCCGGACTTAAAAATAAAATTTAAAAAAATCAGATTTTTTTATAATTTTAACTGATTTATTTTATATAAATCAGATTTTTTTTAAATGATGCAATTAGGGCCTAAGTGTTGTCTAGCTGGATTTAAATCTGCCATATAGTCCAACTAATTGTTACACACATAGCTAAGACCAAGGACCTAGCTAAGACCAGCCAGAAGTAGGTCTTCGTTTAACACTTTCTGGACAAAGATTCAAAAAAAAGATTCCTTGGCAATTGTACATGGGATTTATGTTGGTGAAACAAAACTTGGTATACTTAGACATCTCTCATGAACAGAGAATAACATTACAAACATAGGTCTCATTTTTAGACAAGTCTACTTGGTCAGTCTTATATTTTAGGACACGTCCAAATTAAGACTATGTTGGTGAAATCAGGCCAACTTGTCATCATGCTATTTTAGCATGGAGCCACCAGAAGTCTGATTTTAGCATCACAAGCTGCGTCATTTTCAAATTAGAGGGCACCAATCTGTTATAAGGGGGGGAAGGGGGGGGGGCACGTGCCCCGCCCCCCACCCCCTTCATAGTTACGCCACTGAGTACACATTATGTACAATATAATAATACACTATGAACTTAGTGTTAAGTTACAAGCATTCAGCACATGCATAATACCTCATTTATAGATTATCCTTAGTCAGCATATTCAAATGAAATCCAGTCTAGTAGGTTATACCAACATAAAACAACTTAACACAGAGTGTGGCAGTTGTGCTACATTCAACGTATCCT
This sequence comes from Alitta virens, assembly GCA_932294295.1. NCBI lineage: Eukaryota > Metazoa > Annelida > Polychaeta > Phyllodocida > Nereididae > Alitta > Alitta virens. The sequence goes on from OW028578.1 coordinate 38,564,752, forward strand.
GGAAAAGCCTGGCCCAGTTCAATCAATAAAACCACCAACAAGTCAAGGCTGAGTGAATGTCTCTTACCTGTCACCATTGACACACCTGTATATAAGATAGATGCGCAGATAGACGCATATATACATTAATATATGGCAGATATGCGTGTACAATATATGTGGCTGAGCACTGCATTTCTCAAAATATATTATTTTCTGTTTTTCTATGCTAATGTGTAGCAAACTACCATGATGGGTGCCCACTGAACAATGACATAGAGAACCCAGGCCTGTGACCACGACACCAGTCATAACATACATTCTATTTATATCTACGGTGGGGTACACAACCGGCCAAAATGTTTTACTTATTAGTGAAATTTCTAGTCATGATTATTAAACTCTCAATTGGATACAGTCATTGTCACGTTTGGCTGAGCACTGCTGGTTAGATCTTTTTTTTTTTCTCTTTTTTTTTATCTCCCCCCTCCACTCCCCCCAGTCAACTGGCTATACTTTATTTGGGTAAAACGAATGCATCTTATTGTACGAGTATATATAATATTATTATTTTATTAATAGCTGTGCATGTCATTCGTCAAAACGATTGCCTTTTTAATTTAAAGCTACAGCAGTTTTAGAGCGAGCATGGATAGATCAGAAAGATTGTAAAGTAATTGTCCAACTTTCTGGCCAATTCCTAATGTCCTTATCATAAAATACTACTCGGTGCTACATCGGCCATTAGTCTAGAAGAATATAAAAATAGCATTGCAACTGTACAGAAAAGGGGTAAACTTAAAAGAGGAGATAAGTTTATTGCCCAGATGTTGGAGGTGATTATTTTATTCTTATAAAATGTTTCAATCAGTCTGAAAAGTCGTTCTGAAGATGCAACTGTCCATGCTCGCTCTTAAACTGCTGTAATAATGTTATAGCTGACTCACTTAAATTACCAAAACAACAAGATATTGACTGCAGCATTAAACGCTAGGTGGCATGAGTGTGCTTGTAGTTACTGTCCGGTCCACCAGGTGAACTGGATGTGCACCTGAGGCCATTTGCACCTGATGCCCTCAGGTGTGCACTTGCATTCAGTACTCTAATAAAGGTCAGAAGACCTGAGGTATCATCCGGTTGTAGCATGGACCTATTGTCATCCCGTGATAGCTCAGCTGGTAGAGCGGAGGACTGTAGAGGTCTTACACTGACATCCTTAGGTCGCTGGTTCAAATCCGGCTCGCGGGATATATTTTCTTGTTTTTGTCTTATTATGCATAGTCTGTTCTGTAATGGATCATGCCCTTGGAATGTAATTTTTCGTTCATCAAACAGGTTCTTTGGAATTAGTGACCACTAAAGATAAATCTTTTTTGTTAAAAGTTAGTCAGTACAATTGAAACATACATTGTTTTATGTTTTTTGTAACAGGACCAATTTGAAAAACAGCTTTGGCTGAATTTTGTAATCATGTTTTTAAATATATTCGATAATAAATAATAAATACAGGCCTAAATATGGCATCGCATATTGCTAACAAATTTGCCTGATCAAAAGTTCAAAACTGAGATGGGCCAGGTTTTTGTGACACTTCTAACTTGAATAATTAGCACCTTTTGCATTTCTTTATTTACTACTTTTCGTGGTGGCAGCCTTCTAAACTTGGCAGGAATCTTGTCAATTGTCAATTCCACATAAAATGTTGGGGTGCAGGTAGCAGAAGTGATTATGCTTGTAAACCATGTATCTGGAGGAACCTGTGTTTGTTTGTTACTGCATAATAAGTATCCAGTGAAATTGAGAAAACTACGAACTTGACAGAGCTATTTTCAAATTCATTTTTTTGTTCACTAGGGGCGTTGACAATGGGAGTGGGTTATTTTTAGTATTTTCTTTGCCAGTGGCGCCACCCTCACGTGACCGTTGCAATGGCTGTCATGGATAATCAAGGAAAGATTAGTTCAAAAATAGTGCAGAAATCGATGATAATTGGAAGAAATCAACCATATCTGAGCGCGATACAAAGAAAAAAGGTATGTATAACCCTAGAGCAGGTGTATTTTGTGTGGCAAACGTTTATTAAAAGGCTAGTTCCCACACAAGCCGAAAATTCCATATTTTTTCATCCAGGACATTGTAACCCTGTTCTGTGGACAGGGGACTTGTAGCTAATTTTAACCATAAGAACACAAAGCTACGAGTCCCTGTACTTAATAATATGAAAACTATTTTGTTCGCCTAGTTAAATTTAATGTAGTGATTGACCTACTTCCACGGCCTATCTCACCATGCTTTGATATCCACCATAGACCCTCGTTTTTCATGTTTTTTTTTACTAAGTTTTTATTGTATGTATTTTTAAAAATAAATTGTGAATATATAATTATATTTATGTAATTAAATAAACGTAAAAATATTTACCTGTGAGAATCTTCTGTATATTTGTGCTTTATTTAAGAGAATAGAAAAACAGATTGCAGATAGGTCTGGCATACAAATGTCTAGGAACAACTAAAATAAGTTAATAAACCATTACCACACGATTGCACTGTTCTATGAGCTTCTATGGGTCTAACGAAGCTAAAGTATTAGATATTTATTTAGATCCATGAAGTCGTTTCCCAGATTCCAGTTCCCAGTCAGCTACCAGCCATCTGCCAGTAAAGTGAACTCAACTCCCAGTTCTAGTTCCCAGTCAGCTACCAGCCAGCTACCAGTAAAGTCAGCTCCCAGTTGAAGTTCCCAGTCAGCTACCAGTAAAATATCTGGGCAAATGTTTTGTCATTGGAAAGTTATAAAGTAAGCATGCACCATTGTTTGTAGCAGTGAATAGCTGATGGAATATTAGGCACCAATATATGGCCATTAGGCTATCTAATAAATAGACTGCCACCTTTGTACTATTATTCAATGTACCTAACTCCCAGATTTTTATGAAAAGTTTACTCAAAATATTTCAATTTGCTCACCATATTTTTCTTAACTATATAGTAGCACCAATATTTGGTACCATTAAAAAGCCAATGGTTAAGGCTATCTCGTAAATACACTACCACATTTCTGCTACCATTCAATATACCCAGCTCCCACATTTTTAAGTGTTGTTTTCTCAAAAAAATATTACTTTGCTCAACAAATTTCTGGTAGCTGGGTAGCTAGCTATCCATTAAGCACCAATATTTGGTACCATTAAATAGCCAATGAATCAGGCTATCTAATACATACACTACCAAATTTCTGCTATCATTCTAAATACCCAGCTCCCAGATTTGTATGCGTCATTTTCCACAAACAAAATTAACTTTGCTTGACAAGGTACCATTAAATAGCCAATGGATGCTAACTAGTAAATACACTGCCAAATTTCTGCTACTATTCTAAATACCCAGATCCAAGATTTTAATGTGTAGTTTTCTCAAACAAAATTTTCCTTGCTGCCCCAATATTAGGCTATCTAGTAAATACACTGCCAAATTTCTGCTACCATTCTAAATACCTGGCTCCCAGATATTTATTTGTCCTTTTTCCACAAAAAACTTAATTTTGCTCAACAAATACTGGTAGCTGGATAGTTAGCTATCCAGTATGCACCAATATTTGGTACCATTAAGTAGCCGATATATTACACTATCTAGTAAATACACTGCCTTATTTTTAATTTCTAGCTGTGCCACTTTATTGTAAAATGTCAAGGCACAAAATCTGAAAAAGAAACTTTTTCCCGTTTCCAGAGCAGAACTACTGCACTACTGCACCTAGATATACTAGATAGATAGATAGATAGATGGCCTGTTCCTGTTGGACCTGTCCCGTAAGGCCAATCCTGAGTCCACTGGGGAGGAACCAGAGAGGTTTGCAAAAGAGAGGTTCATGGACACCTCTGGGTCCACAGATTTGAGGTTTTGGTTGGGGGCTCTTAAACCAGCCACACTTCAGGATGCCATTGACCTAGCCACTCAGTATGAATCTGCTTACCAAGCTGCCAAACCCCACATGCCTGACATGGGGCCCTCAGGGGCTGTGGCCATGGTGCAAGCAGATGAGCCCAAGCCTTTCCCCCTTTCCCAGGTGACTGGACCCCCATCTGGGGCCCCAGTCACCGAAGCCCGGGTGAAAGAAATTTTCTATTCCCTTATGCAGGATATTTTGGCAGGCAGAGGTGGGGAGGGAGTACTGCAAGGATAGTTGCTGTGACCACACATTTTTCCCACTTCTGATGAGTCCCCTGACACTGGGACCTCAGAGGGCAATAGGGATGAGGAGGATGACATTTTGCAGGGTGTTGGTGGCCTTTTCAGTGGGACCCCCCTTGCCTGATGATCTAGATCCGCCCCTGACACTGAGGCATGGAGTGCCAAAGGCCACGCCTCCTGATGCTGGGAGGCCTAGTGTCCCCCCCCCCCCCAGACCACGTGGATGGGGAATCCCCAGACCACGTGGTGAGAGAGAGAGAAGCCCCTGCTGTTGCTGAAAAGCCCGACCACGTGGTCGTGGAAGCTGGAGGGGAGGGTGTCCAAAGTCTGAAAAAGGACTCAAAATTGGATATGGTCACAACGTGGGGTTTGATTAAAGCCAGAAATGGTTTATTAGTACCCCTGTTCGTCTATTTTATAAATAAAATGAGATAGAACTCCGAATAAAAGTAGGACATTTTGTAGGTTGTGTTCACTCGCCCGAGAATAATAGTTGTGTTTAACTATTGGGAAAAGCATAGGTTATTTTGCTGAAACATGTGGTTTATGTATAACTTTGGTTCTTAGTGAGTGTGAAGTTATTAAGGAAAAAAGTGAGGTGTTGATTTATTACACTTCTAGAGTTTCCTTGGGTTCAACCGATTTTGTTGCAACCCCGTTTGTGGAGCCAGCAGACGTAATGATGGCTGCCCTCCAGAGTGCTAGCATCACAGATTGGGACCTCGAGGCTGCCAGGAAGGAGCTGCGAGCCGAGAGGGAGAACAGGGCTGGAGCAGAGTGCCAGGTGGATGCCCTTTCTCCAGGAGGTCTAGAGGCTGACCACGGAGCGAGTCCGCCTCTGGGAGGAGATGTGCCAGGGGAGAGGCCTCCCCAGTCTCCTCCCCGGAAAACATGATGAAAACCCAGATAAACCCCCATCTGCAACATTGGTCAAGGACGGATAGACACTGGGATGCTCTTTTCACTTGCCATGGAACTATCAATTGGAATACGTTCCTGGAGGGGCTTATACACACTTTAGTGAACGTTGGACTCTAGAAAAATGAGCCCAAATCATGGATTTTAACAGTTAAAAGTGTAGCTGTCAGTTTGACAGTTGACAGCTGGCCCAGGTCATGGGGTCAATGTGACAGAAACCTTTAAAATGGAACTTTACTTCTTTCTGTGTGAACACCGTGCTTGCTTTGTGCAAAATAAATGAAAAGTGACTCTGTTACAGTTGTTTTTTATGAAAATGAATGAATAATGTCTGTCCGGCAGTTTAATGTTGTCTGTTGAATGTTGGCATTATTGGGGTTATGACATTGGGTTGTCAATGTTCATGGATTGTTTTGTCATTGTAATTTGACTGTTTGTTTGTCATGTTTTCCTGATCGCCAGTCACACGTCCTCCATAATGTTAGAATTTTAAGGTATGGGAGTTTTATGAGTACTTTAAAGTTAAAGTTGTATTAACTCCAGGTATTGGGTGCACTTAAGGTCTACATCGTCCGTCCGTAGGCATGAGGACATGCCTTCTCATCGGGAGGATGTGATGTGATGACCTGCATCCTGTTGTGTTTGAATGCTAGTAGGCCGTTGGGCCGTTGGGCCGTTGACCTAGAATGTGTGGTATTTCCACTGCCATGGCGTGGGTATCACGTGAAAGGGGCTGCTGGTGTTAAGCAGGGCCTTGTACTCTCAGTAAGGTCTTGGCAGAGTTTCAGATAGGATGCGTTGTTGGGACAGAGGCTAATAAATATGCGAACTTGAATCCTTGTCTTGGTCTGAGTCAATCCCAGAGGGACCTTACACTAGTATCCTTTCCTCTCTGCAACATGTTGGACTGTAATGGTTCAGTTCCAGTAATGACATATGATACGGTCTGGCTCTCCTAGGTTGGTAATTTGCTGGGTTTAAGAAATGTTGCCGAAGCTATAGTTTAGATGCCAAAATATGTGTAAAATAGTGTTAAGCTGTTTTTGGGGGTTTCATGACCAAAATTATATATGCTAATTGTGTAGTGTAAGATACTGTGGTGAATTTATGTTTTGTAGTTGTATTATAATTTATATAATCTGTATGTTCATTGTATGCTATTGTGTGCATTTCCTGTTAAAATGTAATACATGGTGTGCACTGAAGTGGCAAAAGATGTCAAATGTATTTTACACTATCCATTCAAAGTTTTCTTCTAAGTTGTAGTTTGTTCAATAGATTGATATTCATTCAGAAAGCATCAAAGCTAGGCTTAACATCAAATCTCATATCTCCTCATGTATGCTACATTTGTCTGATATGAAACACATGGAATTGTAAGTAGTTTTCTATATATCTGTGTGCAATTACAATACCATAAATTATCCTCAGTTAAAGTCAGTTTATTAGATTCATATACATTATATTAGGTTTCCACAATAAGATGTATCTGAAAGATTCTGATGGATTCTAATTATTTGTTTTGTTTCATTCATTGTAACCACTATCACTACTACTATCCATAGGAATAAAGAAAGCAATTCAGTGTTAGAAAATGTGTTGACTATCTACAGATCTCAGAATCTACAGTTACAATTCCATTATGTCTACAAAGGGTTCAATTACGGATGAGTTACATGGTTTAGCTGATGATAAAGAAATGGAAGCCCTATGTCAGAAATTGAAGTCAAGCAGATCAAGTTATGCTGGTTGGGTAACGCGGTCCCTGGGCCAAGTTGATAAGTTCTGCGAACATTTGCACTTGTCATTACTCTACCCTCTACACTTAACCCTGATGCATGGCAGTTTGTCCCAAGGAATCTCACGGAGTCAACCATCTCTGCCAGTTACAGCAATGTCAGTCGTCCAGTGGATGCCTGGATTGATGACATGGTACCTGGGTTAGAAACTCCTTCACCATTTACTCTCATTTCATCAACAGACTTGTATCTCACTATAGCGAGGTTAGAACTGGATATAGATCTGCCTAAGGTTGAACTTCCTCTCTTCGATGGTTCACCACTTGTTTGGCCAAGATTTGTAGAGCAGTACTTTATTCATGTTCACTCCAGAAGTGGCTTGAATGACGCCAGAAGAATTGAAATTCTGCAATCTCATGTGAAGGGAGAAGCAAAGAAGCTAATACAAGGTTTGGGATACAGCAGTTGTAGCTAAAGCGTACATCAGTGCAATGATGTCTGGAGGAACCATTCCATCTTGAGATGCTTCTGCTCTTCGTAGTAGAATGTTTCGAGAATTCTGCTGTTGACCTTGATCATACGTCTTCTGAAGATGGGCAGGGATTGCGTATGGACAGAATTCAGACTCCATATTGTCCTTCAATCATCTTCGGAGATTGAGAAGAGTAGGTTCTCGAGATCGGCAGACATTGCGAATAAAGTCATTTCACTTGTTCCGTTTGTCATTCGGAATATGTTTGAAGCACGCTGAAAACATCACTGCTGTTCAGCTCTCCAGTGTAGTGCATTACAGTTGCTGACTGAGATTTTTTCACATCTTTGGTCATACGTAGGTCTTATCCGTGACAGTGTGAATGCCCCTTTCGACTCCCCCCGCCTCCCACCCTGCATAGACCCAAGTTTAAACATAGACAGATAGATAGATAGATAGATAGATGGATGGATAGATGGATATGTGGATGGATGGATAGATAGATAGATAGATAGTAAGATAGATAGATAGATAGATAGACAGATAGATAGATAGACAGATAGATAGATAGACAGACAGATAGATAGAGATAGATAGATAATAGAGATAGATAGAGATATAGAGATAGATAGATACATAGGCCAGGCCACCGTTATGCTGTAGAGACTGAGGTCTATGTTCAAATAGTTCAAATAGATAATAAATAAGTCTAAATGCTTTCAATTGAGCAAGGGCCTTGGTGGTTTTTCATGCATGAAACTCTCAAGTTGGAGGGCGTTATAAAAAATGTAGAGCAAACTTTCATTTTCTGTTTAATCTGTAACTCTGCACAATTGAATGTAGTAAACTACATTTAGACATACTGTTGCTGCTCTACCCTACAAACCTTGACAAATTTCAGGATACTTAGAGACCCGACCTTTCCACGATATATAGGCCTATAAAACAGACTAACAACTTGAAATTAGTCAAGAACAATTTTATTGAACCAATTGGTCAGTCATAGTCATTGTCATGTGATCGAATGGAATGAATAAAAGAATGATCAAATTTTACTGTATGTAAAGCTTTTCACAAAAGACCCTACAGTATCTAACATAAATGAGTACACCCGCCGTACAAACCTACTAATACATTGGTATTTAAAGCACCAATGTCTCAGGGCATGTCAAACTGACCAAAGACAAACTTCCAGAGATTGATGTTCATCATTTTTTGTTCTAGGGTGTACTTATTTTTTCACAAAATGGATCCCCCTGTGAAAAACCTCATACAGACAGTATGTTCACTATATTTACATAACTAAGGGTATACTCGCTAAATGCTTGATATCCACTTCAAAATAAAGCAATGCAATTTTTGAGTAATTACAAATTTTCCACCACTACTATGTTTTGATTATTTTTCTCATCAATCTCCCAGTGTCGAACTGAAGTTGACAATCAGTGGTTCGTACCTTTCAAATAGAGGTGGGTGGGTGGGTGGGTGGGATTAGGGCTTTACGTCCTGTATTTCTGCACCTGTTGAACTAATTAGGACAGGCAGAAACCATGGCAATGAGACAAAGGATGAAACAGCCATTCAACTTAGGCTCGACCGGGAATCGAACCCGGGACCCAGCGGTTGGAAGCCCAGGTGCTACCTCTGAGCTAGGCCCTCGCCCTACCTTTCAAATGGAAGCTAAATATGTGAACATCAATCTCTGAGAGTTTCATTTTGGCCAGTTTGACTTTAAATGCCAATGTATTGGTAGGTGTGTACAGGGGGTTACTCATTTCTGTTAGATACTTCTTCTTTTCCTTGCTTTTTACCTTTCTCCCCTTCATTACATCTGCCGCTGGCAGTTCAGGCAAGATGTAACAATTAGGCTAACAAAGGTTTCATCCAATAAATTAATAACAGGCCAGGAGTTGCTGAAGAAATACTTTATTTGCACAAGTAGCACCTATAGATAATCGCCAATATTTAATGAAAATATTACAACACACTGTTAGTATTATTTTCTTTTTTTAACGCTAAATATCTTCCAATTGCAATTTATGAAATACAAACAACGACGTTACTAGATAATTGAGTAATGGAATGTATCATACATTATTAAACATTCAATATAGAATTTCGCTGTAAACACTTTGTTTTCCTTGATAAATGTCTTGAGCCATTGTATATAAAAATGATTTTTTACATTACTTTAACATTACAATTCAAAATTGATTACCCAATTACGTTTTTTTGCTTCTTAAGACTTTTTCTTTTAGAAAATACCATGCATGTAAATTGCATCTTACAACTTTTCTTGCAATCTATAGCCTGGTGGTAAAATGCACTAAGCATGTAATGTACAGTTAGTTTCGTAAAATATGGTGTAGCAACCTATTTCTGGCGGTAGCTACACCTGGCTAAAGCCGGCCGCTGATGTCTACTGCTAGCTTATAGGCTAACATCAATGAAAAATATATACCTTGGTAAAGGTAAGACATTTAATATATCATAAATATGTATGTGCAATAGACACCCATCTTATTAAACATGACAAATATTCTCAACCTATGCACCTATTGGTGCTACACATACTTTTAGATCTGGCTATGAGTAGCCAGCTATAGGCAGACAGTTCAGTGTAGTGGCAGGTAGCATTGTATATCAGAAGTTGTCTAACTTTGTTTAGGTCCAATTTGACAGGTTGTTTTTAATGAAACTAACTGTATAAGGAGTTGCAGCTAACATTTGAACAACAGAAAAGACTGTATAGGCCCTAGGCAATTTAATTAAATTATACAGTACTCAACAAAGTATACAACACCTATTTACTATTAATTATCAATATGGTAAGTATTTAATAACTTCTTTCGGTTATTAACTATGTTTTTGACTATGCAGCTGAAATTAAAAATGTCTGAATCAAATTAACTCCACACAATAAAACAGCAACTGACCAATGAAAATAAACATATACTGTAAAATTGCTCTTAACACTTTCAAAAAGATAAATACTGTATTATAACATTATTTACAAGTCACTGGAATATAATATGCAGCTGTATATGGATGAGAATTTCACAATAAAAGTTTATCGCAAAAGCATAAATGGACATACAATAGAAATGTATAAAATATCAATTAGTCAACATTACACATACAATTTTTCAATTCATTTACATGTAATATTCTTCTATTCCCTGCCATTCACGTTTACTACATTTTTGTGAGCAACAGTAATAAATGCAGGAAAATGTAGGCTACATCAAAGAGCATTATCAAAGTAGCAAGAGACAGGGACTGTACATCTGCAGGTAGGTCTATGCACTTCACAACAAACCTATGAAATACACTTTACAATTATAACCTCATCACACTTAACAATTATAACCCTCATCATATAACACTCTAAATGGTGTCATGTAAATGAAGTGAAGCTGTACAATAAATAATTCTAAAAATGGTACGAATCGGCTTAGAGCAGACTTGCCAAGCGGCTTACCGTAGCGGAAGATTTGAGCATTTTTATATGCTATGCGAAAGACTTATAATTGAAATATACAAAGTAAACAATGCAAATATTGATCGATAAGCGCAGTTTTGTTGAACAAATTAACCAATGACAGGGAAGCTGTCATACCAAGCCCTTGCATCTCATTAAAATGTTAGTATTGGAATAACAAAGCACAAAGATATTGTGTAAATGTCATACTCTCCAAATATCATTTTTCTCATTTCTAAAAAGGTCTATAGAAGTTCCAATGGGACAAAAAGTAACGGAGCCTATAGGGGGCACTACGACTGTAGCACATGAAAAGACAATAGGGTGATGTCACTACTTAATTGTTACGTAGATGACGTCACAGAATACATGACGTCATTAAACAATACTTATCTGCAGCTACGGTGTCAGTGACCTCCTGTGGTACTTTTTCTACCCATTCAACTTCAACTATGTGTGACATTGCATCTTTTTTTCTCTGTTTGTTTGCCGGAAATGATATTATATACGGGGTTGTGGTATAACAGTTATATGCTTTAGGTTAACAGTCTACCATGCTTCAGCCACTGGCGCATAAGAGCTCACATCAGTGCTATTGCCAAGTGTTCCCAACGCACCTAGGTGAGTGGAGGCAGTGATTTAATAACCTGCTACTTCTACACAGGTTATTAATATCTGAGCCAATACCCATACCTAGATAGCATTCCAAAATCTGGCCAACGTCGTTTCTGTATTAGCTGCCGTCAGTACATCGTATGAACATCGCCAATGCCAAGCCGGTGTTGTACTGATTTGGAATGCTTTCTGGGGAAAACTCACTAGATTGGATTAACATCAGCTTGTCGTCGTTGATTTTGATTTGACAGTAGCTAATATTATAACAACGCTGGCCCAATTTAGAATTCTATCTAGGGAACACACTATTGCATCCACTAAAGTGAGGTACCCTATTGCAATGAAATATTTATACTGAAACTTCTGAAATGTTGGAGAATATTTTGTGGACTCCAAAAACTTGACAGATCTACATAAGGCCCTGGATATAGTTTATTATGTGACCCGTGACGTGATGAATATCTTCTAGTCAACTCCCTCCAGGGGAGCACTGGCTGCGGTGTAATAAGGAGTCTGCCATTTTGTTTTGTGGTTGTTAGCGGCAACATGCTCCTTCATGGGTTCATATTGATAACCAGGTGCGTTGTGTTGGTTCGGCAAATACAATCCACGTGAACCTGAAATTTGATAACCATTGGTATTAGATTTAAAATTACATTTGCATGTACACATGTACTTAATACTATTACCCAGATTGCATTCCAAATCGTTTCAAAGTCGGCGCAATGACGGCGATGTTAGTACGATGTTGTTATGACAATGGCCTACGTGGAAACCATGATGGGCCGATTTGGAATGCTATCTGGGTAACACTGTATTAACCCTGCAAGCAAGGTAAAACTACATTAACATTAAATACTAAACTTATAGTACAAGTTAAAGTAGGGGAAATATGCCTGTTGAATTTATGTTTGAATAAATTTAAACTCTGAAAGTGCAACATGTCAGTTACTTGATGTACTCTGATTGTGTGCTGATAATAACAATATTTTTTTTTCTAATCTATACATAGTGGAAATTTTACTTACTGACAGCAAAATCTAAAATTTCACTTATCAGATAAATAATCTCAAATGGTTCCTTGCTTTCAGACATGCACTTTTGATCACTTAGGAGTAATGTGACCCAATTTCAGGGTAATATCAATATTTTACTTTTAGCTGTAGGGAGGTTGACCCAGTTCTCCAGCCGGCCCAGTGCTGTGTCTTAAAATGTCATGTACTATAGCTTGGAGGCAATAATGATTCTTATCAAAGTCAAACTTCTCTTTGCACAATCTTATAATATGTGCATTGTGTATGCTTCTGGTTAACTAAGCTTGTTCTGAAATGGGACTTTGGATCCATAGTTTGGAAACTAAACTCTAGAGGATGTCATGTGAATCCAGGACTCCTATTGGCCTGCCAATATGAGTGCTGGATTCACTTGATGTCATTTAGACTTTAGTTTCCAATTCTTTGAAATTGGCTGTAATTCTTTACCAGCAGAAGCTGTCATCCCAGAGAGACCATCGTTTGCCTGAAAATAAAATGTCAGATTTCCATTTAATTCTTCTTATATTCAGCAAATATAACTTATATTTATTAAAACAACAATTTTTTTTCATTTTGTAACAATGTTTTATGGAGTATAAATAAACTTTTCTTTAAAGAATTTTGTAATTTTTTACCTTAGCTAATAAATTTAATGCATCATCTCTAGCAGTTTACCACCTACCCCATCATATTTCGATGAACTACAGCAAACATCTCGACAACAGAAAGCAGCCGTTGCTACAGCAACAATTCCTTCCGTGATGCCCAAGATAGTCATTAAGCCGAAGAACGTGGCAGCCGTGCGGTCATGCTGAATGTGAAAGAAATATGAAGATTAATTGATATTAAGATTTATCATCCTAAAATATAGCAGTATTGAATTATTTTTGTAATAATTACGTAGAATCGCTCTTCAATTTTCAATTGATTCTGAGAACATGATGTCACAGTTGTGTTAATGCATATCTGACATAATGAAGATTAATCAAAACAGTTCAGCAGTTAACAGTTTGTTTGACCAAATCCAGTATAAAGTTTGCTGTAGAGTGCGAGGTGGGTGGGTGATTAGGGCTTTACGTCCTGTATTTCTGCACCTGTTGGGCTAATTAGGATAGGTAGGGACCATGGCAATGAGATAATGGATGAAACAGCCATCGAAGTTAGGGTCACCAGGACAGTGGTTTGAAGCCCAGCAAGCTACCACTGAGATAGACCCCCACCCTCTTGTGTAGGGTGTGATACGTTCTCTTTTCATTATTTTTATACCGCATAAGGGAATGAACTTGTCTGAGTCTGTCAGCCAAATTTTTAGCTAATATTTACTTTATTGGCTTTGATTCTATTTGAAGTGAGGTTAAAGTGTATGATTATTATATATAAAATACACTGTCGTTAAATGACCGCCTCAGTTAATTATGCAATCATCAGTCTCAAATATTCTGAATATATTCGGTTTGAACCTTTTTAATTGGTTCTTACTACTCAATCCCTGTGTGTGTTTAAATGTCTAAAATTCGTAATCATTGTTATTATAATACTATATTTTGGATTTTATTTTATACATTTTTACTTTTCCCTATCAAGGGAGTTTAAACAAACCCAGATAGCATTCCATATTGTATCAAAAAGACGCCGGCCTGATTTGGAATGCTATCCTCTGGAAACTAAATAAATAAAAAATACTCACAAATGTGAAGAGTCCACAGCTTTTGTCGTCACTGACACCAACGACAAAATCTCCCTTGACGGCATCTGCATTAACTTCACATTTAATGTGTAGCAAGACTCCTATGACGCCTAAAATGATGACTGGAATGCTGGCAAGGGCACTGAGTATTGACAAAACCATTGTAGTAATAATCTGAAGAAAAAAAATCTCCCTTAAAGCTGCACTGTCTGAAAAATTTGCGATTTTGTAAGACTCAATCAAATAGTTCATGAATAACCTTTATTAATCAAGGCACACTAAATTTGTCTGATCTAATGATTTTATCAGACATTAATTACTAAAAAAATAAATCATACATTGAGAGAAAATCCAGACCAAAACATTGGAAAAACAATGGAAATGACATCATCACCATTGTTCAGTATTGTGACGTCATCACTGGGTTTGTTTACATATTGAGTTTTTGATGGCATGAAAAACTAATATACATATTATTTAATGTTAATTAAAACTAAATTGTTGACCAAAAATTGGCATGTAATGGTAAAATATATTATGAAACAAGAAGGCAGTATTGATTTATATCATTACTTTTAGGCGCAAATTTGACAGACAGTGCACCTTTAAACTGATAAGTAAATTAGCGGACACTGAGCAATATGCAGTTGATCAGCTGACATGAATATCAAAACTATGGTGTTAGTTTCTTTGGTTTTTTTATGTGGTTTTTTCAAGGATAGCATTACTGAAATATACAGCTTGTTTCATAAAATATGGTCGACTCGAGACAGCTGTAGCAACCTATTTCTGGCTGAAGCTATAACTGTCTACTGCCAGCTTATAGTTCGGCTTAAAGCTACCACCACTGAAAAAATATAAACCTTGGTAAATGTAAGAAATATATCTAATATATCATAAAAAAAATGTATGTACAATAGACATGCATCTTTTCAACAAGAAATTACAAATATGTTTTACTATCAACCTCTGCACCGATTGGTGCTATACACACCTTTACACATACAAACATTTGCAGACAGTTAACCAATACTTATGTAAGTCGTACCTTTCACAAAATATATCTTCCTACCATATCATACTTACCTGGCCTTTTGACCCAGATATTGAAGAGCTGATACTAAATACCCCAGCAAGAAAAAACTGAAAACGGCAATAAAACAAATATGTTGACAAAAATATTTACGGAAAATGCAGTAAGAATAAATTCAGTAAATATGAAAAGAGAAATAATATATACCATTTAAAATATGAATTTCACTCTTGTACTAATTTTGCTTTCTGGGGTATCTTACATGTTAGACAAATAAAGTACAATTTAAGGGACCTGTGATTGATTTGCTTATCATGTATTCGATATTAGTGTTGTCCCATCTTGCCCTGCCCCATGTGGCCCACTGTCCCTACCCTCCCCATATATTTTTTATAAGATTTGAATGATGTGTAATCAATACGGGAATTCATATCAAAATCCTACACTTACAAAGGCAGGTGCCCATAAACCAACAAACGCAACATCAATCCTTGTTTTTAGATTCATGATAACACTTTGCGACAAGAGAATGACCGCAGCGACGATCATTTGTAGAAGTCCAAGGATTCTCCTGTGAGAAGTGTAGCGGTAGATAGGTCGGGTACCCTGTAAAAATACAATAATAGAGATCAATTTGATCAACTTAAAGAAAATGCAACGCAAATACAGTAAATGTAAATATCATCCAATTATATCAAAGATCAACTGAAAGAAAATGCTCACCAACATGGCATGTGAATATCATCTAATTTATCCAAGTTAAGTGCATTTACAGAAATTCCAGTCATTTTTATAACCTTAATTTCATATTAAATTCCAACGAATGGACCTTACAAGTTGAATACAAGCTTTTTCATTATCAAAGATTTGCTTCAGATTGATAAATGTCATTCCTCCGTCACAAGCATGTCTTCTAATATCCTATCTATTAGACTATATATACGTCAGTTGTACCTGGTCAGTTTTAAGTTTAAGTTAAATTAAATTCGAATTAATGTATTGTATACACTGTTGTAAGGGGGGGGGGGCTTTGTCAGGGACAGCATGGCTGTCTCAGAAGGGCTCTCCTGATCTTGTGTATTTTTATATACTATGTCAAATAAATGTTTTCCGAGTTCTGAGTTCCATTTAGAAAATAATTGCACATTCAGATCTGAAATCATTTATGACATATTTATAGTAATGTGATGTCATAATAGAGCCATTGTGACGTCATCAATTGTTATGTCATATTTATCAAAATGGCGACACCTACAATGGAAATTACCTATGATCTCAGGTAAGTTTCGGCGAACAGATGATGATAATTCAAGAAATGACGATTTTTGATTAAAAAAAAAGAAGGAAACAAAGGGTGTTCAATTTATATAGAAGGCGCCAAAGTCTAATTGAGACTATCATACTATCTCCCCTTTACAAGGGTCATTTCTGTCCATCTTCTACAAGAAGATGACACTCCATCTACTTGGCCCCCACCCCTGTTCAGTGACAGGCAGCAGTTCATTTAAAAGCATGGTGTTCTAGCTTATATCAGACTGAACGTGAGTCATTGGGTACTAACCTTGCTTTGGGGAATGGCAATTATATTCACAGGATCTCCAGATGACGTGTAAAGGGTGATAGTTGATGCACTAGGCATAGTATTTGCCATACCATCATTAACATCTGATGCAGCTGAAGGAGGCAGAGTTATAAAAGGCTGATGGAGGTGAGGTTGAGATGGAGCACTAAACGTTTGTTTACCGATCTGAATCATTGTGCGTCCAATAAATCTGAAATAAAAAACATGACAATACATTTACTTGAAGAGAACATGTTGTAGCTTTAGGTATAAAAGCTTTAGGGTATTATAATAAGACCCAATGATTATGTGGTATATTTTTATATTCCCCACGAGTGGACAGATTGGCCAGGATTCACGAGTGGTGTTAGCCACGAGTGAATTCTGAAGCTGATCTGTCCACGAGTGAGGGAATATCAAAATCTACCACATATCCAAAGTTTGTGGATTCCCTGTGGATTGGTTTTTGGAATATTTTAAGAAATATGACAATTTCTGACCGATTACAAGCCCAGGAACAGACACAGTTCACCTAAATGGCCTCAGTGTCACACTTGAGTGGTGACTTGTTGTTGATCAACAAGTGGCAGTTTTAAGATCTCCTGCACAACATTTGAAGGTATTAGTACCCTCAGAAGAGTTCTGTGAGTCTGAAAACTTTGTTACACTAATTTATGTAGAAAATGCCATTTGAACAGATGACGCTCCTGACACACTGAAATCCCAAATTTGTCATTGTTTTGAACAAAACAAACTGATAGCAACAGCATTTCATTGGCCAGTTCAGTTTTGGAGGTGTGTCTCTGAAATTGCTCCTGATTGGTGGAAATCAATATTATCCCTGTTTATTGGTTGCTCATTGGTTAAAAATTTAAAAAGCTGTGTCGTCCCTGCAGTTCTTGTCTATGATTGACTGAATTTTGTATCATCCCTCCAAGCCTTTGATATCATCCCTCTGAGATCAATATCACCCAGGGAAAAACACCAGTATCAGGGAAAAAACATGCTCAGGCATGGGATAATAATCCCTTATACGGCTAATGTTTCCCTTAATATCAGTATATTCCTTTATACATCTAATGTTTCCCTTAATATCAGTATACTCCCTTATACAGCTAATGTTTCCCTTAATATCAGTATATTCCCTTATACAGCTAATGTTTCCCTTAATATCAGTATACTCCCTTATACAGCTAATGTTACCCTTAATATCAGTTTATTCCCTTATACAGCTAATGTTTCCCTTAATATCAGTATACTCCCTTATACAGCTAATGTTTCCCTTAATATCAGTATATTCCCTTATACAGCTAATGTTTCCCTTAATATCAGTATACTCCCTTATACAGCTAATGTTTCCCTTAATATCAGTTTATTCCCTTATACAGCTAATGTTTCCCTTAATATCAGTATACTCCCTTATACAGCTAATGTTACCCTTAATATCAGTATACTCCCTTATACAGCTAATGTTTCCCTTAATATCAGTATACTCCCTTATACAGCTAATGTTACCCTTAATATCAGTATACTCCCTTATACAGCTAATGTTTCCCTTAATATCAGTATACTCCCTTATACAGCTAATGTTACCCTTAATATCAGTATACTCCCTTATACATCTAATGTTTCCCTTAATATCAGTATACTCCCTTATACAGCTAATGTTTCCCTTAATATCAGTATACTCCCTTATACAGCTAATGTTTCCCTTAATATCAGTATACTCCCTTATACAGCTAATGTTACCCTTAATATCAGTATACTCCCTTATACAGCTAATGCTTCCCTTAATATCAGTATATTCCCTTATACAGCTAATGTTTCCCTTAATATCAGTATACTCCCTTATACAGCTAATGTTTCCCTTAATATCAGTATACTCCCTTATACAGCTAATGCTTCCCTTAATATCAGTATATTCCCTTATACAGCTAATGTTTCCCTTAATATCAGTATACTCCCTTATACAGCTAATGTTTCCCTTAATATAAGTATACTCCCTTATACAGCTAATGCTTCCCTTAATATCAGTTTATTCCCTTATACATCTAATGTTTCCCTTAATATCAGTATACTCCCTTATACAGCTAATGTTTCCCTTAATATCAGTATACTCCCTTATACAGCTAATGCTTCCCTTAATATCAGTATATTCCCTTATACAGCTAATGTTTCCCTTAATATCAGTATATTCCCTTATACAGCTAATGTTTCCCTTAATATCAGTATATTCCCTTATACAGCTAATGTTTCCCTTAATATCAGTATACTCCCTTATACAGCTAATGTTACCCTTAATATCAGTATACTCCCTTATACAGCTAATGTTTCCCTTAATATCAGTTTATTCCCTTATACAGCTAATGTTTCCCTTAATATCAGTATATTCCCTTATACAGCTAATGTTTCCCTTAATATCAGTATACTCCCTTATACAGCTAATGTTACCCTTAATATCAGTATATTCCCTTATACAGCTAATGTTTCCCTTAATATCAGTATACTCCCTTATACAGCTAATGTTTCCCTTAATATCAGTATACTCCCTTATACAGCTAATGTTACCCTTAATATCAGTATACTCCCTTATACAGCTAATGTTTCCCTTAATATCAGTATACTCCCTTATACAGCTAATGTTTCCCTTAATATCAGTATACTCCCTTATACAGCTAATGTTTCCCTTAATATCAGTATACTCCCTTATACAGCTAATGTTTCCCTTAATATCAGTATACTCCCTTATACAGCTAATGTTTCCCTTAATATCAGTATACTCCCTTATACAGCTAATGCTTCCCTTAATATCAGTATATTCCCTTATACAGCTAATGTTTCCCTTAATATCAGTATATTCCCTTATACAGCTAATGTTTCCCTTAATATCAGTATATTCCCTTATACAGCTAATGTTTCCCTTAATATCAGTATACTCCCTTATACAGCTAATGTTTCCCTTAATATCAGTATACTCCCTTATACAGCTAATGTTACCCTTAATATCAGTATACTCCCTTATACAGCTAATGTTTCCCTTAATATCAGTATATTCCCTTATACAGCTAATGTTTCCCTTAATATCAGTATACTCCCTTATACAGCTTATGTTTCCCTTAATATCAGTATACTCCCTTACATAGCTAACGTTTTCCTTAATATCAGAATACTCCCTTATATAGCTTATGTTTCCTTTAATATCAGTATATTCCCTTATACAGCTAATGTTTCCCTTAATATCAGTATATTCCCTTATACAGCTAATGTTTCCCTTAATATCAGTATACTCCCTTATACAGCTAATGTTTCCCTTAATATCAGTATACTCCCTTATACAGCTAATGTTTCCCTTAATATCAGTATACTCCCTTATATAGCTAATGTTTCCCTTAATATCAGTATATCCCTTATACAGCTAATGCTTCCCTTAATATCAGTATATTCCCTTATACAGCTAATGTTTCCCTTAATATCAGTATATTCCCTTATACAGCTAATGTTTCCCTTAATATCAGTATATTCCCTTATACAGCTAATGTTTCCCTTAATATCAGTATATTCCCTTATACAGCTAATGTTTCCCTTAATATCAGTATACTCCCTTATATAGCTAATGTTTCCCTTAATATCAGTATATCCCTTATACAGCTAATGCTTCCCTTAATATCAGTATATCCCTTATACAGCTAATGTTTCCCTTAATATCAGTATATTCCCTTATACAGCTAATGTTTCCCTTAATATCAGTATATCCCTTATACAGCTAATGCTTCCCTTAATATCAGTATATTCCCTTATACAGCTAATGTTTCCCTTAATATCAGTATATTCCCTTATACAGCTAATGTTTCCCTTAATATCAGTATACTCCCTTACACAGCTAATGTTTCCCTTAATATCAGTATACTCCCTTATATAGCTAATGTTTCCCTTAATATCAGTATACTCCCTTATACAGCTAATGTTTCCCTTAATATCAGTATACTCCCTTATACAGCTAATGTTTCCCTTAATATCAGTATACTCCCTTATACAGCTAATGTTTCCCTTAATATCAGTATACTCCCTTATACAGCTAATGTTTCCCTTAATATCAGTATATTCCCTTATACAGCTAATGTTTCCCTTAATATCAGTATATTCCCTTATACAGCTAATGTTTCCCTTAATATCAGTATTCTCCCTTATACAGCTAACGTTTCCCTTAATATCAGTATATCCCTTATATAGCTAATGTTTCCCTTAATATCAGTATTCTCCCTTATACAGCTAACGTTTCCCTTAATATCAGTATATCCCTTATACAGCTAATGCTTCCCTTAATATCAGTATATTCCCTTATACAGCTAATGTTTCCCTTAATATCAGTATATTCCCTTATACAGCTAATGTTTCCCTTAATATCAGTATTCTCCCTTATACAGCTAACGTTTCCCTTAATATCAGTATATCCCTTATATAGCTAACTTTCCCTCAGTATATCTCCGGGAAAAGTCTTGTATAGGGGAGAAAATGCACCTAGGCATGGGATAAAAACCTGTATCATTATCCTTGTTCCATTACAAATGATGTATCAAGAACTGGTGCATGTACCCTCTTCAGCATTACCTCTAGAAAGAATCAATTTGTAAAAAAGAAAGATTTTTGAGTAGTCTATCAATATTATGCAAATTAGATCAGCTGACATCGATATTTTATTGTATAAATGAGTTAACCAGGATTGTTTTCAAAAATACACAGTAGTATGCTCAGTCTTCTTTACTGACCAAGTTATCTTTTTCATTTAGAAACATTAATTGTTTATTAATTAGCTGTAGGCAATATTCATTTCAGCTGGCCAAAAACTGTTTTTTTTTACCTTGAAACTTTCAAATTACCACTGCAAAAATTAGAAAATTAAGTTTGACTGTCCTTCACACTACACACAGGGTATATTCAATTTTGCAAGATATTATCTTTAAAGGCCCACTAAAACTGAATTGACCTAGTTATGTGTCACTGGAATACCTGCACATTGCACACTAAGCTATTTGAAGCGATCATACAATTATATTGTGATCTGAAGTTCTTCACAAGAATTGCCTAAGTGACTTGTAAAAGAGCATTGCTTACAACCTCTCCTTGCAGCAATCCCGTGAGTTACACACTAGAACAGCCGCATATGTGCATTGAGTTCTATAATTACACAATGCTTCCCAAATTATTTACGCCATGCACATGATCAGGCTCAGGCCTACCATTTAACCAAAACATATAGTGTATTTTAACCCTTATTACAGTACAATTCATAATACAAATTACTGTCGACCAAACTGATTAGTGTTCAACGTTGACATTTGTAATCGACCTGTATCTATCATTTTATCAGTACATAGAATACTCACATGGCCTACATCAGGTCCTAAAGTGCTGCTGTTGCTGTTGCTGCTGCTGCTGCTGCAATGTTTACATTCACAATATTGATGACGCAGCAGCATCGCTTGAGATGCTGAAAGCAATTTCCATCAGGGGGCATTGGGTGCACTTGGCAGTGCTTCCCTCTCCAGTATTACAAGGGAAGCACTAATCATACTGAATAAATCAAATTTAGGCTGATCCACAAACCTGGGGTGATAAGAGACACTTGGAAAGGCTGTTAAGTGCCAGCAAATCCAATTTCCAAACTTGGACAATGTTCCTACTATAAATTATTTATAGAGTCATCACATTGTCCAAGAATGGTTATGTCCATTGAGACTGACTCAACTATCTGCCAAGGTGATGGGAAACCATCAAAAGAGAAAGGGTAGGTAATCAAAGTGTTGGCACTGGTGTGAGCTCTCAAACAGTTACAGTTAGGCTCCTTGGAGTCAGCTACTGTCAGGTTTAGTACAGTAATATCATATTATCCTGGCACACAACTACTTTCTACTTTGTCCAGTACATACATTTGGCTAGGAATCAACGCTCCATAATTAGCAGCTGGGTGGTCTAGTGGTAAGACGCTCGCCTGCTCTTCTAAAGGTCCCGGGTTCAATCCCAGGCCCGTGCACCCTTCATGAGCCACATCCCTGCTGGATGTGGTTCGGATGAGATGCTTAATTGGCGGCCCCTTGTTCTCAGTGTCTATGCCGAGGCAAGTAGAAGATCGCACCCATGGGGTTAATGTGTAACATGGGTGGACTCCTCTCTCTCTCACCTCATCAATCAACCCTCGATAGCAGCAAGAACTTGCCTTAGAGGACTGCACTTCCCATATCTATCTATCTATCTATCTAGCTCAACGGGTGGAGGTGTTGTTATAACTTGTTAGGTCGCCACCCTGGATGGTGCATAATCCGCATGAGTCCCATTTTTTAGGTGATGTTAACAGGTTGTTGACTAGGTCATTGGGGGGGGGGGATATTGTTTATTGTTTTACCTTTTTCTTTTTCATAATATTCTGCTTATATAATTTTCTCGCAGGCATACAGCCACTGCTGAGAAATTAGATTTAAATTTACAAATTCAAGAATAAAATACTAAATAGGCTGATATAGTCTATCCCTGGTGTGTGGCTGCTGCAGCTGTAGTCAGCTAGGCACAGACTGGCTAGAAACTTAATGTGTACGTTGTTGCATCTGCGGATTCAATCTATAACGGCAGTTTACTCACAACTAATTTTCTCTCTAAAAACTATAAAAAATCTCAGTTCTCCGTGCATGTTTTTATTTTATTATTATATATTTTTTTCAAATAACCCTTATTTACTAATTTCATAATTACATCTTTGAATATGTGTAAGTTGATCGGGTGGTATCACACCAGCGACACTGCCTTTGTCCTTGGGGTTTCTCTTGCTCTATTCTACTCTATATGATGGTAACATTAATACAAAAGGGGTTGTGCATAAATGCAACTCCTGCTGTGAAGCACAAGACACAACTGGCAAAGCACAAACAATCAAAGAGCTGACAATGTTGCTTGATGGACCAACATTTTCAATTTTGAATATTTCTGAGATTTTATTTATTATAAATGACCTTGTTTAAATTAACCTTAAATTTATATATATGGCAATTTTAGTAAATATGGTACGAATAAAGATATTAATAATAATAAAATAATGTTATTGTCATTGAAGCAAGTTGCTCAAGATTTTCTTTTTGCTGCTTAAGTGTTTCTGGAACTTTTACATCAATACCATTTATAATTATATAAGTGACTGGGATATAAACTAGGATATTACGCAGCTTTATATTGGTGAGAATTTCACAATGAAAAGTCTATCACAAAATCATTAAACTCCACTCAAGACACAAGAGGTCTTTGTTTGTTTGTTTGTTTATTTGTTTGTTTGTTTGTTTGTTTGTTTAAATTGTGAACAACATTAAACATCTGAACATTCATCACATACATACTTACATACATACATGCATACACATTTGTTCCAATCATACTTACATACATACATGCAGCCCCTTGCAGCCACTTATTATATTATTAATTGACCATGCTGCAAAGGATGTATACACTAGTCAGACACAATTATTAGGTACACTCCTCATTACACTTGCCCTAGGCAAAGGATGTATATACTGTCAGATACAATTATTAGGTACACTCCTCGTTACACTTGCCTTTGCTATATATATATACATGTCAAATACAATTATTATATACACTTTTCATTACACCGGCCTTGAGCATTTTTGTCTGCTCTAGCAATTGCTTAGCCTTATACACTTTGCTTGTTGTTTAATGTTTTATATTATACAAGCACATGTCAAGTGCAATATTGTTGCACTTCAATGCACCTGCACTATGCAGGCCTCTGCTCATGTGTGACTTAAATGCAGTTTGTTGTGTGTCCTCATCATTTCATTGTGCTAGTCACTGCTCTGCTCACATGTGTCAGTAATTTCTGGTTACTCATGCTTAGCTTTATGTTAAATTAGCTTGCTGCAAGGAATTGATTGATTGTATTATTAATTGATTGATTGTATTATTAATTGATTGAATGTTTATTTCCAATCATTAATTGATTGAAAGTTTATTTCTAATTATTAATTGATTGAATGTTATTTCTAATTATTGATTCATTAAATATTGCTAGTATTGTGTGAATGCATTGCCCTGTTAGGATGCCTCACTACTGAGTCCTGAATTGAGGAGCTAACTTTCCCTCCAAAATTTTCCCTCCAAAACTGCTGACCAAGCCAAAGTTGACACTGTGCACAATAGGCCATTGTGACTTGAGCTATAAATAGCCTCAGCACAATGCAGTGCACTGCAGGGGGTCCACTTCTTCTCCATTGTCTTAGCTGCCCTAATCCCTGGCAGAATTTGGAGAAAGATGCTGGTAGCAGCCCTGTTTGGGGGAGGTATCACCCCATGCAATGTGAATGATTACTGAATTTACTGTGATGTGATTGGTTGATAATTCTCTCTCAGCCCTGCTGGGGGGAAACTTCATGAATTTTACTTTTAATACATAAGCCTATGCACCAATAAAAATATCAGTTTATCCTAGAACAGCATTTTGGAACTGAGGAAGCAAGATATACTGTCTTTGTGTTACTACTTGTGCTTACTGCACTTTGGAACTCTGCACATATTGGAAGTGGAAGAACTTGTCTTGTTTTATGCTGAGAGGATAGGATGACTCAGTTGAAAGTCTGCATTTTCAAGTCACTCTGACTTTATGCTGCTTGCTTGGAATTAAGCAGCTTGGACTTGGAAATGTCATTATATTGGAGTCTTTAATGACATGGACTTTTACAAGGGGAACACCATAGCTCTATCATTGATGCTGTGCTACCATTGGGACATACCCCTGTTTGTATAATAATTAACAATCATTTTAAGATAATTAACAATTATTTGTAATACAGTACAAGATCAATTTGGTACGAGAAGGCACACAATCAATTTGTATCACTACACGTACATTTTACTCTTTATTTATGGGAGTGTTGCCGGGCGGACCACTTTAACCTGTAGTGATTTGGAATGTATTTAACTGTCCAGAATGGATCGCTTGAACTTGCACCAAAAATGAAAAAATTAAGTTTCAAAAGTGAATCAATCCAGGAAATTGGATCACCTTGTTTCCTCAATTGAACCACCTTCATCTCACCCTGAAACTTTCAATTACTACTGCAAGAAATCTTCATAATTTGTTACAAATAGCTAGTCATAAATTCACAATTGTTTGTAAAAAATACGGAACTGCAGTTTTTTTCTGCACAAGTAAGTGACAATAATTAATTTTTTTTTAACCAGTGACAACACAATAAATATATAAGAGAAAAAGAGAATAAAAAATGATAATGCAAGCCATTTTTTTATCACAATAAATATTGCAAACAGGAATGTATAAAATTATAACAAAATCGAAAATTATCACAGAAATAACATTTAATACAGCATTTTGGATCACAGATTTTACCAATAGTATTCTAATAATAACATGTAGAAAGTAAAATAGTAAGCCAAAGAATAACAATGCAATCCAATGCTGAATCAAAAAAAAAACGGTGGAAAATTTGCTGAGTATCACAATTAACAGTACTACAATTGGACCACTTCCTAAAAATGTATTAAGTAATTTATACAGATTCCATTCAATTTTGTGTGAATACTTTTCAGAAGTGTACAATCAATCACTATTTGCTTCAGGTCAAATCGCAGCAAATTCGGTGGTCCAATAGTGGAAAATGGCAAAGCCAACATTTCGAATCGTGCCCCCAGGTGCTGAAATGTTTTGGTTGGTGCTAAATTGTTGCCAGGTATATTCCTCACACAAAAATGCCAAGTTTGCAACTTCAAGCATATAGAAAGTATGCACCAGTTCATTTAGTTTGTGTTAAATTAGATCAGGGCTGTCAAAATCAGAGTATCCTGATTGATTTCCGAAATACATGGGAATGCTTGCCACCATTTATAAAGACCATTTAAATATGCATAAAAAACATTTCGAATGACTACATTGGTGCAATTGAAACATTTGGTGCAATTGGAACATTCTAATGACTATATTGGTGCATTGGTGCAATTGAAACATTTCAAATGAGTACTACAAGTGGTCTGTCTCTGGTTGGGACCCTCGAGTGTAACTGGTGTAGTTCAAAACTTGACACCAGAGGGCTCTTCTCCTGTGAAGAGCATTAATACTTCTAATTATCAACAGAGGGCACTTTTTCCCTCTGAATATTTAGTTGAGCTGCCAAGTAAACTGACAGTTGGCAGAGAATCATTTAGTACAAAGAAGTCAATATAAGATCAGTAATTGTGTATTATACTCTACAATGTTATGTATTTGTATAGTCTGTTGATAGTCTGTTGAAAGTCTGTTAATATGTACTTGCAGTGTCACAGACGGATTGAATCAGAGATATGTATATGGATGGATCATAAAGAGAAATAAACGATCAACTTCTGTCTTGTAACACTTGAGACTTCGTTTTACATATTCATGCTACAGGAAGTAGCTTCTAACAGTCATTGGCATTGGGGCTGTTATATCGAGTCTGTCCACAGGGTCCCTGGAAACTGGTTTAGAGCAACTCACCAAAATTCTTACACACCTAACCCAGCCACTATTGACCTATGGTCCTCGATTCCAAGTTGCTCAGCAATTTTTATACGGTTAGTCTCAACAGACAGTATAGCTTGAGTTTGTTTATTTGCACCAAACAAAGTGAGTACATTTTGCAAATTATAGTAAACATAGCAACAATATATAACATATCAGATTGGTGCAAGGGATACACCCGAGTATCATATACTATCACCCGATAGGGTGGGTGCTCCCTTTTATAAAAGTTTAATCAAAATAAAATAGTTAATAATTATGTATTAACATAGAAGAAAATACAGAAAAGAAAAAGAAATACAATTCAATACAGCAAAAATAATTATCGAACATTTGACATTCATATCAATCAATTTCAATATAAGTAAATATATGTCACACCAATTATTTCAATACATGTACATACTTTAGTAGTAATTTTTAATGATAACGTTAACCCGTTATGAAAATATGAGACTGCCCATTAGGTATTTTATTAACCCATATTTTTCAACACACGTTTATTAAGCTGGGTCTGTGTCTACCTCCAACGAAAGTACAGTTATGATTATTACTAATGACTTTATATTAATTTAATTACTTTCAAATTTGTACCAGATATGCTCCATTATTAATCTATATGGATATTTGGAGGGCCTGAGGCGATAAACATGGCCCTGTAATCACATATATATGTTTAATAAATATTAATTAATTTTTCGTATTTTTGATGATAGCTTGATTCACAGGGTGTTATACCCAACTTTACCTTGCGAGTTCACTCCGTTTTGAATTAGATTATGGTGTCACATGGGGGTTACACCCCTATTAGACATATTTAACAATATATTTAATCCATAAGGAGTTTGTTTAAAACTTCCACCTCTGTTTCTAATGAGTTTGTATAGAATCATACTTTTCAACCAAGTTTAGTGCTGTTGTTCTTTTTGTACTAAGCAACTGGTATACTGATTGACTATTAACCTATATTAAAAAAAATGTATAGCATAGTATAATATCAATTGTTATATTCCAAATTGTTATTCATGTGACCGTTAGTCTCCTCCTGTGATCCAGACACTGCACAACTGATACTCAACTCCAACATGTAATTATTATCATTTAAAATTGTATCTATTTATTTTTTCTATTAATTTTTTTTACTTTTTTTACTTTTTTTTTTTTAAGGTTATTTATATTAGCTGTATAACAATAGCTTGCCTTCCTGTCGATAATTTATTAATATTTCAATGCTTTAAATAATAGTATATATATATATGTATAATCTTTTTTTTTTTTTTTTTTTTTTTTTTTCACAAGGTGGCTCCCTCGACAGCCGCAAACTTATTGCCTTAGAGGGAGTCTCCTTGCTCCACTCCAAGAAAATATTTAATTTGTATAATATGTAATTACTGTTATGTGCTATTTAGGAGCCAATAAAAACTGTGTCATTGTCATCGTCATTGATAGTGTGTTTAGCCACACTTTGTATTGAATCATGTAGGTTAGTACGTTGTTTATCATTGACTGTGTGGAATACCACCTCTTCGTACTTTGAACCTTTCAGTCTGGATGTTAAGTCGCAAATTCCACAGCTAATATAGAAATTATTTCGTGCGGACTTTGACATGTCATCGTGGTGTAAGATTGTTAGGTCGTCCACTAATTCTGTCATATGACAAAATTTGCCTCCAGATTTGGACCAAACGTTTGTAACTTTGTCACCAAACATAAAATCTCTAAACCCCCTCTACTGTCACTAATTATAAAGTTCATTGTGACCTTTTTACGTATTTAATTATATGCATGAAAAATTGGGCTATATCCATGAGCATGATAGATAAAAACAAGAGACATTTACTGTGAAGACTTGTAAAAATAAACTAGACTACCATATGTAGGTAACCCTACAACCACCTGTATAGAACGACCACCTGTTGTAAACAACCATTACATTGGTTTTACCCCATCTATAAGCAGTCACCAAATATGATAAGTTATCACATGTTTATTTTGAGAATACAGGAATTTATTCCACAAAGTTGTCTTATTACAAGATGCCGAAAGTATTATTTGCAAACACTTAAAAAAAAAATAAGGTAGGAACTTATTTGACAGTCGTGATCATTTTCGAGTTGTGTTGGATCCAAAGTGAAAATCCCAATCAAACAGCGATGTAAATAATAATTATTTGCTCTGTTCCTATAAGCGTCCTAGAAATATAATTTAGCACTTAATACAATTCTGATTCAATTTGGAACAATTTGATACCAATTTTTTGGTAAACATGATTTCTGTTTTTAACATTTAACATATTGGCATCTTAACATCTAGATGTTCAAATGTCAGCATCTCAACATCTTAACATGTAGGTGTTAAAATGTCAGCATCTTAACATGTCAGCATCTTAACATATTAACATTTCAGCATCTCAACATCTTAACATCTTAACATGTAGGTGTTAAAATGTCAGCATCTTAACATCTTAATATGTCAGCATCTTAACATCTTAACATGTAGATGTTAAAATGTCAGCATCTTTACATCTTAACTTGTCAGCATCTTAACATCTTAACATTTCAGCATCTCAACATCTTAACATCTTAACATGTAGGTGTTAAAATGTCAGCATCTTAACATCTTAATATGTCAGCATCTTAACATCTTAACATGTAGATGTTAAAATGTCAGCATCTTTACATCTTAACTTGTCAGCATCTTAACATCTTAACATTTCAGCATCTCAACATCTTAACATCTTAACATGTAGATGTTAAAATGTCAGCATCTTAGTATCTTAACATGTCAGCATCTTAACATCTTAACATGTCAGCATCTTAACATCTTAACATTTCAGCATCTCAACATCTTAACATCTTAACATGTAGGTGTTAAAATGTCAGCATCTTAACATCTTAACATGTCAGCATCTTAACATCTTAACATTTCAGCATCTCAACATCTTAACATCTTAACATGTAGATGTTAAAATGTCAGCATCTTTACATCTTAACATTTCAGCATCTTAACATTTCAGCATCTCAACATCTTAACATCTTAACATGTAGGTGTTAAAATGTCAGCATCTTAACATGTCAGCATCTTAACATCTTAACATTTCAGCATCTCAACATCTTAACATCTTAACATGTAGATGTTAAAATGTCAGCATCTTTACATCTTAACATGTCAGCATCTTAACATCTTAACATTTCAGCATCTCAACATCTTAACATGTAGATGTTAAAATGTCAGCATCTTAACATCTTAACATGTCAGCATCTTAACATGACAGCATCTTAACATCATAACATTTCAGCATCTCAACATCTTAACATCTTAACATGTAGATGTTAAAATGTCAGCATCTTAACATCTTAACATGTCAGCATCTTAACATCTTAACATGACAGCATCTTAACATCTTAACATTTCAGCATCTCAACATCTAAACATCTTAACATGTAGATGTTAAAATGTCAGCATCTTAACATGTCAGCATCTTAACATCTTAACATGTCAGCATCTTAACATCTTAACATTTCAGCATCTCAACATCTTAACATCTTAACATGTAGGTGTTAAAATGTCAGCATCTTAACATCTTAATACGTCAGCATCTTAACATCTTAACATGTAGATGTTAAAATGTCAGCATCTTAACATCTTAACATGTCAGCATCTTAACATCTTAACATGTAGATGTTAAAATGTTAGCATCTTGATATCTTAACATCTAGATGTTAAAATGTTGGCATCTTGACATCTGGGCAGCATATTAACATAGATCTAGATGTTAAAATGTTACATGTGTTAACATCTAAAGAAGCCCTTGACATAGGTTTGAACAGGTTACTGGCCCCATCTGTACAGATTTTCGATTTAATAATGACTAGTTCTACATTGTTCTCAGTTGCAATTGTCGTGAATTGCCCTTACTACATGATTCCCTGAGACTCAATTATAGGCCTAATCCCGACGGTTCCGCTTGAGCGAACATGACGGAAATCCCCGCTAGGGGGGGGAACATTGTTTTTTGGGGGTGGGTCTTTAAGTTCCAGCCAATCTTGGGGGGCCTTGGGGGCACAGCCTTTTAGTGGGGAGGGGGGGGCATGTGCCCTTCAGGCCCCCCCCCCCCTCCTCCTATAGCTATGCCACTGGCGCCGATGACTCTACTTCGACGTTGCACAATGGCTTGTATCTGTGGATAGAACAGACCAATGACTTTGCATCACGTTTTTGCCTCTAGAATCGTTAATTCTGGTCCGATTTTAAAAATTGAACATGTTTTTAGAGAGCTTAAAATTTGATCTCTGTAATGGTATTCATATTTTGATTCTGACTGTTGTTTTGGAGCAGCAGCGCTAGTTCAAACGGTGAAGAGATTAGCTGCAAATGATTTTTTGTCACTTGCTTGCCATACATGTATGTATAGAAGTGTGTGGTAAAAATTTCCCACCCATTTGTAAAGTAAACCATGTAGTATAGATATGTATACCGCATAGGCCAATTCTGACAAAAATATTTAACAACTGGTTTGTATATATATATCATTTGTAAATTCCTTTATAAATCTGAATATGTCCCAGAAAGTTTTGAGGTGATGCTGTTGCTGACAGTTAATGCAATGCTCTGATTGTTTAATGGCAAAAATTAATATTCATGAATTTTTTTTTAATACCACATGAATGCATAGCCAGCTGGCTCAACTAAAGCAAATTGTGGTATATAAGACCCAATGGTTATGCGGTATATTTCTATATTCCCTCATGTTGACAAACTGGCTTCAGAATTCACTCGTGGCGTTAACCATTGGGTCTTATTAGAGTACTGGCTCAATGGACCAGCAGAATTATGAGCTTACTTATCCATAGGCAAAAAAATAGGGCTGCGGACCATCAGAGCTTGCTTACATTGACTAATTATGCAATGTAATCACGGATTCGCAATTTCATAGTTTTGTAAAAAAAATGAGGTCAGAATTGTTTCAATTCATGCAACAAGCGGAACACCAAAACATATTTGTACATAATAAACTTAGAATTTTTGCAATTGAAGGAGCAGTGTTAAAATGCATTATGAAGCGAGGACGCTAACATTTGACGTTCATTTGTGCCTCGTTTTCATCTCATTGGCCATATATAATATATATGTTTTGCAATGTAGGACAAATCGGCAATGTTTTTAAAGCCATGACAAATTTAACACTATGGCAAAGTTTATTAATTTTATAGAGCTATATAGGGAACCTAGCATTGTAGCAAGGCCCTGATGGGATTCAATCCGTGTTTTAGAAGACAATGAAATGAATGGCAATCCAGCGTTAATTATTGCTCCCTAGGTAGAAACGCAAGGACACCGAGCATAGGGGGGGGGGAGCTATAGCCAGAGGCTGAAATCAGACGAGGGGGACCCAATAAATGCTGTTACAAATAAATGTTACCACAAAATGGAAATGCCACGAATTGGTTCACATTGGATCCTAACATGTTTTAGATTATCTGGAACTGTACTTATACTAGCACTTATACTTGGAAGGTTGGGTTATGAACCATAGGTCTATCATTTTTAAATATATGATGTCAGTAGGCCAAGCAAAAACATTTCTATTGCCTCTGGGCTCAGTCTGAGGCCTCAAGGTTATGTTAATTTTTCTGTTTCTCTTGTCATGAGAGCCGTCAGGTGTAGTATTGACATAAAAAAGTATATATATACGATTGCGGAGTTACTATTTTAAAAAAACTGACTGTTTACTTCTGGTTGAGTAGAGATAACACACAATAAAACTTAACTCATATATTCATTTATTTCATGAAAAGTACACAATGTCAATTAGGAAATTTTATTTTTAATGTGCAAGTTCTAACCACTACCTACAAATTTTCAAAATATATGTCCTGTCAATCATCTAAAATTATTTCACTGCTCTGTAAACTCAACAAAGAAACAATTGTCCAAAAATGATTATTGTATATATTAATGATGATAGTTAATTATATTGTAAATTAAATATTGCTCAAAAGGGTGGAGGCACAATTATACAAATTTACATAGATAAAAAATCTATCATTTGTTGATATAAACAAAAAATTCTTTTGGAATGTCTAAAACAGGATATCAACAGGGTTCGGTACGAAAACTACTTAAAACTAATAGACTAGTTTTTGCAGTCCCTCACAAGATGAAAAATAATATAATGAGCACAGGGCTGTTGCATTTAAAGTGTGGGTGGGGGGCAGACATGATGATTTTTAAAGGAGGGTGTTTAACCAGTATTTTCTTAATATATTTTAATTTTAAATAAGGGGTGGCCGGGAGGGGGGGGGTTAGATGGGTCTTCAAAAAAACAGTGGGGGTGTCAGTATCTAAGTATGTATATGTACATTTTTATTTTTTTCAAGCTATTCTATTACAATTCATATATATATTTACAACTTAAGTATATCTTGCTTGTATGTATGTCACTTAAAGTCTCACTGTGCATTACAATAAAAAACAATAGATATCTTGCCGTATTAAAAAAAACACACCATCAACACACACACACACATATATGTATATATGAATTGTGAGACTGGGGAAAATAGACAATGATGTATTAATATATTAATAAAAGCACCAAGCTAAAGCACAATAATAAAAACATTCATTTAAAAGCATAAAACCAGGTATCACAGACATTTTACATATAAATCACAGCATATCTGTACTGGATAATTTGGTCACAAAACTTTGCTGCCTGGAGACACATATTACAGTCACTCAATATAAAACACAGTTTTTCACAGTCATTCATCAATAGAAATGCAGGGTTTATCAAAGATGCTCTGTTCTAGTCTCTCTGGCTTGTGCATAAACTGGGCAGCGAACAATTACATGCTCTTCTGATTCACAAGTCACAGACAGGTCAAATTGTTTATTCTCTTGGAGGCCCTCATAGCTGCCAGTCTGTCTCTATACAAATAGGACTGATCCTACATATTAAACAAGCAAGGGCACTATAATTCCTGGTACTCATGTTCATCTGAAGATATTTTTCAGGTTCAAATGTTGACTTGAAAAGGCGATTAGTCCTCATTTTGTTGTTCTTTCCACATTCTTTTAGGAGATCTTCAAGGCATTCTGCTAAACAAAGTCTATACCTGGCATTTTCGAGGGTCCTACGGTTATTGTAATTAATATTCGCTATGTTTCTTGAGAATATTAGACATGATGGACACCCTGCCGAAATCTTTGAAAGGGTTTCTCAATGATCATCTGTCTTCTGTCATTTACAGAATCTGCAAGTAGATACATGTCAACTGATGCAAAAAAGAAAATGTGATATCCTAACAATAGGTTGTTTGGAGCCCCTAAGCGGATATGTCAGAAAGAAATAATATATTTCACGATAGTCATGTCCGCGCGCGAAGTTATAACGTTCATTAGAACTCACTCTGAAAATTATGCTGATTATGATGAATACTGGAATACAGCATTTACTTGTGACAATCATCATCACTAACGACTCATGATCCCTCATGCAATTTTTTTTGCAAGAAAACCCAAAATATGACATTGTAATTGATAGAATTTTCATATCTGTTCAGGGCTCCATGGAACATGCATGTGCAGTGAAATATTCAAGACATCCATCTCCTTGTCAACAGATATGATCTTGTTACTGTCTCTCCCGAGAACCTTGAATCTTCAGGGTCTCTGGAGGCTAAAGTGACCTTCCTTTACAATATTGCTACGTACAAAAATGGCTACAATACTTTACGTTATAAATTCCATGTCCAAAACGGCTGTACCAAAACGGCCTACACTTTCAAACACCGAAACGGCTACACTTTACCATATTTAATATAATAAACATATGTAAGATATTGCAATGTTAATTATTATATTTAATATTTCTGCACTATGTAATTTTTACATGAAGCTTTCTTAAATTAAATTGAATGTGCAGGCAGCCAAGAACCTCCAACTCTGCACTATTCTGTTAATTACTAAAAAAATAGTGATGCAGACCGGACCGCCTTTTGTGGGGTGGTCCGATATTCCTTAAAGTGGTCCGGTACTGGTCCGATCCAGGGTCAGGTGGTCCGATATTATTACTGGACCGGTCCAGAAGCGATCCATCGGCATTTTTTAAAATTATGATAAAAACAAAGGTTTAGCAAAAGTTTTTTATTTAAATAAAAAACTTTTCCAGCGGTCCAGACCGCGGTCCAGGCACCCAGTACCGGTATTTTGTTGCTGGTCCAGTACCGATGCGGTCCAGGGTCAGACCGCATACTGGACCGGACCCATGCGGTCCGGTCTGCATCACTACTAAAAAATGATGTTGACGTTTTGGCTAAGGCCAAATGGCGGATTCAAGGTGAATTTGGGGCAGGGTGAATGTGGCGCCAGAAATTTGGTGAATTCGGCGCGAAAAAACGGTGAATTCGGCGCCCTGAATAATTTTCTTAGTTTAGCAATGTCTAACCGAATGTAATACTAAGACAATCGGATGTCTGTTTTACTTATTAAGTTTTTTTTTTTTCTGGTTTAAGACAAGCTAATAAACTACAAGTTAAATATATATGTATTAAATATTTATTATACAACAACTTTTCTAGAAGATTCAATTATAACTTGAATTAATTTGAAGTTTTTATGCTAACACGAAACGAAAATCTAAACACGAAAAATTGACATTGAAGAAAAACCAGCACAGAACACTCGATCATATCAAGTTACTGCCTGGTATCAATTCCTAGTAGGAATGAATAGACGAATAGAACACATGTGCAGCTCCTCTGACTACTTTATAATTTCTTAATTATAATCGGGCCAAATTCACTATTTTTGACGGTCGAAATAGGTGAATTCGGCGGTGCCGAATTTGAATTGCGCCGAATTCACCTGTCACCCAAATGTTAGAGATAGATGTTTTTGTTATAAAAAATCATGTAACCGTTTTTCGTGTTGAAATATGGTTGTTGATATTTGGGTGTTGACGTTTTCGCGTGTAAACAAAAAGTATAATCCTTTAAAAATTGAACACGAACTGTAAAGCATTGTCAATGCCTCAAACCTAGCTGAAACTAATAGAATAAAGTTTTATCGACATACTCACCACATTAACAGGGCACAGGGGGCCGTTATTCCCTTGAAAAATCCCAATCTAAGCGAGAAATTTGATCGCACACAGCCTGTGCAAGCAAGCACATGGCTTGACACAACAGTGACAGTGGCCTCGCAAACAAATGACGATTTTCTAAATATTTGTTCCAAGCTGAAAAAATCTTTTTTTGTGTATTTAGTGTATTATTTATTATGATATAATTATTAGACTGTATTATGATGCACATAATGCTGATATGTTAACAATAGATCAGTATACAGATTGGACACATTTCTCTGAAGTTGCATACTTTGCTGTATTGAAAACTGAACAGACTGACATTTGGCACTGTCCTCTCTGTGTAGATGTTAATCTGTGCCAGCATGTCAGCATTTCTGCATGTTGATGTTAAGATGCCGAAATGTTAAAATGTCACTACACAGATGCTGATGTTAAGATGTTGACATGTCAAAATGTTAATGTCAATATGTCAAGATGCAGATATGTCAAGATGTAGATGTCAACATGTTAAAATTTAAAGAAATTAAGTACTGCTGGAGATATCTGGAGGCGAAAATGTAAAGTCATTGCTTTTTGGCGCACCAACTTGGTTGAAGAGACATTTGTCCAAGAATTAGGAGCCATCAAAATACTATCAAGGACTGTATTAAGGACTGTATCAAGGACTGTGGAATACCACCAGGACCACACATAAAGATCAACACATCAAGATCTGCACACATTAAGAAAATACAGCAGATCATAGTGCCCCTAAACAAAGGACTCATTTAAAGACTATGAGTTCAAATATTTATGTACATCGATTTGTATTGTTCTTTTGCTACAGGTATTAAATTGTTAAAATTTTAAGTTTGTGTTTATCGTTCATTCCTGATTCATGCATATATTCTAATTTGTAATTGCTGCTGCTTCTCTGTGACCATAACAAGTCAAATGGCTATAGATCTAACTATATAATTTGAGGAAGGCCTCGATCGTGTTCTTCACTAACCTTTTCTATGGGGTAGAAAGTCGGGATTTGTTATGCAACATTTATCTCAAGTTTGCGCATCTACAGCAAATAAACGCAATTTATTTTATAATAAATATTGCCTGGCAAATACTACAGAATACGAAAACCAATCACAGAAGAACGTCATGAACGTCATTAGCGACGTCACGTCGTAATACATTTTATTACACAGCTCCTTCAGTTTTCGTCCGATTTTCAAAATTCCAAGTTTATTTTGTTCATAAATGTGTAGGTGTTATGGTATTG
The DNA here is from genome assembly GCA_932294295.1 of Alitta virens. Lineage (NCBI taxonomy): Eukaryota > Metazoa > Annelida > Polychaeta > Phyllodocida > Nereididae > Alitta > Alitta virens. The sequence continues at coordinate 38,602,371 of OW028578.1, forward strand.
AAACCATTTTGACCTCAATTTTTCAATTTGGCAGTAAAAAAAGTGCTATTGGTTGTCACATCCATGACACATATAAAATTATAAAAATAAAACCAAAAATCAAGTGGAAATTTACTTTGGATTATGCCATTGTGACTTGGTGACGTCATGTATTGTATTTAGTATTTCTAGGAACAATGTCACCCGAGAGCTTACCGGCCATATAAATTAAAAAATAATATTTGCAAATAATTTATGTCGTGCCAAGTAATATTTATTAGGGCCTACACTGGATATAATATTAACCTAGCAAACAGCAATATTACTGAAGGGTTATGGAAAAAATTCTAGAACGTAAACCTTTGCCCTAAGTATCTTTTGGCGAAAAAAAACGGAAAAATCACGTTTGACCGTTTTCGAGGAATACGCGATAGCGAAGCTAGCTACCCGGCAGCTACCCGAATCTAAGGCCTAATTACACCCACTTAATGGGTGCACAGGTCAGTTTTACATATTGCAAAAGTTAGATACAAAAGTTAATTTTTGTTTTTTACCGGTACTGTCCCAACCGGTCAACCGGTAAATTTACAATCGCAGCTACGGCAAAAGAGGTTGTTTTTGAGTTTTTTTTATATTTCTAAAATGTAGACCTATGCCGAATGTATCTTTGCGTCAAAAACGGTAATGATCCGTGAAACCGTTTACGAGAGGGTGGCAAAAAAGAGGCGAGCCAAATTCCAGCTACCTGGCAGCTACCCGAAAGTACTAATGAATTTGACCCCTTTAAGGGTTGTAAAGACTAGTTTTGTCTATGCTAAAAGTTAGACACAAAAGTTAATTTTTGTTTTCTACCGGCGCTTTCTCAACCGGACACTCCAAAAAGCTACCGTTTGCGTTACGGTAAAAAACGTCATTTTTTCAATTTTTTTGATTTATCACATCTTAGACATGCTCGGAAAATTCCGAAAAAATTCTAGAACGTAAACCTTTGCCCTAAGTATCTTTTGGCGCAAAAATTGAAAAATTACGCTCAACTGTTTTTGAGTTATATACATGGAAAGTTCGGGTAGCTGCCAGGTAGCTGTCAGGTAGCTGGGTTCGGGTAGCTAACTTTACATCTTCAGGTAGCTGCCGAGTAGCTGTCAGGTAGCTAGGTTCGGGTAGCCAACTTCACTGATCTGAAATCACATAGTGCGCTATGTCCCTTACCTCCTCACGATCTTCATTAAAAGAAGGCCACTGACCAACAAGTCCGGCTTCCAGAGTGCTTAAGATGATCATTATAGACTGTGGCCGCAGTCCCGTAAGGCTGAGTGTGAAAAAAAATATGTATATATGTGTAAATGAATTTGATATCAGGTGAAGAATTTACTGTCACATCTGGTGAATTTTCACGTAATGTCTTAGACTGGATTTTCAGTGACTGCTCAATGACAGTTTATTTAACTTTAGCCAGTCACTGACTGTGTCAACTCAATATTCATATATAAATGATAAAGAGAAGGGGACCTAATATCTACCCCTGTGGGACACCTACTTTTAGTGGCAATATGGTTGAGATTATACTGTGTTGCAGACAGAATTTTGTTGATCAGAATCTTTTCTAAACTATCCTCTCTATTTTGCCATTTGATCGATTAAATGTAAAAAATTAAAACAATTGCATAAATATCGAGTATTTTTTGGACATTTTTTTATTCACCAACACAACGCAGTACATTGATTTGCAAGTATATATAAAACAAAGATCCATGAAGTCAGTTCCCAGTCAGCTATCAGTAAAGTGAACTTAGCTCCCAGTTCTAGTTCCCAGTCAGCTACCAGCCAGCTACCAGTACCATAAAGTCAGTTCCCAGCCAGCTACCAGCCAGCTACCAGCCAGCTACCAGCCAGCTACCAGCCAGCTACCAGCCAGCTACCAGCCAGCTACCAGTAACGTGTAGTCAGTTCCCAGTTCCCAGTGAGTTCCACCTGTGTACTATTATTCTATGTACCCAGTTCCCAGACTTATATGTAAAAATATTCCCCAAAAAATTTAATTTTGCTCAACAAATTTCTGGTAACTTGATATTTAGCTATCAAGTAGATATATCTAAGCACCACTATTTGGTACCATACTATATACTCAGCTCACAGATTTGTACAAGAAATTTTATCATAAAAATTTACACTTAGCCAAAAAAAATTCTGGTAAGTTTTAAACTTGATAATTATCTATCCAGTAAGCACCAATATTTGGCACCATTAAATAGCCAAGGAATTAAGCTATCTAGTAAATACACTACCAAATTTCTGCTACTATTCTATATACCCAGTTCACAGATTTGTACGAGTCATTTTATCATAACATTTTACACTAGCCAAACAATTTCTGGTAGCTGGATAGTTAGCTGTCCAGTAAGCACCAAATTTTGGTACCATTAAATAGCCAAGAGTTCAAGCTTTCTAATAAATACACTACCAAATTTCGGCTGTAATTCCCCATTCCACATAATCCATAAAAGGCTAACACCCAGACTACTGAACAGGCACTCGGTAATGACAGCACAAGTGTGGTAATATTCTGAAATGTAAAAAAAAACTAATAAATCTGCTGAAACTGACTCTTACCTGGCATTTTGACTTAGAAAATTAAGAGTGCATGCAAATTGCCCAAGCAAGAAACAGCTGAAAAGAGTAATAAAACTCATAAGACCAAAAATATTGGGAAAATACCAAAGAATACAATTAGTACATATAATTTATCACTGTCAAAAAATAATGATATAAACCATTTCGCACATGATTTTCTAGACAAATTTAGTAGCTTTTAGTTCAACCATTCCAAATCAGGACGACGTAATTTCAATATTCAGCTGCATATTAATTGGCTGCCATTGAGACATTGTATTAACATCGCCTGGCCTAATATATGCAGGGAATGGCAATTGATATTGTATAACATATATATATTTAACCTATGTATGTAAACAAAACTTAATGCTCAAGAATTACCTGATTGTTATCGGACAATATTAAGTATAGGACTCTTATTATCGTGCTATTGTTCAGTAATTTGATAATGTATACCTTTAACTTTTATACCATGTATATCTATATTGAGTATAGGAATAGTGAGTAGAAGTAGACTTAGTACATGTTTTTATCGGTTATTTTGACAAATGTATCATGTATGATTACGTTGTCAATAAAAACATATATATAATATAACCACATTATGTGGTGCCTAGGCAACCATTTTTATTCATTTTTTGCCTTCTAAAATAAATTTTAATTAACTGCAATGAATCCCCCGTATGCCATAGAATTTAATTTGTATGACAGTATCTGATGATCTTAGGTATCAAAGGCCTTGGACAGATCAAGATAGATGTTTATGGGTACCTCATTGTTATCCATGTTTGTTATCAGATGGTTCCAAAGCAGCAAGTTCAGTTGATTGACGTGGGAGGTATATTTAATAGGTTTAATAGGTTTCTATCACAGATGTTATTAAGTGATTGAGTTTGTTATAATTTTGATTTGGGCACCAGAAACATCCGTCTGAAATCTGTCCGAGGCGCACCAATGTGCATTTCCTGTTTAAAGTTTGACATAGATGTGGGGTCGCATGTTTATATCTTAGTATATTTCTGAGAGGTTCATTTGAGTTTCAAATAATCAAGGCTAATAAAACATGGTTGATGATCATCAATTTTCCAGAGAAGTTATGAGAAAATATTGTCAATTAAAGTGCCATTGTTTTGAGACAGTCTGGTCTGTAAAGTATGTCACCATTTGATATTATCATTTCTAAAAATGCATTTACATGTTGATTTTCTCAATTTTTTTGCAAATCAATACTAAAGTCTGCCACTATTAGTACATCATGTCTTGTTCTTTGAAAGTTACTCAAAATATAATCAGGATATTGTATACTCTTTGTGAAGCAAACTAGAGCAGTGAACATCGTTGTGTGTGCGTAGCGATATGTTTTTACAGAAAAGTAGACCGCATCCAATGTTTTGCTTGCAAATAATTATGCAGTCTACATGTGGAAAGAGGTAGACCCAAATTCTATTTTATTTTATTTTTAGATAAAATTCTACACTTACAAAGGCTGGTGCCCATAAACCAATAAACGCAACGTCAAAACTTTCTTTTAGAGTCACGACAACACTTAGCAAAAAGAGAAGGACTGCAACGATCATTTGTATACATCCAAGTCTTTTACTGAAAGTAATATCACTCCAGGTAGGACGGTACCCTGCAAAAATACAATGATAAACGGTCTATAGGCCTAAATGAAGGAATTCAACAGGTAATTGGTTAGATGGATTTATATAATTCTCAGTTATACACTCGGCGACATTGATTTTCGCCACGTGGGTGGGTGGGTGATTAGGGCTTTACGTCCTGTATTTCTGCACCAGTTGGGCTAATTAGGACAGGCAGAGACCATGGCAATGAGACGAAGGATGAAACAGCCATCCAACTTAGGCTCGACCGCCACGACATCGAGATTCGCCACTGGGAATAAATGGCAATAAGCGCTTATTAGATGGCGTCGGAGTGACAGAATACTGTCAATGATACAAACAATTAGTTTTCTAACAAATCATCAACTTGCAATGTGTATGATCATCTTTTAGGGGGTTGGTGCATATCAATGTCATGGCAAATGGTCTGGATAATGGCCAGCTCATCGATATATCCTGAGTTAAAACTCTTGCCTTGGGTAAAGAAAACCTCCTCTGGATGACAGCTCTTGTCCTGAATTCAACAAATATCAAACAAAAGGTGTTATTTTAACCAGGTCTTTTGCAGTCATCCCACAGTGTATTATTTCCTTTCAATTAAATTGAGCATAAATTTACTAAAGAACCTTGTTTGTTAACATTTAGGTCTTGCAGGGTGTTGTCTAGCTTTTAATAACATATATATGCGTTGCACTTACCATTGTAGGGTCCATGGAGATCATCATCTCTGGATCTCCAAATTTTTTGTACAGGGTAACGATTGATGCATCCTGAATTATTGTGCTTCTGTAGATGAACTGAACTGGAAATCAAAACAAATATAACTAACAGTTATAATATCCATACTATATTTTTAAAAACTGCTTTACTGGACAACAGTTTGGATAAGAAGGCTCTGCTGTTCAGAATTTGTGGTACCTGTAGGTCCTGTATGCTACACTGGTAATTAATAAGCTAAGTGGGTCGTGTGTCCCCCCCCCCCTCCCACCCCATAACCAGCAGCAGCAGCAGCAGCATGGACTTTGGTCACCACTTCTATCCTGATCAAACATGGGAGGCAGTGATACTTAAGCATCAACACAAAAATGTATATAGAAGATACAAACTCTCGCAAGCAAGCCCACAGATAAAGAACCATAGAAATAATGAAAACAAAAGAACATGTACACTGCAAAGAGTAAGTTTCTGTTCCATTTGACAAGGAAGGGGTAAACATTTGTGAGTCTTAAAGTGGAAAGGTTTGGGGGGGGGGGGGGGGATATGTATGTTCTCAATGTTTTACTAATTATACTGTATATACACAAACTGGAGGGGGTTGAGGGGGGGGGGGGGTTGTTCTTCCCCCGTAAAAGGTCTAGCAAAGGGTCACACCATCCCATGAGAACTGCTGAAATCTTTTTTTGTTAAACAATCATCCTCCTACACAAATTTATTCATTACAAATTTGCAGTAAGTGAATGGACAACCCCTCCCCCCAAAAGCAAATTATTCAAATGTAAGTGATACGGTTTGGTTTTGCTGTCACCACTGTTAAAAACCTTAGGGAATCTTAAAAAAAAAGTATATATAGTTATTGATAACATGATGAATGTTGGCTATTATTGATGCATTTATTCATGCATGATACTGGCTGCGAAAGGGTTGTTCCTTTTATGGGGAGCACTGAAAGTGAACGGGGGAGTCTTAAATAGTGGATTTTCACGGAAGGTTCTCTGTAATTCCACCAGGTGGCTACGACAGAATACTGCCATTCTATTGGCTGAAAATGTTCCCGCCTTGACTCTGATTGGCTGAAGCAAAGTGCATCCTAGCAGAAGTATTTTTAGTGCATTTTACAGTGGAAATACAGAGAACCTTCTGTGAAAATCCACTATTCAGCCAGCATTCTCATATTTCTCCATGTTGGGATCCGCATAGTCTCATTGGGGGGGGGGGGGGGGGGGGGTCACTTGGCTGCCCCTGGATGATTTGACATGGAATGACTCATAAACAAGATCGGCCCGAGGACCGAAACCTTGTGGGACCCCAATATTTATAAATTTTCTCATCAGATATTGTATTCTGACATGACAACCTGTTTTCTGTCTGTAAGGTATGACTTAAAAAGTCAAAAACGCCATCTCTTATATCATAAAATGATATACCTGTTTTCTGTCTGTAAGGTATGACTTAAAAAGTTCAAAAACGCCATCTCTTATATCATAAAATGACAATTTTGTAAAAAAAAAAAGAACGGTCAATCGAATCAAAATATTTTTTGATATTGAGAAGACGAACTCCAGTGTAGACACTGTCACCTACATTTTCTGGCTATTCATCCACAACACAGTGTAAACAGGTTTGGGTGTTATGATACTTCTTGTAAGCAGATTGACCAGTGGAAATATAATACATCAGTTGTACCTGAATTTCTCTTTCAAATAATTTGGATACATGTAATATTACAGATATTGGCCTATATTTACCTTTATCAGATTTACAACCCTTGCCCTTAAAAATAGGGTTCACTCTGGCAAATTTGGATGAAGCAAGCAGACCCCATAAAAATGTCTTTTTCTTGACTATTGATGGGTTTCATCAATGTTGTTTATTGAACCCATGCCTACGACAATGTTTGCAGGGTTGTGGATTTACAAGAGACATTTTCTCAGGTAAATACTGTTCACCTTTTGTGTAAATGACAAATATCTCTATATTTAGAATGTAGGGCGTGTAAATGACATATATCTAAATATTTAGAATGTGACAAATATCTTATTATTTAGAATGTAATACGCAAAGTGGGCAGCAGCTCCACTTTCATTTTGTATTACTACCCCAGTGCAATCCCACACCCAAATAGAAATATATTTTTCTTATTAAATGATGCATTTAGTGTCATACTAAGTAATTATCCTCTCTATTGCAGCTACAACAAGCCAGTAAATATTTATAGTATAAATTGGTTAAAGTGAAAAAAATACAAACTTCGATTGCAAAAAAAAATTCAAAAAAATATCAGATTTTTCTTTGAATACTTAAATGCCCACTAAAACATAAGAGTTATACATACATTTTTGCTGGTTATATCCTGATACCAAAGGCTGGGGAATATAAGCAACAAAATGTTACAAAAATGCTAGTTACTAAATGTTAGTTATATCCCGCCTATGAGGGATATAACTATTGTTAGAGTGGTTTTACTGCCTTTATTATGCATAAGAAGTTCAGTTTGCACTTAGGAGATGACTATCGTTTTTGTTGGGTTATATCTCTCTTTTTTTTTTTTTTAAATAATCCCATGTGTGTGTCTTAGAAGTATGTTATTATTGATTGTGGTCTCTTTGTGGTTCCAATTTTCTATTATTATGCCATGGATCTACTTCATCCAATGATTGAAAAATCGCCTAATTTGATCGAGGCACACTAAATATGGTAACGCTATAGAATCTATCAGGAATTAATTACGAAAAATAAATAATGCATTGAAAAATCATGACCAAAACATTGGAAATACAATGGAAATGGCATCATCACCCATTGTTGAGTATTGAATTGAAAATCTTTTTTTTTTTTTAATAATTTATTTGGCCATTAAACAAGAGTACAGCATGATATTTTGTTATTTTTTTTGCATGATCAATTTAAAATTATTACATATATTCTATTAGTGTTAAACTTGTCAGGAGACCCCAAAGAACCTCAGTGGGTTGTGTTAGGGGCCACCTTAAATTGATACAATATCAATATTATAAAAAGAAATTAATAATAATAATAGTATAAGTTAGTATTGTGACATCATCACATGGAGTGTTAATATAGTGGATTTTTGATGAAGTTTATTTATTTTATAGAGAGACAGTGAACCCAGCAAGGCTCTGGATGGTAGGTAATTATAGTATTAAAAAGACAATGAAGTGAATGCAATAGATTTTGGCCACTGTCATACTAAATGACAATCCAGCTTTAAGATATTTGTCATTTACTCAAAAGGTGAAAATATTTCTCGCTAATCCACAGCCCTGCAAACATTGTTGTAGGCATTGGTTTAAATGAACAACATTTATGAAACCCATCAATGATGTTAAACTCAATGGACAGAGCTTAAAATGGAGTGATTCAGTATAGCATATTGATAGATGACATCAAATGAGCAACTGCCTGTGGAAAGGTGCCATTGTATTCCACGAAGAAGATGAAGCAGGGTATGGAAAGACAGGTGTAAACTAACTCCACAGTCCACCCAACTGTTGCGATGTCGGCGCAGGCTGGAGCGGCTGGAAGACTTGATGCTGTAGCCCGGGAAACTGGGGCCGCATGAAAGACATAGTGGTCCCTGCAGTAGTTGTCTTCCTCATCCTCACCTTCCTCTAGGCAGGCAGGAGAGCTGCAAAGGCCTCACCTTGGAACTCCTCCCAGATGTCTTCAGGAAGAGTGTGGACGTCCTGGTAAACCATCTCACTGAAGGCCTTCCGTGCAAGGGCAGAAGGATCTTGCACCATTCGATCTGTCATGTTGGTGGCCAGGCTGGACACTGTCTGCAGAATGCTGATGACATCTTGCAAACCAGCAGGAGCAGCTGCAGGTGCAGAGGTGGCACACACTTTTATCCTCTTGAAAGGACCTCCCTTGGAGGACGGAGCAGCCCTCGAAGAGTCGTCCGCGACGATGGAGACATCTTCCTGCTCCACCTCACTCTGAAAGGAGTAGAACTCATCTTCTGGAACTCATCTTCTGGAACTCATCTTCTTGCGACTGGCTCTGCAGGTGGTCCTTCAGAGTGGCCTTGCCTTGTCTGCTGGGGACATGGCGAATATGGTCCAGCAGAAAGGAGAACACCCTGGCAGTTAACTTCTAGGCTGATATCCCAGATGGTCCAGACTTAGCTAGCTTCCCAACTTGAGTCCTCATGGATGTAAACCATGTCTTCAAGACAACACCAGTCCGAGGGGGTTTCAAAGTGGCCTTCTCTTGCCACAGTCTTTGCAGCTGTGGTCATAGAACACCTCATGACTTCGATACCACTCCACAAGGCCATCCTTAACATCGTCAGCAAACAGCACTTAGTCCTTCAGCCTCTTCCTCTTGCAATCTTCTCCAGCACTGAACAGACTCAACAGTGTGTCATTGGAATACAATATAGTTGTCATATAAGTTACCTGATGTCAGTGATGTGGTTTAAAGAGTGCATGCATTGCACCATGCTTCCCAAAATCAAGAGTATATTGACCCCAATCAAAGTATAATATTTATTACTAAAAATTAATGGTAAACACATCCCCAATCCTTTCTGTGTATATCCATCATTTTACCACTACATGTACACTCACATGGCCTATGTCAGGTCCTAAACCGATGTTCTTGCTGCTGCTGCTGCTGCAATGTTTACATTCACAATAGTCAGCAGCATTATCACTCCCACTTGAGATACTGAAGGAATTTCCATCAGGGGGCAACAGGCTCACTTGGCAGTGCTTCCCTCTCCAGTATTACAGAGGACACACTCCTGGATGATTCAACCAGTACTTACAAAAAATAGCACCGCAAGCGGTGATGACGTCATCTGTTGTATCCATGTAACTTGCTTAACATTCTCCAGGTCGTTGCTCATTCAGGTTTGTGGGGTTATTACTGCCAAGTAGTAACACCCTGTAGAGTTTAAAAATCAAATTCGGTGAAGATCCAATCTTCCAAACGAAAGTTACAGCATCTTACCCCAGAAAGGGCTAATTACCCCATGGCAACGGTAAAATTGTTACAATATAAACGTAACACCCTGTAGAGTATACAAACTAAATTTGGTAGAGATCTGATCATCCAAATACAAGTTATCACAATTTACCCCTCTCTGGTTCCCTGAGTGAAGAAACACTCAGGTGGGGGTCTGGCAAATTCTGTGATCTGATTGGCTGATATCTAGCAAAAACAGATTGCGATGTCACTTTCCGATTGACAGACCAAACCTGTCTTTTTACTTAAGACAGGAACGAGTCAGATTTTCTCCTCATTGGGGCAATTACTCCATGGTAACAATACACATGACACAAACCTAATATAGACTTATCCAATGACATAATGAACAGTGTAGATGTGAATAGTGCATATGATAAGTTGCAAGGCCAGCTATGTAATCTCCTAGATAAATACGCCCCAAAGAAACAAAAGACCATAAAGAGAAATGACTTTCATTGTATGTCCAAAGAGCTAAGAAAAGCTATATATCATAGGAATAGACTAAGAAATAAATATTACAAGTTCAGAACAAGTCATTATCTAAATCTGTACAGAATCCAGAGAAATAAGGTCACTTTGATCAAGAGAAAAGAAATCTGTAAGTACTTTGAAGCGAAATGTAAAGAAGGCACAAGAAACAAAGATTTTTGGAAAACTGTGAAACCTTTATTCTCTAAATCTAGAACAAAATCAGACTCAATTCCTTTGAGGGAAAATGGAGAGATGATTACAGATGATCACAAATATGTAGTATTTTTAACAGGTTCTTTCAAACAATTGGTTCAGATATAGGTTCTCCAGAAAATAATAAGGGTTCATTAGATGACATCACGAGACCATATGGCAGTCACAGTAGCATAGAAGTGATCAGGCTTAATATTAGACCTGACAATGGTACACAAATTATGTTTAGGTTTGTAAGTGAAAGAGATGTTGCCAAGGCAATAAAGATCTTGTCAACTAAGAAGGCAGCAGGATACGATGAATTACCTGCCAAACTTATCAAAAACATCAGTATCAAAATCACAAAGCCAGTGACATTACTTATTAATAGGTGCATACTAGAAAATGAGTTCCCAAAATCAATGAAAAAGGCAAACATTACTCCACTCTTCAAAAAGAAGGACAAGCTAAATAAAGACAACTATAGATCAGTGAATTTGCTACCTATACTTTCTAAAATAATGGAAAGAATACTGTATAACCAGGTTTATGAGTACATGACCCCTCAGTTCCACCAATATCTGTCAGGTTTTAGGAAAGGGTACAGTTGCCAAGATGTATTAGTTAAAATGACAGAAGACTGGTGAGAACAATTAGACAAAGGTTCAAACGTAGGAGTAGTAGCAATTGGTTTATCAAAGGCATTTGATTGCATGCCTCATGGTCTTCTGCTAGCAAAACTACTTACATACGGCTTTAATGATGATGCTTGTCAAATGATGAAATCTTATGTAATTGAGTGACAACAATAAGTGAAGATAGGTTAAAATTTTTCAGACTCTACTCAGACTTTAATAGTAAGATCTACAATTATGCAGATGACAATACGCTAAGTTATTCAAATTATGATCAATCAATTCTTCGTGAAAAATTGACAGAAGACTGTATTAAGGCTATGAGATGGTTTAAGTTTAACAACATGAAAGCAAATGCAAGTAAATTCCAAGTCAGTGATATCAATAGGGAATCAATCACCATAAGTGGTAGTGAAATAAAGGCATCCCAATCAATCAACATTTTGGGAGTAGAACTAGACACAGAATTAAAATACAATGCTTACATCGATAGTATATGTAGTCAAACTGGAAAGTAGATAAATGCTATAAAAAGGATTAAGCACAATCTTGATAAGCAATCTAAGATGATTATTTACAATAGTTACATAACATGTAATTTTGACTATTGTTCTGTACCATGGATGTTTGCAAACAAGACCGATTTAGAAAAGCTAGAGAAAACAAATAAGAGAGCACTACCATTAGTTACAAATAAAGGTCACCTTAGCTATGAAGAGCTTTGTGAGCAAGAAAAGCAGCTGAGTGTATATAAACGCTGTGTAAAATCTGCAGCTGTGTTAATGTACAAAATTAGGGAAGGAACTGCACCTCATTATTTGAAAGAATTATTTAATGAACAACACTCAGCCTATGACATGAGAGACAATAACAGATTTCTTTTACCCCAGTTTAATACAGTGAGATTTGGTAGGAATAGTTTTAGATACCTTGGGGCAAAGTTATGGAATAGTATACCAGTGGAAGTAAAGAATAAACCCTCACTCAACACCTTCAAATCGGCCGTACACAAATGGCTGCTCAGCAGCAGATTAGAAAATATTTTTTGATAAAGACTACAATTTGGAATGTCTATTTCAGATGGACAATATGGACAAAGGCAGCAAAACGTGCATGCCCCACCCCCCCCCCCCCCCCAAAAGTACTCCCCCACCCCGGAAGTACTCCGCCCCCCCCAGAAGTACTCCCCCCCCCAGAAGTACTCCACCCCGCCCCACTCTTTAAAAGATTTCTTCATTGGATCAAAAGAGCAATGAACTAAAGACACTTAAACTTTTCATATTTGGATATTTTCAATTTTGTTATTTCCGATTTTTTCTTAAACTTAAAGAGTCATACAGAAGTGTTTCCGCTTTTAAACAACGACTTTAAATAAACCTTTACATACATACATACATACATACAACATGATGCAAACACCCTGTACAGTATAAAAACCTAATTCGAAGCAAATCTGTGTAATAGTATTTTACCCCTCATGGGGTAATTACCCTTCAACATCCCTAATAGTGTTAGAACATGATGGTAACACCCCGTAGTGTAAACAAACCAAATTTGAAGCAAATCCAATCAAACAGAAGCTATAGCATTTTAACATCATTGGACTATCAATTACCCCAAGACAACCATATTAGTTTCAGAACCCCAACCCTAAATAAACCCCATGCGCTGTGTTCTTCACTCATAGAAGTAACCATGTTTCCATCAAAATATCATACCCCCAGAGTGAGTATGTCTTCCATTGAAAAGCTCAATGAAAGACCTTAGCCAGAAGGTACTAACAACGCCACATCAACGACAATGACAACACCGACTAAGTGACAACGATAACTTGTCTTTTAGAGAAACAGACACGCTAAAAAGTTAAGCCACTTTTAGATTAATCTGTTTGTGTATAATACATGTGCATATGCGTGTACGACAGAAAATAGTAACATATATTTTGACGGATTAATGTGAATGGTTAAGTAAAACTGCACGGTATCTATTTTTGATGTATACGCACGCGCACACGGAGATAGTTCAATCTAAATGTAGCTTAAATCGTGATAAAATACATTATACATGTTGTTTAAATGTGGAGCCCCCTTTTGTGTAGGAGCCTTTTGTAGAGGTTTTGGTGCAACAGTACACTAAGTGCTTTCCTAAATCAAGTACATACTGTGCCACATCATCTAGTGTACAATCCCAGTTCACAAATACCTTGCCTACTAGATGAATGAATTTTATTTCAATTTCTATAGGCATTGTAATGTTGCCACACTATGATGGTGCAGAATCCAGTCTTCTGCAGCCTTGCAAAGGAGTGAAGGTGGATGGTTCAAGTCCCGCTCTTGGCATGAAGTCATTAATTTAGGGTTGTCAAAACCTCAGGTAGTCTTGGAATATAGCCATACAATCCCTGTACACACCTCACCTACTTAGCACTTGGCTAGGGGGGCAATGCTCTGTGGCTCAACTAGATGGTGAAGAATCCGGTCTCCTGTGGGCTCATGAGTAGGGTAGGTGGTTTGAGTTCTGCTGGTGGGGTAATGTGCACTTGGCTAGGGGGGCAATGCTCTTTATCTCACTGGAATGAGTAAGGGGGACCTACACATTTGCAGGAGTGTAGGAAAATGCCTAAAAATGAAATGGAAATGCTAAGGGCAAGGGGGTAGTTGCCTCCTGCCCTTTTCTTCCAGCACCCTTGGGGGTCAGCCCATCATCTGTTGGTCAAATTGTTAAATCTTTAAACATATTGCAGTCTCCATACCCTTAATTCAAGAGCACTTCAGGCAGCTAGGCACAATTAAGTAGTCTCAATAGACAGACTAGAACCTCAGTTCCAAGTTAGTCACAATGTAGACTAAAACACAAGATTGCTATGGCTTTGACCTTAGCAACCAAAAGTAGGTCAAGGTCATACAAAGTAAATAAAGTTTGTGTGGCCTACTGTCAGTTCCATTTAATATGGTTGACTCTAGACAGTTGTAGCAGCCTATTCCTGGCTGTTACTATAGCTAAAAGCCAGCCACTTTTGTCTCCTCCTAGCTTATGGCCCCCTTTATTAAAGAACAACATGTACAGCACTGCGCAGTAAACAGACTGACGTCACAGAGCACCTGAGTCATTTGACATCCATAGAAATAAACCTTGGTAAATGTAAGAAATTTTTAATATCATGTATGTGCAATAGACATGCATCTTTAACATGGCCAATGCATAACTCTGTACCTCAGATCCAATTCTGAGTAGCCAGCTATATCCAGACAGTTCCGTTTAGTGGCAGATACCACAAGTTGTCTATCTCTGTCTTCGTTGCTTGATCCTTGTGATCCCAGTACTATATCTTGGCTGACGTGTTACAATCAAGCTGTGGTAAATAAAAAGTAATTCTGTAATGAATCAACGGTAACTGTTATTGAAACAGTTCCGGGCTTCACCCAATTATAGTCTTCAGTTACTTTGTTGTGTGGTGACCCGGGTCACTGGCCTGGCTAGGTCAAACCAAGGAATGCGCACTGGGCAACCCCCAGACCACGTGACCGTGGTCGAGGTGAGGGGTTGCCCCAGCAGCAGGAGCTCAGACAGCTGACGGACATCGACGTAGACGGACTGTGTGATAGGGCGGGCAAATATAATGATGAATTTATAAACCGCCTTAAAGCATTTTCTTTCTTTGGGATCCTACAAATTGGGGCCCGATATTGGACCACTGGAATAACTACATCCAGGAATAAGAAGAAAGGAGAGACAGAGCACACCGCAAGAAAAGTACTTTTCTTTGTTGGTTTTTGCTTGGCTGTCAAGCATAAAAGAAAGTAAAAGAAGAAACTGCAGCAGCAGCAGTAACTCAGAGTGTACTGAGGAAGCAGGATTGGAGGGAAGAGCGACTAGACTAATAGGAAAGATGGCGGGTCACCGGGCGAGGTGGTAGATTAAACTCCCAGGAGAGTGGGACGTCCTAAGGCAAAAGCGACGGCGTCTGGGAGCACTGATGCTGTGAGAACCACCAGTGAAAACAACAGAAGACCATCGAAACGGAGACATGGGGAAGCCCGGGCTAGCAGTGAAAGAGTCTACAGGAGGGAACCAGAGCCAACCACGGATGATTCATTCGACTCTGTCCAAGATGATTCCCCACGAGAACACGTGGGTTGGCAAGTGCAGTAGTGACGGAGGATGGGGACCAGGAGGGGCGAGAGTCGACATCCCGCTTCAGGAGGAGGAAAGAGGCACACCCACCGTTGTATGATGGAACAGGGATGGCCTTCTCAGACTTCATGGAGGAGTTTAACAGGGTGTCTCTGTTCAACCGTTGGACAGAGGAAGAAAAATGCTTCCATGTATGGTCTAGCATTACCGGCCCCGCCCGCCTGAAAATAAGGGCCTTGGACTACAGAAGGGATTGGGAAGACTTTCTAGAAAAGCCAATCCTGCCTTGATAGACGAGGAACAGGAACGCTTTGCAAAGGAGAGGTTTGTTGAGACAGCAGGCTCAGCCAACATGCGATTTTGGTTGGGAGCGCTGAAGCCCCCATCCCTGCAGGACGCAATTGACCTGGCTGTGCAGTACGAGACTGCGTACGAAGCTACCAAGCCCCAGAAGCCCGACATCGGCTTGCCCAGCGCGACATCGGTGCCAGTCCTTCCAGTGGAAGCGAAAGTAGCAGCGACCTTGCCGGCCCCAGAGCCCAGGCCAGTGGAAAAATGAGCCGCCTTGACGAAAGAGGACATAAAGGACCGTTTCTACTCCTTCATGGGAACAGTCCTGGCCAAGCAACAGGAGTAAAAGCGAGCTGGAGGCAACCGGAAGCAGAGACCAGCCCGTACTAGCCTGAGTCAGTGGCGGTGTTTCAAATGCAATGAACTGGGCCACCTCCGGCGGAATTGCCCACAGAAGGAAGACACAAAGGGAAATGGGGACCGGGGAGCATGGTCTAAGAAGCATGTTGGAGACAACACGAACCGAAAGGGCGAACAACGGGGTCCAACAAATGAGTAAGGGTGAGGGATCTTGTCCAGGATCTCCCACCCGTAGAGACGGACAACACCCCTGAATGTTGGACAGGGGCTACAATGGGACAGCATTGGCCTCGGCACGTCGCAGCCCAGGAAGCCAACGTCGCCTTTTACGTGTTGGTCAAGATTGGCTCCCACCAAGTCGATCTGTTGATAGACACGGGGGCTCAACTTTCTGTTGAGCAAGGCAGAGTATGACAGGATGCCCAGCACTCACAGGGCTAACCTTAAGCCCGTGGACGGGACTATTTCCGCCGCAAACGGTGGCGAAATCACCATATATTGGAGAATCAAGGTCACCCTCTGTATAGAGCGGATGCCCTATCTCTGCGAGTTCCTGGTGGCGGATGTAGGTGGACTTCCAGGCCTCTTGGGAATGGACTTCCTGCGACGGCACAAGGCCCTCTTGATGTGCTCCATCGGATTGCTGCACCTCGGGGGACTAGAAGTGGCCTGTCGGGAGGGCCCCAGAGGCCATGCAGGACGGGCAGTGATACGATCAGACGTCAGTATCCCAGCAAGACACAGTGGGGCCAGCAGGGTGGGGACGACCTTGTCATGGAACCTCTGCCCCAGGTGTGTCAGGATCGCCAAGTCATGGTACCTCGTGGACTTGTGAACCGGCAAAGTCCCCACCCAGAGGTGTGGATAGCAAACCCCACGGAAAAGCCAATTGACCTGCTACAAGGTCAGCTCGGAGAACTGAGCGAGGTCTGGGTACTTCCTAGCGGTACCAGTGACAGTCGGCCATTTAAGCTTCCGGCAAGAAGGCTTAGATGGGCGCAGACGAGGGCCCTATCAGAAGAGGTCGATAAGATGCTAGGTCTGGGAATCATTGTGCCTAGTAGCAGTCCCTGGTCCAGTCCTCCAGTCCTAGTCAAGAAGAAGGATGGCAGCTTCCGGTTTTGCGTTGACTATCGGCGTTTGAACGCTTGTACAAAAAAAGATGCTTACCCACTGCCGAGAATCGATGACTGCTTGGCTGGAGCTTAATGGTTCTGCATGTTGGACTTGTCCTCGGGGTATTGGCAGATAGCCATGGATAGCAAGGACAAGGAGAAGACAGCGTTCACCACACCCAGAGGTCATTTCCACTTTACTGTCATGCCCTATGGAGTCACCAATGGACCGGCCATGCTGGAACGACGGATGGAATTGGTGCTGGGGGCATGGACCTATCTACATGCCTATGTTACATGGACGACATTGTAATCAGGGGCTCCTCCTTCCAGCAGTGTTTGTCGCACCTGATCCAGGTCCTACAATGTGTCAGCCAGGCTGGCTTAAGGCTGAAACCCAGCAAGTGTGAACTATTCAGGAGGTCTCTTTCTTGGGCCACATCGTATGCCCAGATGGTGTAAAGCCTGATCCAAAGAAAATAGAGGCAGTCCGCAACTGGCCAGAGCCAGCCACAGTACAGGAAGTCCGCTGTTTTGTGGGTTTCGCGTCGGATTACATGAAATATGTGCCGAACTTTGCGGAGCTGGCCGCGCTCCTACACGCTCTTACAGCCCATAAAGCCCACTTCCAGTGGGATGAGCGATGTAGCCGGTTGTTTGAGCAACTAATCGTGGCGCTCACGATGGCACCAGTTTTGTCTCTGCCTCAGGAAGGATGTCCCATCATCCTGGACATGGATGCTTCAGACCTTGCCATTGGAGGTGTGTTGTCGCAGGTCATAGATGGTGAGGAGCGCGTAGTGGCCCATGCTTCGCAATGTCTCGGTCACAGAGGAACTATTGCACCACGTATAAGGAACTATTGGCAGTCGTGCAGATGGCAAAGGTCTTCTGGCCCTACCTGTATGGACAAGAGACAGTGCGCCTGCGCACGGACCATAGGGCCTTGGTGTGGCTGCAGAGTTTCAAGGATGCTAGCACGGTGGCTGGCTTCCTTAACAGAGTACAATTTCGCCATTGAGTATAGAGAGGGCAAGAAGCATGGCAATGCAGATGGTTGCTCACGTATCCCCGTAAGGACCTGCAAACATGTGGATTGCCTGGATCCGGATCATGAGGATGTGGATACATTGGTGGCCCTAATCCAGTGGAATACCAAGAGAGAAGGTCATTTCTTTCATCCCTGGTATGTCCAGCCTGAGCGCCCCAGAGAAGAGACAAGCAGGCAGGTCACGTTATGTGTGGCCCAGTTGGAGCCCCAGTGCCCTGGTCTGCCCTAGAATTGGGTGGACACATACACAAGGTCAGAGATTGCGGAGGCCCAGGCCGGCGACGCGGCTACCTTGGCTGCCAGAGGTTGGCTGTTGGCCTCAGAAAGGCCACCATACATGCACATAGCCGGCCAACCGGCTGGAGTGCGAGACATCTGGGCCCAGTTCCACTGCCTGGTTCTCCAGGAAGGCGTCGCGTGTAGAAACCACAAGTAAACCAATGGAGAAAAGATCCAGCAAATAGTGGTACCCCGAGAGCTCCGGAGTAAGCTTTTCGACTTGTTGAACTCGTCTCAACTAGGTGGACACATGGGAATAGGCAGCATGTTGGCCAAGATACGACGGCAGTTCTATTGGCCCGGATACAAGGAGGATATGACCCAGTTGGTAGGATGGTGCAACCTCTGCCAGAGACGTAGACAGACTGGCCAGCGGGCTCCGCTACACCAAGTCCCGGTGGGAATGCCTATGGAACGCTTGTCGATGGTTATCATGGGCCCTCTTCCAGTGACCAAGACCGGAAACCGATATATAGTGGTTATAGTGGACTACTTCACGAAATGGATGGAGGCTTTTGCGCTCTCCAACCAGGAGGCTTATACGGTGGCTGGCTGCTTGGTGACACAAGTTTTACTACAGTTTGGGGCACCTTATTAGCTCCATAGTGACCAGGGTACCAACTTTGAATCGAAATTGTTCCAGGAAATGTGCCGGCTGCTGGGTGTCACCAAGACCAGGACAACGGCATATCATCCCCAAAGCGATGGGCTGGTAGAACGGTTCAACCGGACACTACAGGACACGTTGGCTAAACTTTTAAATGACTACAGGCGAAACAGAAACTAGCTTTAAAGTTTCTAGGACCCTACAGAGTCACCAGACCACTGGGGGAGGTCAATTATGAGATCCAAGCACCAAAAACAGGGAAAACACGGATTGTCCATATCAACCAGTTAAAGTTGTAACAGTTGGTACGTCCTGGTGACTTGGTCAGGATTCTCGACTTTCCCCTGGATGATCCGTTTACGGATCCTACGCTGTATGATGTATCAGGACAGCGGCCCCCCACAGATTTGCAGGAGGCTACGCCCCTGGGGCCTGATCTAGAAGTAGGGGACGCGCAGCAAAGAGAGACGCCGTGGCCTGAAATTGATAGTGACATTGTACAGGCAGAGATGGGAATACAGCGAAACCCTGGCCCAAGGAGGTTTTCCTGGATAGGAGTCTGACTAGGTCACAGTGGATCCTAGAACGACTTCCTGGCAGCCAGGCAGGCAGAGGCGGCCACCTGAACGGTTTGGTCACAATATAGGATTCGAATAGAGACGATTCCTAAGTTTCTTCCTGGACTAGGGAAGATGGCAGAGTGTCTTGAAAGTCAAAAGTGTAAACATTTTTTTATATATTATTCTGGTTTTTTTGGGGGGAATTTTCATTTAAATGTAGGAAGGGCCTTTGAGACACTGTTTTCAAGCGTTACGCAACAGAAATAGCACAGACACTACACGAACCGCATATATATTTGTGGGGAATCACACGTGGCCGTGTTTCCTGGCTCAATTATGGTTTATTTGTGCTGCCTTACAGGTGCTACTTTGGGTGTCACCTGTACGGACCTATGGACTTGCATAGGGAATCATGTAGGCACAATCATTTTAGGATTGTGGGCGCAGTGGATTAAATTGCAGTTTCTTTATTCATTTCGTGGATACAGGGTTTGACTGTATTGTGCATTTTTCCAAGAATGGCACATTTCTCTCATTCGCCTTGGCAACCATATGTTTTCTATTTATAGTGACAAATTTGTCACAGTCCAGTCAATTGTTTGGGTTGGCAATTCTTTATTCTGGATTTCGCTTTACGTTTTTCCTTTTTTGCTGCAACGTTCTTGCTCCAAGATTCATTTTTTGCACTCAGTGGCCCTTTCGGTTATCAGGTCAGGTCAACTGATTTGACCCCCCCCCCCCCGTTTTGGTCATCTCGGGTCCTTGGCCAAGACAAGCACCCCTTTATTAAGGGGGGGAAGGGGAGATAAGGTCACGTGGACCTTGGCGTGGTAGGGCGTCAGACCGCCTCCCTGCGACACTCCATCCAGAGACCTTGAGATAGAAGGACGTAGCAAGAGAAATCGGAGAGCAACCATGTGCCTGTAAGAATGTCAATGGAGACGGATACCGGAGAGGGCCTGGACATTGCAGGGTGGAAACACACATGGACCAGGACGGAGGGGCCCCACTTACGGAAGCCCAGACAGATATGGTCTTGGCAGCCATGGACACGAGGCATCCAAGGTGGCCACCCTGGAAAAGTCGGAGGAAGAGGAGACATCTCGCGGCACTCGAGGGGCTCCTCGCGATCTTCCACCACCACGACGTCCGCGCCCCAGACAGGCCCGGCCTACATGTGTGCTACTTGTGCAAAGGGCGTGGCCCATGCTGAATCATACGTGGGATTTCAATGCCCCCTGTGTTTGACCACCCTACCAGCGGACAGAAAGACGAATTTCAGGCGGCATCTGCAAAGAAGCCATGAATTCACAAGGGAGGAGGCCGAGATTGTCACGGCAAGGACCTCCCAGACGACAATCCAGGGCCCCAACACGGATGCATCCCTGCCTGCCACCCAAGCCCCCCGTTCCCTGGCGGCAAGGACTGTAACTAAAGCCTCCACCAGGGAGACAGAACGAGAAAAAGGCGGTCATCCACCCGGACCCGGGAGCCAGCAGCGGAGCGGGCTCAAAAGACAGCAAGGACCTCCGCCAGGGTCGCCCCTGATCGAGAATCGGACACTGTCTCTCGTGCCCAGTACAATAACATTGTGGGAGAGGTGCACAGGGCCAGAGACCAGGGATGCCCTTAAGGAGCGTCTGGGAGAGGAAGTGAAGAGGCAAGAGGCGGCAGAGCGACCGGCAGATCTCCTCAGCGGAAAGTTAATCGCCTGAATAAGGATGCCTGAATAAGGACGGGAGACTGGGTAACCCCCAGACCATGTGACCGTGGTCGAGGTGGGGGTTGCTTCAGCAGCAGGAGCTCAGACAGCTGACGGACATCGACATAGACGGACTGTGTGATAGGGCGGGCAAATATAATAATGAACTTATAAACCGCCTTAAAGCCTTTTCTTTCTTGGGGATCCTGCAGTTGTAATGTGTTATTCCAGTCATCAAAAACACTGGATCACAAGAATCAAGCAATGAAGACAGAGATAGACAACTTGTGGTATCTGCCACTAAACGATATCATGATACTTTGTTCGTGTTACAAGAATATCTTCGTGAATGTGTAAGAGATAATATTATAATGTAATGTATGTGACATTGATGTAACAGTCAAAGTTATTCAGTGACATTGACCTTCGACCCAAGGTCATCCACAGCATTTGCACTAAATCTGCAAGACTTCTGCAATGTACAACCCAAATTGGGTGAAGATCCGATAATTGAGGAATTATATATTGCTCCATTTGGGAGTAATTATCCTCTGGGGTCGCAAATGACATGTGGATGCCACAATATCAGTCAACATTACCAAACCCTCAAAAATGCCACTTTTTAACATTTGACCTTGAACTTTGATCTAATGCAACCCAAAGGTCAAAAATACATTACAATACCTTTGTATTGCTTTTTTTTTCTGATCTGAATAAATGAAATATTAATTTAATGTCACAAACGGATCACATTTAACAATGTTTATTGAGACTGACATCATGGGAATATATAGGTATAGTATCCCCCGTATATTCATTGTTTTTTTTATTGATTTTTGTGGTTCCGAGAGGTTTCATCCCACCACTCCCGAAAATTGCAATTTACGCCACTGATTAATTGATTGATTAATTACACGTGACGTAAATAATAATGTCACAATTACATATAGGTACTACGTACACTGGTTGCTCATATTGTATATTACACCAATAGGAGGTGGGTATACATCAGAATGATAATTAATAGAAGGGCCAAGCTAATTAAGCCACTGTTGGATAAGGGGACATTTTAAAATATTTTATTTATTTATTTTACCCCTATTTAAATGTGCTTTATAATTGTCTAGCTATTATATAAGATAGGCATACCCATCAATTAAAACAGAAAATTACTTGGCGAGGAAAAATAAATATAGTCCCTATCGTTGAGTTTTAAAAGCCTTTGATAATTAGGGCCTATATTATGGTAAGTTTGAAGTTTGAAGTTTTAAATTTTTTCTTGGTAACAACATACATATATATATCTGGCCACAAAAAGGAAGTCCATGCTATTCATATTTAAAACATTAGGCAATATTAACTACATGTATAGGCCTACGGTGGCACTAGTTAGGCAAATTTTTAGGCTATAGGCCTACAATGAAAAAATATTATTTAATTAGTTTCAATGGTATATATATAAAAGCCAACATGCCTTAAGATGAGTGCGATATCTATCCTCTATAATGGCTGCTTATTGCAACTAAGTGGGCTCATTCTAGCCCATGACACATTTATAAAAGACCTTTTTGTGTCATTTTACTTGAGGAAATTACCTATTTTTGCTTTATATTTGTAATATATCACTCCAGAATGCAACAATTAGTTTATAACGGGCTAATTTAAGTAAATAAAGCCATTAATAAGGTTAACCAATGCCTGGGCATTCCGGCGGGAGAGTTAACTAGTACTGGAAATTATGGGATGCCTTAACTAATTATGACGTCAGGCGCGCATGATCAGAGGGGAATTAACCAATTTGCAGAGTTGCTTGGGGAGGAGATAGACCCGGCCAGCGAAAGGCCGGTAAAGATCCCCGTAAAGCACGAAAAACCGCCACACAATTGGATTTAAAACTACCAGGAGATATTCGTGAATTGTTTGGGCCATGCCAGGTCCTGGCAAAAAGGAAAATAACGCGGAAATGGAGTCGGCAACCTTAGACGACTCGCTGATGACTGAAGGTATGTTTTGTCCACTTTCGAGCGAGGTGTTATACACATTGATTGATTTGGCCAAAAGAAAACCTCACATGTCGCCGGTTCTTGGGGGCAAGTGAGATGTCTACGGATTCCCCGTGTTATGCACAAGTCGGCAATTGCAGAAATAATGCGAGAAATGGCGTAATTATTGCCGTCTAACGTCCGCTGAATGAATTGTCATGAGTGAGCACGCTGTTTCTTTGTGATTTGCATAGTCGATTGGAACGCCCCAGCTATTTGCCGGGGTGCCGGCCTAATAACCCCTGCAGGAGTGACTGTTTTATGGCCGATGTATATTATAGCACCACTGATTTTAAAATCTAGCGGAAATTTTGCATTTGGAGGTATTTTTTGGCTAAACGAAGTCGAGAAATTAACATGACTCGAAATATTTTGGGATAACTATTAAAACAAGTGCGCCGCCATTGCGCATGCGCCAGTTAACCTAAAAATGTAAATTGCGGTTCATTGATTCAACTTGAGTTGAGATAGCTGCCAAAATGTCCACTTTTACGTTAAGAACATGGTCGTTACTCTTTCTAAATGCATTTTCGAATACTTTTAAGGGTCTAAGAGTTGAATAGGGGGCCGGGAGATCTTATTTGCTGCCCTGGGAGTTCGGTGACCGGTGCCTGGGTACTGTGTCTGCCTGGAAGCCATGCTTCCCTTAACTTATTACAACGTCATACCCTCCTATAATTTATGCTCCTTCTTCAAAATTGCAGCCAAAGATATAAAATGGCGTCTCCACCTGCTCATTAATTACATCGCACTTCATAATTTCCCATATTGACCCCAGAATCCCCCAAAATACCTGGGCAGGGGCCTGTTAAGCACAATTGACAGCTTATACACATTTTTGACAGGTTGTTTACAAATTACATTCTCATCCCCCCCAAAAGATTCAAAGGTTTAACAGACAATGGCTAGTATCATGATGCTATTTTTAGTTGTAGGTTAGGCAAATAGAAGGCCAGCATAGCAAATTACGTCTGTGTCAATCTAGAGGGTTGTTAAGAATTTCTAAGTTTCGTAAACTTGGAACTCCAAAACTGTGGTGTACCTACTACACATGTATAGCATTTTAGGTCTTTGTTTTGAATTGAAATCTGTCTGATATTAAGAATATGACAGTTTCAAGTAATGTACTGATGAAGTACTTGATAGAATCAGAAAAATCTAACTTAGTGTGAAATATTGGTGATATATTTCTGTAAAAATAAGCATACTTTTTGGGTAGTTCAATGAATTTTTGGTTACTACAAGTCATGTTTTGGCCTTCCAACTTGCATTTCCAGCTTAAATACACATATGTGCTTGAGTCTAGTGACTATTTCATTGTGATTGACACGAGTTAAGGTTACTTTGCCTTGTTATTTGATTAATTAATGCCAAGTTGTCTATATTCATTCATGCAAAACACACGAAAGTCAGATAAAGATAGCAAGATGAGAATTCAGAATTCAGAATACAATTTTCAAACTTTCCTTGAGTTGTCCATCTTGTGAATGATGATAATTGATTGGAATTTAATTGCAATTTGCAAGTTGTCATATTAGTCAGTTTGATAGATGTTCTTGCTTCACATCTCTTGTATTTAGAATTGCAATTTAATACAAAGTGCAAAGACACATCAAGTTGGATGAATGATACGGTTAGGGTGACTCTTCTTTTTGTTGCTTCGGTGTAATACCTGGCATTTTCATTTTCCAAATTTTAAGAAGTATTAAGTTGACTTAATGGTATTTTTGATTGCAGCTAAATGAACAGTGTTTACTTTGTTGTTATGATTAGATAAATAATTTTGCGATGATCATGCAATACAGCCCTGTATGGCTTTGTTGTAGCCAGCAAAATATTACTTTAAATAATATGAATATGATTAATAGGTGATGTTATTTTTTGATTATTTCAGATTCTAGTAGCATGGCCATTGATGAGGACCGTGACGAAACAGAAGAGGAGGATGCCTCCTTGAACCCTCTGCCTCCAGACCCAACTTGTAAGTCATCCGCTGCTAGGCCATGGCATGCGCTTAAACAGTATTGTGTGTATAACTTGTTGCGGCTTGTGGTCAGTTTTCTGGTCAAACGGCAACTGATGTGTGTACACACAGCTTTTAATAAATATACTGTGTATATTAGGGCTGTACACCTTTATCTTCAAAACCATACGATACGTATCACGATACAGTAAAACCGATACGATATGTATTATAATACGTATCGTTAAACTATGTCAGTCAGAACTAAAATTGTTATTAAAACCTACTATGAGATAATATAATTGGAAGAGACTATTGAATTTATGAAATTTTATATTATAACTTCAGAGACTTCTGTTAAGTCCTCATGTAATCAGAGTCGAAGAAGTTTTCCTTTGAAAACACTCAAAACACCTGGGCAGCATGTGTTTATTGTCAAAATCGCTGATCTACATATCGTTTAACTGCACCGTTATTGTTACATAACGGTTATCAATACCCGTATCATTATCCGTGTACCGGTACAAACGGCATATCGAGAACCGGTGTACAGCCCTAGTGTTTATTAAGTGTTAGAAATTGCCACACGCATGAGGCCATCTTGTTCTTGTTCAAAGCCATTTTGGTCATGTATGACAATTGCGATTACTGGTCGATTTGTGTCTTGGAAATTCTTCAAAGTTTTTATTTTCTTCAGTTGCTTTCTTGTGTAAGTTTGGTGAAGTGCTATGATTGATGATGCTTATATATATAGGATAGCAGTGTCCTGTGCATTATTGTCAATTGTCTTGCGCACATTTGGTCTAAAAGCGTCTTCATTAGCTGTGATTATTAGCCCCCTTGCATCAACTTCGTCTTCCAATTTATTTAAGTCGGCATGTAATTCCTGAAATTTGTTGAGCAATATTTATGTTTATGAATGTGTCCATATGTGATGGTTGGCTTTCGTGAGATTTATTTGAGTTCAGCAGAAGCGGATGATACAATATATGTAACATTACGACTGTTACATTTTATTGCTCAGTTGTCTTAATTATAATCTGTTTATCATGGTTCCATTATAAGAGGGGGGGGGGGGGGTGGACAGGTGGACAGGAAGGTTTTTGAAAAAAGAAAGGGGGGTGGGGTGGTTGCCCAGTATTATTAATATCTTAATGCAGACAAAGGAGGGGTGGGGTCTGTCAAAAACAAGAAGCGGGGGAGGGGGGGGGGAGGTCTGAACATTTTCCAGTCAACCCCCCCGGGCCCCCCTCTCCTCTTTTTTAAATGGAACAGCCCTTATGGCTTTTCTAGCCATTGTTTTCATTTGCTTGTCGTACTTTAATGGTTTTCTTCATTCAATGGTCTTTTGCTTGCATTGTTCAAAATAAGCGGTTTTTGGTTGTCCTAGTGTATCGAAGTAGAAGAAACATGTGAAATTGGTTAAAATTTATAGCATGTATACATTACATGTAATCGGTAAATATGGTTCTTGGACAACCGATCTTAGCGAAAAGACCCCTTATTTTGATCACTTGATGTGTCATGATATAATAGAAAACTAAGCATATATTTACGTGAATTTATTTTGGTGATTGAGATCGAATGTAGATACTCAAGTCTGGTGGTATTGTTGTCTTTTCATTATAGAACTGTCCTATTTATAAAGCTTATAATAGATGCATGAAGCCTTCTTGTTAATGTAGCAGTATATTATTTGATTCAGTAACTGCTTATCAACTTCTATGAATATATATCAATTACAATTAAATGTATTATAATGCACATGGTAATTCATCCCATTGAAATAGTGGATTGTGTTTTCTTCTCCGCAAGCTTTCCAAAAAGATTTGGATGCCGATGATCAGACAACCATCTCAAGCAGAGGTGCGCTAATCCGTCCATTTTGTAACATTCTTTTCCTTGATAATTGTATATAATGAATGATTGTTTGATGTTTTATCGAACAATTAGTTAGCACTTGGGTGAACAAATGATTTAGGTTGAAGAGAGTTAGTGTTTCATTGAAGAGCCAAGTTTTGCGTTGTTGGTCAACAAATCCTCTTTCAGTTAAGTCTGTGTTAACAGAGGTTAAGATGATATAGTGTGCCAAGTCCTAAGAAATCCAGTCCATTTTTGACAGAAAAACCCTCAGGTTTTCTGTTCATATCAGCACTTTACTGAGATGAGTGGACTGTTTCGATGCTGTTGAATCCAGCCACTGCTCAGGCAGCAAGTGAGGGGATTCAAGAATGGCCAAGAACTGAGCCACTAAGCATTTAGATGGCCGGTTATTCGGCAGATTTTGGAAATAACAAACCTTGCTTAAAAAACCTGGGTTTCTGATTAGCTGCTTTCAAAAAGCAACTGCGCCTAAACAAATAAACAACGGTTCTAGTAGGCGCATTTACTGACTGCCGCCTCTTTTAGTACAGAAGTTCCCCATTCTCAGGTATGAACAAAACATGCTATTGTCTGTAGTTATCTAATTATTATTTCTCAATTCTGAATTCACATGGGGTAAAGTTGTTAAAACAAATTTTTTGTACTCATGAGGACTTTTAGGGGTCAAGATACGGCTCATGAGACTGGTTGACCAGTGGACAACCTGTTTCTTGGTTGTCGGAAAAAAATTAACAATTCTAAACAAATGCAAAATGTTTTATTGTTACTAAACAATGAAGAGAAGTATGGCTTTTCAAAGCACCAAACAAACAGACCTGTGGCTATAGGATTCAAAATGTCCAGATTGTCCAACTGTTTTTCCGCAATATTTCCTATAAGCTCAATTTTGGTTGTCTCCGACAACCGGATAACCAATATCTGCACCCCTCACTTTGTATAATCAATGACAATTGAGCAGTGTTGTGGTACGACCTTCAAATGGTTTCAATGATTTACTAATGTGATATATGCAAGTTGTTTAACGATAATGAAAGTAATAAGAGCAATCTTTTGAAATCAGTGATTATCAGTGATTATCTTCATTTATCTTTTGGTGACAGTTATGATAATATGAAGGAGTGTTTAACGATGTTTGACCTAGTTTAATCATTACGAGTTCTACTATCGGTACGCTTATGCAAAACTAAGAGTAGTTCCGTGACATCAATTGGTCGGTAATATATTTACTTAGTATTATTTTAAGTTCTGAGATTGTACAGTGAAGTAGTGTGTGTAGTGTTACATTATGTTAAAGAATATGTTCACATTATCAGTTATCTAATACGGAGTTTATCACTCGTTTCAACATGTTGTCTTTATCAATCCACATTGTATACTGCATAACGTGTGTAAGAACAACAGGATGCCATGGCAGCTGTTAAAAAAACCACTTTCTGTAATTTAGTAATAAACTCTACTTTGAAAATAGTCTGTCGGATATGTCAATCATTTTGGGTCTGCTGCGCTATTTTTAAAGGAGAAGTGTGTATATATTCTTGGTCAATAAGCATTCAAATTGTTATGTTTGCTATTTATCTATGATTATTAGTAGTTTACTCTATTTTATGGTATTTGTTCAATGTTTATATTATATTTGTGATATTTTTTATCGTAGTTATGTGATACTGATTGCTTTAATGGTTGTGTTTCTCACCAGATGGTGCTGATGTTGATGAGCTAGAGGAAGAAGACACTACCATGGAAACGCCCGTTAAGAAGGGAAAGAAGCGAAAAGCTAAAGATCAGGGAGAGAAGAAGAAGAGACCGAAAAAGAAGAAAAAGGGTAAAGGGGCCGAAGAAGAGGACTTGGATGCGTCTGCTCTTGGAGAAGAAACGGAAGAGAGCTTCGCTGAGACACCCACAGCGACCCCTGGTGGAAGCGAGAAGAAGGAGAAGAAAAAGAAGGAACGGAAAGAACGATCTGAAAAGGTAAGGCTTTAGGTCTTTTCAATGACTGCTGGAATACACGTCGCAGAACAAAACATGAACTGTATTCCAATTTGAAAAAAATCATTTGATATTATTTTGTCCTTGGGAACACTTTTTGGTGCCAGGTGCAATTTGTCAAGTGTATGTCTTTTGAAATTGCCATTAAATGGCAATTATATTAGGATGTGATGAAATTACCTTTCACACTTCGTTTAACGCTTTGTTATTTAATCTGAACTGATTTGTATAGTTTTTGCACTGTACTGAAATTTGTGTCAGGATTTATAAACATGATTCTATTTCACTTCCATGTAGTCCAACGAGTTCCCGCAACTTTGCGTGCATTTTGCTTTACTAAGCTGTGTGTTATGTAGCCCTCAGTAGAAATTATCTAGGTGTATATCTTCTATGATCTTGCTTTTTCCTTACAGACAGCCGAGGAAATCTGTGCCGAGCTGAATCTCAACAACGTAGAAATTGAATATGCTGACGAAGACTTCACCACGCTGACAAATTATAAACTTTTCAGTCAACATATACGACCCCTGATAATTGAAGCCAATCCGAAAATAGCCATGTCTAAGGTATGTCGCAGCGAATAACTGTCTGCATGGATCTTTCCTTTCATTGTTACATCAGAATTTGCCATACATGCCAGTTGTAACATCATACATTTGTAATTTTTTAACTGTCCAAGCTACTGTTTCATTGTTTCCCCCAGCTGTAGCTTTAAATCAATAGAAAAATGGTTAAATCTTTATTTTGCATTTAAAAAAAAACTAATGTGAGAGAAATTATTTATTTATTTAATTTTTTATTATTCTTATTTTTAATTTTTTTATTATTCTAATGTCAATGATTGGTGCTAGATGGTAGCACTGAATCTGCCGCTGATGTATAATATGTCGTATAATTCACCAGGTGGTAGCACTGGTAGGGGCCAAATGGAGGGAATTCCTGACCATCAATCCTGTGAAACCAACTCCTACCAAGAAGAGCAAAGCTGCGGTTGCTGATGCAGGTGAGATGATGAGGATGCTAGCATTGTCTTTTGTCAAAGCCATTTGTATAATTCATGCTAAAATATGTCATTTATAAAGCATGAAGCGGCATGTTCTATCTATGAAAAACATTAATTTGTGCTGTTGCGAAAGTTAACTAGATCTAGAGGCTTATGATAAGATCATTTCCAGTGGATCTAAAGTTTGTTTAAAATTGAAAGGACTGTTATATTGAGACCTGATTTTCGAACCAAATTTTTTGTTCACTGTAAAGTCATCAACTTCACAAATATGATCATCATATCATTAAAGCTAGTTAGTTTTAGATGGGAGAAAAACTACCAGAAGCAGCTAAAGTGGATCACGGTAAACGGACAACATACTCTATATAGATATAAAGGTTTAATTTCATTATTATTTTTAATTTATGAGAAGATGGAGATGACTTTGACCTGGATGGTGATGAAGTCGCAACGCCCACCTCAGCTGCTAAAAAGAGCAAAAAGACTCCGAAGAGCAGCAAGAAGAAGGCAGGGGGTAAAGAAGCGGCTGCAGCTGCTGCTGCTGCAGCCGCAGCTGCTGCTGCTGCGGCAGCGGCAGTAACAGCGACACCTGATGGGGAGGAAAAAGTTGCGCCACTCAAGATCAAACTTAACAAGAAGAAGAAGAAAAAGAAGACGAGTTCTGTGAGTATTTGTGGAACTTTCTTTTTCCATAATATTTCTTTTGTTCGATCATAACATTATTGCTCATAGGGCGCCTTATTAGGTCATTGTTCTGTTAGTATTGCTGTTTATTTAAATGACCTTTAAAAAATGTAATCATATTACCAGAACCAACACTGTTGTAAAATTTGAATCTGAGATATATTTTGTAACAAAATTTCTCTTCTCATGCTAAGGCCATGTACAGTGTAGATAATACAGCAGTTTTAGAGCGAGCATGGACAGTTGCATCCTCAGAACGACTTTTCAGACTGATTGAAACTTTTGATAAGAATGAAATAACACCCCCAACATCTGGGCAATAGACTTGATTTCTCAACATTTAACCCAAGTTTTCTGTACAGTTGTAACACTATTTCTTTATTCTTCTAGACTAACGGCCGACGTAGCACCGAGAATTTTCGTGTAAGGACATTACGAATGGGCCAGAAAGTTGGTCAATTACTTTACAATTTTTATGATCTGTCTCTTACATCCCTGAACTGTCCCTGCTCGCTCTAAAAAAGTGTAAAATGTTAAAAGTGTCCATCCGTTGCTAATTGATTTTGGGTAGGGATGCACACCGTTTGTACCGGTACAAGGATAACGATACGGGTATTGTACCGGTACAAGGATAACGATACGGGTATTGACAATCGTTATTCATACAATTGAACGATGTGCAGAGCGGCGTTTTTGAGTAAACAAGACAACTCCTACCCAGATGTTCAAGTAATTTTAAAGAAAAATATCAGCCCACTTTAATTGTAATGACATTAAACAACGGTCTGGATAATTCCATGAAGATTTGTTCATTATATTTCGTCATGGATTACAGTATTGTAGGCTTTCTTCATTGAAATAGCTTAACGATACGTATCACGATACATATATCGGTCATATCATATCGGTTTTACTGTATCGTGATTCGTATTATATTGTAATGAAAATAGTTTACAGCCCTAATTTTGGAAATACTCAGTGCATTGTTGCTGTTCTAGGTGAATATCTTTAAAAGGTACCTAATTTAATACCGATGAGGTCATTCTTCGTATGTTTTGTAAAATATGCAAATATCTAAAACATTAAAATTGTCTGAATATTGAAGTCAGTTGCTAACTGATCTTCAGAATCCATTTTGTTCTTTGTAGCCTTTTTAAGTAAATATCTAAAACAAATTGCCCGATTTAATTTGGGAAAAGTTATTATATAATCATTTAATTTATCGTACAGGATGATGAAGGAATGAGCCCTAACACAAGTGACGAAGAATTCGAACGCCAGCTGGAAGAGGCGGCCATCTTGGAAGAGCAGGAGAAGGCTGAGAAGGCTGCGCTACCTCCTATACCTAAAAGGAGGCTAAAAAGGGGTCGAGGACGTCACGCAAAAAAGAGGAAAGGTGGAAAGGGAGACCCTGACGGAGATGGCTACGAGGTGGTAATAGTCTATTGAATATATTCTCCCTTATAAGGCACTTATTTGGATATCTTCTTCCTCATAAGGAAGGCACTCGTTACACTACTACGACCCTGCTGCTCTCCGATGTTTTTGAGGCGTCAGGGCGTCGGGTGTTTCTGCTCCTTCAGTTAGATGACTTTCTGTGGGTTAGTTTTGATGCTTAAGCCAACTAAAAAAAGAAAAGAGGATTTGCTTCCTATTTTGTTTTAAAAAGTTTGGTCGGTATTTTGGGAGTTTTTTTTGTTTGTTTACAGTTCATATTTTTGGAAATAATTCCAAAATAAATGTTATCCGATCACTGCCTTAGGTTTCGATTCAGTCTACAGTGAAAGTCATCTAACACAGGCACCTTTTTAGTAGCTGTTGAAGTTTCTTCATGGCATCTTCTAACACTAGCATGCCTCTATGTCTGCTTGTAGACCTTGTCTTTCATTGGCATCTTGTAGACCTTGTCTTTCATTGGCATTTTGATAAGTTTACAACTTTTTAGACCCTGATAACTTTTAGATGCCTTGATTTCTGAGATATACCTTGCATTTTTGTAAGAAACGAGATGGTGCAGCCCTCTAATGCAAGTTCCCGCCACTCACTGGTGTACATTTAAAGATTTTTTGGCACTTCAGATATAATAAATTAACTCAAATTGGTATTTGTGAATAAATCGAAATGGCCATTGAATGAAACTGCAAGGTATACCTATCTCTATCCTCGCTTTTCTCATTAACATCAGCTATCTATCTTAGTTAATGACCATTAATGATATGCTATGTTCTTTATTTAATACTTAGTATGAGAGTAGCTGTGGGGTTAATAGTCATTGCAGCTTAGTGGGTGAATTGAATGTGCTTATTTGTAACCAAGTCCCTTAAATGGATGCATTAAACTGATTGTACTTTAGTTAGCTCTTATAAATGATAGACCTGTCTATTAGATAAAAAAAACTCTTGACTGGTAGTATCTAGTATAATAGAATGTAGTGATGGCTTTGCTAATTAATTTCGAGTCAATTAACAGTATCTGAGGTCTGCGTATTCAGATACAATAAGGCAAAAATAGTTCCTTGTAGTACAATGATAAATCAAGAATTTTAGTTTGCTGTTAGTTATGGTTCTTGTTCCTAGTCCTGAGATGACGTTGCTCTACCCAAAATTCAGTGTTTCGTGTTGTCTTATTGACAGGTGATGTTAATGTTGTCCATAAGAATATGAGTGTTTGGAAATTATGTCCTTAGTGCTCATTTTCTGATCGAAAACTTGTTCTGAAATTTTCAAAATCACATTGTACATTTGGTGTACTACAGTATGTAGAATGTTATGGTACGTATGTGATGTTAATTTTCTCTTCAGGAATGATTAAAAATTAGATGTTTCTGGAGAAATACTCCATTAACAAAAATTCACTGATCTTTTAAAACGGTGCACATGACTTACAGATATAAACCATCGATATAGGATTGAGAACACTACAATAGACTATTGCTAAGTTATTGCCTTATTGTGTCTGACGTATGGATGGCCAACATCTTACTAACACAAGAATTGAACAAACAATAACTCGTTTTTTCCATTTACAGACGGACCATCAAGACTATTGCGAAGTATGTCAACAAGGGGGTGAAATTATCTTGTGTGACACGTGTCCCCGAGCTTACCATTTGGTTTGTCTTGACCCTGAGTTGGAAGAAGCGCCGGAGGGCAAGTGGTCCTGTCCTCATTGTGTAAGTAGCTCCTGTTGATTTGTATTACGTATCTATGAGAATTGGCAGTTAATTGGTCCTCTATTAATTGTGGGGGAATGAAACATTTTAAATGATCTTTAATTCATACATAAGTAGAAGCAAAATAAATTGGAGCATCTGATGGGTAAGACATAGTGGCGCCACAACCAAGCAGCATCAATAATATATTACCATGTTACGGATATGATAAAATGCCGATCATTATCACAGTTTAGAATTGGAATAAATTTTAAATGATATATCAAACCAAAATAGCGTAAAAGACCGAACTTCAGTACAGTTGTAGCCTTCAAAATTATGAAACATTATCATGGAGGGTATTATCACATATATATAGGTTGTTCTATGCCGTACTTGTTTCATTGCAATCATTTGGAATCCCTGACAGACTTATCTTTTATAAGACTTGGGAAGATTCTAAGTTATTTGACATAAAACGATGTTTTTCTAATATTTGATATTTTTCAGGAGGAAAATGGAATCGTTGACAACGAAATTGATGATGACCACATGGAGTTTTGCCGAGTGTGCAAAGATGGAGGAGAACTACTTTGTTGCGATCAGTGTCCCTCGGCTTACCACGTACACTGTCTAAATCCGCCGATGGAAATAGTGCCGGATGGCGAATGGATTTGTCCGCGTTGTTCGGTGAGTGTGATGAATCTTTCTTATTTATTGAATGTGCGCCGTTAGAAATTTTGATTGTGATAATTTTAAGTTCTCATAGGACGTGATTGTCACTTAAATGGCCTGGGTTTTTCTTTGGTATTCCATAAATATCGGAATCATAGTCTTGGGTTGGACAGATTTAACTGTATGTCTCCCTCTCATCCTGTAATGATCATTCCTTAATGAAAAGTTATCTGCAATTTTTCGGGTAAAATTTAAGATTATTTTAGTTAGGATATTCATTCATTTGTTTTTGTTAATTGGAGAGTAGCCCTTGACAGCTGTAGCTCTTACGGTCCTTTTGGGGGCCCGCTGTCAAATGTACTTATGATTATATCCTTTGTTTGAATAAACTGTTTCTGAGTTCTAATCTAAACCTAGAATTGTCCGTTACTTTGTTCCAGTGTGAGCAATTAAAAGGAAGAGTTCAGAAGATTCTATTCTGGCGATGGAAAGACAATCCGAACTTAATAAAAGAAGAGAAAGATCCGTTGAAAGACATGAACAAGAAAGAGGAGCCTAAAAAGGTATGTTAGTTATTACTTGTACAGTAAAACATTGTCATTGAAATCACCCTGTGTACTGCACCAGCGACCTAATTATGGACATTCTTTGCTCACCTAGTTAAACAAAATGATTGGTTAAAATTTGTAGGCAATAGGCCGAGTATAAACTTAAGAAATCTGCTCTTAAAAATACAAGAGAAATGGATTCATATTTTTTTAGTTCAGGCAATTTTTCTGAATTGCCTACTTGTCAGAACAAGAACTGCGTAAACTCTGCACATGATCATCTAATTATTCTGTAATTTCATTGTTAGACCTTTAATACCATAAGCCAGCCTATAGACTACAAGGGAAATTGATATATTTATTTTAGATGAGTAAACCGGCAAAACATGTAAATAATTAGGTCACTGGGCTGTGAGGTGACGACAAACAGTGACTAGGGTTGTCATTGATATAAATTATTCTGTCGATACCGATACCAGTATTCAACTTTCAATATTGCAATATCGAAAAATTGCACAAATTTTGTATTATCAGCTTCCCAGTTAGAAATGGAACCACTAGTCACAGGAATATAACTCCCAAGTCATTGTGAAACCATTTACCTTTAGTGTGATAACTACTAAGCCGATTTGTTAGGCAATCAAATTGCAATTACAATAAAATAAAAAATATATGCAAGATACTAGTATTTTTAAACTACCTGTTAATGGACTGTTTGAAAGAGTACTTGCAATGAGTCATATGTGCTAATGTGAATTACTTAAGTTTAGTTTAGTTAGCATCATGAATACAGTTATAGAAAAAGCATACTTCTCATACAGAAAACCTACATATATATATATATCACATGTATATCAAGGAACATTAAGGTACTAATACTTAGGTCAGGCATCAGAGCTCTAATGAGCTGTGGATAAAGTAAAAATATGAGAAAAAGTTAAAATACAAAATAATAAATCAAGTAAAGGAACAATAATAATTAATGATAATATATTTTGTATAGCGTAAAATCCATAAATGCTCTAAACGCTTTACAAAAAGAGTAAAAACAAAAAGTAAATAGTATAAGATAAAAAATTGGAGTATGTAATGTGGTTAACAATGAATGCCTATGATATTAACTTTTTGTGTGAATTTTCAATTACAGCCAGAGGTGAAAGTTCGGAAACCCCCTCGTCTAAGAGAATTCTTCGTTAAATGGCATGAGATGTCCTACTGGCATTGCGATTGGATCACAGAACTTCAATTGGATGTTCATCACCCCGCTATGTTCCGTAATTATGTACGCAAGACTGACATGGAAGAACCGCCCCCACTTGAGGACGGATCGACGTACGGACGCGATATTACTCCGAAAGAGGAGGACCCCCATAATCTTGAAGAGAGGTTCTATCGATACGGAATCAAGCCGGAATGGCTCATTATTCACAGGATCATTAATCACAGGTGGGTTGGACAAACATATCTATGAAGTTCAGTATCATTTCTAGGGAGATAGATTAAGGTCAATAAGATGGTCAAGGGGACAGTTTCGTATAACTGATCCACTACTTAAATGTTGACTACAGTTTATGTTAATTGATGGAAATATACAACACGGCTCTATTTACAGAAGGGCCGTCATAAATGTCTGAATTGCAATGGAACTAACAAGTTTCTCCAGATTTCTTAATTGCTATAAATTAATTTCTATTTGCAGACAAGTGCGAGACGGGACGACTTGGTACCTCGTTAAATGGAGAGATCTGAACTACGATCAAGCCACATGGGAATCTGATGAGTCGGGCATTCTTGAGTTCGACAAATGTGTTGAAGAATACCATTTGTTAAGGTGTGAAAAATTTGTATTTAAGTATTGCAATTATTATAAATATGATATATATCAGAAATTGATGCATACAAATAAATGTCTATGCCATTCTGTAATTTATTGTAAATTGGCCGATATAATTATTTGAAAAATAAGATTAGAGAAGAATTTCGCTTTCTTTTGATTGTTTGAATGATTGACAAATGACAAAAAAAAAACGTTCGTCGGTTGTCCAAAAAAAAAAAAAAAGCTTTAAGCTATTTTGCTGATATAAATGAATTCATTGATTAACTAATTAGTTATTTGTATCATTGATTGATGATTAATTGATCAATTACATGATTTTATTGGAATTGATTAAAGTCGATTCAACGTTTGACTTATTATTTAGATATCATTGATGGTTAATTGAAATTTACCATGATTTAATGTTTGATTAATCATCTGAATATTCAAGAACTCATCCTATTTTCATTGCACAGATCCATTATGTTGGGAATTACGGAGCGTAAGCCGAAGAAGAAGAAGAGCAAATCAAAGAAGAGCAAGGGGAAGAAGAGCAAAAAGAAGAAGAAGAAAGAAGAAGAAGATGAGGAAGATGAGGAGGAAGAAGAAGAAGAACCGGAGGATGATGATGATCCAGAATTAGAAGCGATGAGGAAGAAGAAGATTCCACCCGTCGAACCGATTATTGATGTGAGTTGTTTTGATATAAATGCACAGTGCTGTTCCGTTTGAAAAAGGAAACGGGGGGTGAGATGGACTGGCAGGTTTTTGAAAAAACGGAGGGGGGGGGGGGGGTTAACCAGTATTTTCTTAATATCTGAATGTAGAAAATAGGAGTTGGTGGACAGGAAGGTTTTTGAAAAAGCGAGTGGGGGGGGGGGGGGTTCTCTCAAAGAGAAAAAGACGGGAGGGGAGGGTTGACGAGTATTTTCTTAATATCTTAATGTAGAAAAAAGGAGATGGTGGACAGGAAGGTATTTGAAAAAGCGAGGGAGGGGGGGTTCTCTCAAAGAGAAAAAGACGGGAGGGGAGGGTTGACGAGTATTTTCTTAATATCTTAATGTAGAAAAAAGGAGATGGGGGGGAGGTTCTGTTAAAAGACAAAAAGCGGGGATTTGGGGGGGGGGGGGATAGATAAAATAGAATAGATAGATAGATCGATAGATATCATCTATATTCATACTCTTGGTATACTAATACAATACATGGTTTGTATAATATAGATAGACAGATAAATTTTCTTTTAAGTTTTATTTGACAACTCCATCTATGTACTGCTTGCTGCATGAGGTTCTGGGCATTGCTTTTTACGTTGAAACAGAACAGTGAATATTTTTATCCAATACAATTTTGTGTCATTGAGTCAAGTTACGAAGAAAAAAAAGGCCATAAAAAATCTTATAAATGTCTTGAATATCATCATCCTAACCCTGCAGGAACCCTGGATATGCATGTTTAATGCCTGGATATTTGGTTTATGGTTATTGCTTATCGAATAATGTTTTTCGAATTTCAGCTCAAACGCAAGATGGAGGTACAGCCGGAATACATCGATGAGACCGGTGGAACACTACATCCGTACCAATTAGAAGGATTGAACTGGCTTCGATTCTCTTGGGCCCAGAACACTGACACTATTCTTGCTGATGAGATGGGTCTTGGAAAAACTATTCAGACAATTACTTTCCTAAACTCACTATACAAAGGTAGGTAGCTATGATGGTTATATCGTTTAAATTATGTGTCAAAGTCTTGTAAAGATTTAGCATGTACGTAGCATTAAATGCAAATATTAAAATGTCTTTTAAAAGATATGAAATAAAAAGATGTTTAGGTGATGAAAATTTTGGAAAGAAAAATTTCATCAATTTAAAATCCAGGTCAAAACAATCTTGATTTCTAAAATTTGCATCAAACGCATTGGTCGTCATAAACTTGACTACAACTTGGCTAAAATAGAAAAGAAATGAGGTTCAAATAACCTCTATTTGAAAACTAATAGAACAGAATTGCAGCAAATTATCTCCATTAACGATGTTTTTTGCTAACTCCAATTATAATGGTTTTATAACCGTAACGGGTAAATTATTTCGAACTATTCCTTCTGTTATTGGTTAATTAACTGAATTTATTGTACTTAATTTGCAGAGGGCCACAGCAAAGGACCTTTCCTAGTATCAGCTCCCCTTTCGACGATCATTAATTGGGAGAGAGAGTTCGAATTTTGGGCTCCCGATCTTTACGTCGTAACTTACGTTGGTGACAAGGACAGCAGAGCTGTCATCAGGTTGGTTGATAATGGCGTTCTGTCCTGTCGAGAGATGGAGCTACGACCACACCGGTCTTGCTATTGTTTAATGACGTCATCCAACTGTAACGTCATCAAATGCACTGATTGACCTTTTGTTGATGACGTCATTGAACAATTGCGAGACCTGTGTGGTCGTAGCTCCATCTATCGACAGGACAGAACGCCATTGATTAGATTAAGCTCTGTGTTTAGTAGATATCTTATATGTTGTTTTTAGTTTTCACTTGTGTACATATTCAGTGACTAGGCAAGTAAAAGATCCCACCCATGGGGGTAAATGTGTGACATGGGTGGACTCCTCCTTTCTCTCACCTCATCAATTAACCCTCGATAGTGGCAAGAACTTGCCTTAGTGTGCTGCACTTTCCAAATCTATCATATATCGTACAAGGATAAAGAATTGTAACAATTGAAAGTTTTGAATACGATTTAATTTGTTTAGAAATTGTATGATAATACCACAAAAAGGCAGATTTCACTATGCATTATATCTTTGAGCTTGTCTTTGAAAACTATTGCTAAGCATGATATCAGATCAAAATTTAATCCACAATTTCATCACTAACACTTTATGATCATAGCTCATTACCATCTCATAGCCTTTTTGGTTGTTAATTATTCTTTAAATATTTTCCTTACTTTCACTGAAATTGTTTTTTTGTACCTTTTTATCCCTCGTAATTTAATTTTGTTATTCTGCAGGCATGCTAGAGTTCTTAAAGATGCACAAATTAATTTATAACTTTATAAAATTCTTTATATTTTCTCTGACCTCTTAAAAATCACCTGAAATGACTTTCATGATTTGACACTACAACAATAATATATGTATTCTATTCATTGCTTTTTTTCCAGAGAGCACGAGTTCTCCTTAGAAGAAGGAGCAATCAGAGGTGGAAGCAAAGCGTTCAGAATGAAAAAGGGGTGCAAGGTCAAGTTCCACGTCCTCTTGACTTCTTACGAATTGATTAGCATCGACCAAGCGACTCTCGGAAGTGTTGACTGGGGTGTGTTGGTAGTGGACGAAGCTCATAGGTTGAAAAACAACCAGTCTAAGGTAAGATCTTCATGTTGAATATCTTTTATTGCATTGCCCTGTAAACCGTCAAGCGGAGGCACTACGCTGCATGCTTTATTCTGTAACTGTAACTGACGAGGACAGACAGACAGACAGAATATAGTTCTCGGACACGGTTGCTGGGGGGGGGGGGGGGGGGGGGGTATCCTGGCAGTTTGCTCAGAACAATGCGTGGCAGGGAAAAAAAACTATGGCTTTAAATGTTGTAAATGAATCTAATTTTAATTATATAACTTTATAAATTATAAATTTATATAACTTTATAAATTATAAATTAAAAAATTAAAAACAAACTATGGCTTTCTTTGTGAGCCTGTTATCTGTTAACAATTTTATTTGTGCCTCAGGTTCATTATTTTCCACATGCCTTCTAAAAGAAGACACAAGCCTCCTAATGTCCTCCCAAGTCACCTAACAACCCAGCGAGCTAATTATGGACATTCTTTTGCTAGTTTACCTGGTTAAACAAAGTGATTGGTTAAATTATGTAGCTTAAGAAATCTTCTCTTAAAAACATAAGAGACTTTTATTCATATTTTCTTAGCTCAGGCAATTTTTCTAAATGGCCTGCTTGTCAGAACAAGAGTTGGGTAAACACATGAACATTTAATTAATCTGTAATTTCATTGTTTGACCTTGAATACCATAAGCCAGCCTATAGACTATAAGAGAAATTGATTAATTACTTTAGATGAGTAAACGAGCAAAAAATGTACATAAGGAGGTCACTGGGCTATGAGGTGACGACATGCAGTGACTATGCATACTTTAAAGGTCATGGAAAAGTTTCAATGCTCCTATCTGAGGACTAACGATGGTTTCTGAAAATGAATATTTCTTGCAGGAGGTCTTGATAATGTCTTAAAGTTAATTCTCAAGTGAAATAAAATATCAGTTTCAACACAAATGTGTTCTCTCTAAGCACCTTATGTACAATGAATGCTCAATATTTAGTGTCATGTTTGGGGAGATAGATTAAGGTCAAAAAAATTGGTCAGGGGGACAGTTTTGTATAACTTATCCTCTACTTAAACATTGACTACACAGTATTTCTAATGCAAAGAAAAAATTAGATTCATTTACCACATCTGTATTCTCTCTAAGCACTTTGTGTAACCTGAATGCTCAATATTTAGTGTCATTTCTAGAGAGATAGATTAAGGTCAATAAAGTGGTCAGGAGGACAGTTTTGTATAACTCATCCTCCACTTAAACATTGACTACAAATTATTTCTTATCCAAAGAAAGAATTAGATTTATTTTTACGACATTTATATTCTCTCTTATCACTTACACTGGATTTAATGAATTAAGGTCAATAAATTGGTCAGGGGGACAGTTTTGTATAACTCATCCTCTACTTTATCGTTGACTACAATTAGTGCATGAAAGCTTTCATGCTGTACATGCATGTATACAGCAGTTCCCAATTACTATCCTCTAGTATGTTTAGACATGTTACTTAAATGTGTAATTTTCTGTTTCAGTTTTTCCGAATCTTGACCAACTACAACATCGGATACAAACTGCTTCTCACGGGAACTCCATTGCAAAACAACTTGGAAGAACTGTTCCATCTTCTTAATTTCTTGTCTCCTGTAAATTTCAAGTGAGTCATAAATTCATCCAAGTCGATGTCCATGTCTGGTAGATTAAACTGATACATAAGTTATTGTAGAGATGCATGTGAGATGAACTTATCAAATTTCTGTGAAGATGACTGGTTTTGGGTTGCATTACGCTTGTAGCTTCAAGGTCACAATGGCACATAGTTCATATTTTCAAGGTCAGTCTAGCACAGACCTCTGGACTGGATCAAACACTGTTTAAATGCTGCTCTCTTGAATGAAATATGTCAATTTATTGTATTGCATTGTTTGTGTCATGTCACTGGCATGAGTCTTGACCTACTCAAATGACCTACTCAAATGACCAGCTGACAGGCAGATGTAATGATGAGATTATAAGGCTTGTTAAGTTCCACACTGTGCTACACATTTTCCCTATGGGTGGGATTTTGTACTTGCCACAGCGTAGACACCCCAGTACAAAGCACCGCCAATTTATGCGATAAGGTTATTTCCGCAGAACACCTCAAACTGTGACACTGCATAAGTCTGCCTTCTTCTGTTATTACTCAATTTGCTTTTTAGTGCAAGAAAAGTGTTGCCATTTAATTCAACTAATGCAACTTAATAAACAAAGCTGAATTCATTAAAACATAAGGTATCAAATAGCAGCATTTCTAGCGCATTTTGATGTATGTTTGGGGTCTCTTACTTCAACAAGTCAGTATCTAGGGCGGGAAGCTGGCATTGTGCCAGTAGCCACCTAGTGGAAATATCAAGAAGCTTTGTGGAAAATCCACTATTGACATCCACCAGAGATATTGCAAATAAAACGTGCCTGACCAAGATTTGAACTGACCATGAGTGGATCCAGATAAAGGGGCATTTGGTCTGTCACGCACAAAAAGTACGAGTGACCACGTACATCAAAAGTGGGCTATACGTAGCTATACGTGCTCTCTCGTGGCTCTGATAATCACGTATAAATATTTTCCACGATTTACTCGTAGAACGTCTGCCAAATTATAAACAGGTTTAAAAATTGTTCCTCTCTTCACGTTTGTCCGTGAGTGGTCTGTGGTCCATGAGTGGTCATGCGCGACCAGGAGCATCATATGGATTAGCGCGAGTATACATGAAATGCTGGGCGAGTGAATCACGTATGGCCAAGGATGAACAAGAGTGAAAAAAAATTTTCATACGTAGTCATACGTAGCTCTTATACGTGATAGTGTGAACGGCCCTCGAGACCTTAACGGCAAGACCCCTCAGCTGCTCGACTTTATAGATCAAGATGTATTTGTAATTTGTTTGAGATTAACACTGTCTTCTGTGTGACCTTCTAGTGACCTCCAAGGATTCCTGGACGCCTTCTCGGACATCTCCAAAGAGGAACAGGTCAAGCGTCTTCACGATTTGCTCGGTCCTCATTTGTTAAGAAGATTGAAGGCCGACGTACTGAAAGGAATGCCGTCGAAATCAGAGTTTATCGTCAGAGTGGAGCTCAGTCAAATGCAAAAGTGAGTCTTACTATTTATAGAGTCCGAATCTTCTCAAACGGTCACCTGTATAGATCGGTCACTTGCTATAAAGGATCACTCGTAACTCCCCCAACTACATTGCAATTGATTATTGTATTTTTTATCGTTTGACCATCAATTGAGCCATTGAAAACTTGAATTAATCAAAGTGTCTTACAAGAATTTAATAACTCAAATATAAGTATTTCATTTTAAATTTATAAAATTTTGTCTTGGCAAATTGTCCCGTTAAACATACATAATATTTTTTACACACATTTTATCTATTGTACCAGCCACAGAAACTTTGCTTTCTCTGTTGAATAATCATACAGATATGTGCATTAAACTGATATATTACACATATTTAATAAATCTTTTTACGTAAATTTTACAGGAAATACTACAAATACATCCTAACGAGGAATTTTGAGGCTTTAAATACAAGAGGAAGCAATCAAGTCTCCTTGCTGAATATCATGATGGATCTGAAGAAGTGTTGTAATCACCCGTACCTTTTCCCTACGGCTGCTAATGTAAGTTGATTTAATGAGAAAATCATTGGTTTACTCCTTGAGATTGTAATTAAAGCATTTCTCATTTCACTTTGCAATTTTAGCTTTTAGTCACTGACACTGTAAACACTATTACTGGTATTGTCGAGCCTCAAATTAACATACATTTTACCAATGTCTAATGACCCTCTCCTCTCCTCTCCTCTCCTCTCCTCTCCTCTCCTCTCCTCTCCTCTCCTCTCCTCTCCTCTCCTCTCCTCTCCTCTCCTCTCCTCTCCTCTCCTCTCCTCTCCTCTCCTCGACTCGACTCGACTCGACTCGACTCGACTCGACTTGAAAATTATTAGCCACAGTTGGATAGATTGCAGAGTAAATGGTCATCTGAAATTAGCCACAAATGATAAAGTACAAAATTAGATTAGCCACATGGCTATTGGATTAGCATAATGCGACATGGCTACTGCTAGAGAGAACCTGCCCTCCTCTCCTCTTCACTACATCTTATATTTTCTCACATCCTATCTAATCTTTTTCTTTTCTTTCCAGGAAGCGCC
The DNA here is from genome assembly GCA_932294295.1 of Alitta virens. Classification (NCBI taxonomy): domain Eukaryota; kingdom Metazoa; phylum Annelida; class Polychaeta; order Phyllodocida; family Nereididae; genus Alitta; species Alitta virens. Next base: position 38,646,998 of record OW028578.1, read on the forward strand.
TCGGCTACCAAATGGTGCATTCGAAGGAAACGCTCTTGTCAGAGCATGCGGAAAGTTGGAACTTGCTCAGAAGATGATGAGGGTGCTCAAGCGTGACGGCCACAGGGTTTTAATCTTCTCTCAGATGACTAAGATGCTGGACATTCTAGAAGATTTCTTAGAAGCGGAAAATCTCAAGTATGAAAGAATTGATGGAGGGATTACTGGGACAATGAGACAGGAGGCTATTGACAGGTTCAATGGTGAGTCATAGATTATAGAAGCAAGATTGCCTTAATCGTTTAGTGCAAAAGATAACTATGTTTATATGGAATCTCTAATACAGGAGACGAGCTTAGTTACAGCTACAGATTACATTTATTTGATCATTTTCTTCTTAGACTTTCTCAGGGCAATTTTTAAGACATCAGATTTGTACCGCATGCATGCATGTCTTCCTGGATGTTAATTTTTAATCAAATCATTTTATTTTTAATTAATTTACTGCTTTAAAATGTGACCTGATGAAAAATGTATGTGGTCCTTACAACGTATGGTGTATTGGAGTAAACACTGTGTGTCGTCACCTCGCAGCCCAGCAACCTAATTATGTACATGTTTTGCTCGTTAACTCATCTCTGAAGTAAATTAATCAATTTCTCTTATAGTCAGTCTATAGTGTTTAACTAGGTAAAATAGCAAAGATTCTCCATAATTAGGTCGCTTGGCTTATAAGTGACGATACACAGTGTAAATAGGGCTACACCCTGTCACATACAAATCTGTCTCTTGTTGGGTATATGTCAACTACTATTTGAAATACCTTTGATCATGATAAAGTGAACATTATTTTGTGTCTTTTTCTAGCCCCTGGAGCAGAGCAATTTGTCTTCTTGCTATCAACAAGAGCAGGAGGTCTGGGTATCAACTTAGCCACTGCAGACACTGTCATCATTTACGATTCCGACTGGAATCCTCACAACGACATCCAAGCGTTCAGCAGAGCTCATCGTATCGGTCAGGCCAACAGAGTCATGATCTACCGCTTCGTAACGCGTAATTCCGTGGAAGAGAGGATCACTCAAGTCGCAAAACGAAAGATGATGTTGACACATTTGGTCGTCCGGCCTGGTCTTGGCAGCAAGGGGGCGGCCATGAGCAAACAGGAATTGGACGATATCCTCAAGTTCGGAACGGAAGAGTTGTTCAAGGTATTACAATTACTTTCGGCTGTGGTGGGATCTGTTGGGATAAAAGAGATTGTCCTCAGTGCTGAGAAACCTGGAAAAAGTAGGGAATTAGAAAAACCCATTTTTAAGGTCTGGAAAAGTAGGGAATTATATTCTGTATTCTTGAAAATTATGTCTTGTTCTGAAAATAAAATTATTAAATTACCTGATTAAACAAAATAAGGCAAATAAATGTAAACATTGCATACATGTGCACTCTTGATCACATCAGAAATTAATTTCAGACATATTTAGCAAATATGCAGGAGTTTCATTCAAATCCATCTAGTAGGTCAAAAGTTATTGATACTTTTATGACATTAACTGGCATGGCAAAATCTTTTTTTGGTCTGGATAAAGTCTGGAAGAAGTAGGGAATTCTTGTTGCAGAAAAATGTGGGCACCCTGAATTAAAATCAATGATGTTGTCTGTGATTGACTTGATATATGCTGTTAACTTACAGCAGTCTTGATATATATAATCTTACTATTAAACAGCCAAATTTGTTATGTTGGTTATAACATATTCCTTTGTACACATTCTATGTTACTTGAGGTAACACCTTGGAAGTACTTGTGGAGTTTTTGTTAAGATTTTTGGCCGATTGTGATACCTTTACGAAACGGTCTATGGTTGCACTGCTGTAAGAACTTCAGAACTTTATTCACCATCATTAACATATCATCATAATCATCATCATTATCGTTAACATTATCATCAGAAAAACAAAGAAGGGGAGGAAGGGGTAGCATGGTGATGGACCCCAACTTGACCAAAAAATTGTCGCTTTTGAGGAACCCTAATTAACATTAATAATTTGGAGACACTCTTTCTATAAAATAGAATATACAAAGAATATACATAGAAACAAACTTGTCCTGTGAGATTAAAAAGCCCACATCCGTTTGAATGTACAAAGAAACAAACCTGTCTCGTCAGATGTTGAAAATATGCAACAATTTATCTACCTAGCAAGAGGAACAGGAGGCAGCGGCTGAGGAGGGGAGCGAAAACAGGATCGTTTACGACGACGGAGCAATCGAGAGTTTGTTAGACAGAACTCAAGAAGGTCAGGAAGAGAAGGAGATCGCCATGAACGAATATCTGTCGTCCTTCAAAGTGGCCACATATCAGGTCAAGGAGGGTGATGAGGTGAGATCTTTAATTATTTTGGTTAAAACTCTTTAAGGGGCATTCTTATGATTTTGATGAAAAGTCGCTCATAACTGTCGCTTATGACTCTCATCGATGAATAGGAGATAAAATAGATTCTCATGGCAGTTGACAGAACTCATTCCAATTTGGAACGATTTTTAGATTAAAGTAGATATTTGTCAATAATGGATTCGTACTAAATAATCAATAAGAATGAAGGTACATTGATGAGAAAAGAGAAAGATATGGTTGAAAGTATTTTAAGATAATGTCACACATTGAGAAAAGCAAGCATGATAAATAACACCAATATTGTTAACAGAACCAGATATTTCATCTATATTTGGTTAATTTCACAGGAGGATGTGGAGGTAGAAGTCTTGAAGCAGGAAGCGGATCACTCCGACCCAGCTTATTGGGAGAAGTTGCTAAGACACCATTACGAACAGCAACAAGAAGACCTTGCCAGGTCGTTAGGAAAGGGAAAGAGAGTCCGTAAACAGGTCAATTACAACGACGCCATGAACGTCAATGATGATGACGCTTGGAATGACAACATGTCTGACCTGGATACCGATTTCTCAGGTAAGAACGGTGAGTTATGAAATAAAAAAAAAACTGGAGAAAAATCACCAAAATTTGGGAATGATTTCATGCTGTAAAACTCAGTGCATCATTTCATAATGTTGTCATTATGTACATGTAGAGTCCAGAGAGAGGAGACCATATCTATCCATATCTATTTTGTTTTTATAATAAATCTTCATTTTGTGTGACATGAGCTATTGTTTCAGGGATCGAAATAAGTCAAGAACGATCGCTCAGAGGTTACCATAATTTTTTTGCAAGCGATCGGACAAAATGCATCAAATTATTTGGTAACAACAGCTGCCACTAGGGGCGGTTACCACATTAATATTTATGGTAACCGGAAAGCGGGTGACCATTGTTTCACCTGATTTCGATCCCTGTTGTTAATAATGTTGTTTTATGTAAATGACACGAACAAGTAAAATTTTGTAGCTCTGAAAACTTCCCAAAATGTTGATATGTTCTATTTTCCACCAATTTTCAAAATAATGACCTTGTATTTTCGACATGACTTTTGCACTTCTGACATAACTGTTGCACCTCGGACACACCTTTTGCAATAAGTTGTACTCCTAGATGTATTCACTGAATATAGTATTGATCATGGATATTATATCCACAGAATTATAAAAAATTGCCGACATATTCTCTCTTAGCACTTCGAGCTGGATTTATTATATAGTCCAGTATCATTTCTAGGGAGATAGATCAAGGTCAATAAAGTGGTCAGGAGGAAAGTTTTGTATAACTCATCCTCCACTTAAACATTGACAACAAATTATTTCTTATCCAAAGAAAGAATTAGATTTATTTTTACGACATTGATATTCTCTCTTATCACTTATACTGGATTTAATGAATAGTTCAGTATCATTTCTAGGGAGATAGATCAAGGTCAATAAAGTGGTAAGGCGGACAGTTTTGTATAACTCATCCTCCACTTAAACATTGACTACAAATTATTTCTTATCCTATGAAAGAATTAGATTTATTTTTACGACATTTATATTCTCTCTTAACACTTATACTGGATTTAATGAATAGTTCAGTATCATTTCTAGGGAGATAGATCAAAGGTCAATAAAGTGGTCGGAGGACAGTTTTGTATAACTCATCCTCCACTTAAACATTGACTACACATTATTTCTTATCCAAAGAAAGAATTAGATTTATTTTTACGACATTTATATTCTCTCTTAACACTTATACTGGATTTAATGAATAGTTCAGTATCATTTCTAGGGAGATAGATCAAAGGTCAATAAAGTGGTCGGAGGACAGTTTTGTATAACTCATCCTTCACTTAAACATTGACTACACATTATTTCTTATCCAAAGAAAGAATTAGATTTATTTTTACGACATTGATATTCTCTCTTATCACTTAGACTGGATTTAATGAATAGTTCAGTATCATTTCTAGGGAGATAGATCAAGGTCAATAAAGTGGTCAGGGGGACAGTTTTGTATAACTCATCCTCCATTTAAACATTGACTACACATTATTTCTTATCCAAAGAAAGAATTAGATTTATTTTTACGACATTTATATTCTCTCTTAGCATCACTTACACTGGATTTGATGAATAGTTCAGTGTCATTTCTAGAGAGATAGATTAAGGTCAATAAATTGGTCAGGGGGATAGTTCTTCATAATTTGTCCTCTACTTAAACATTGACTACGTATTATTATTATTAAATGACAATGTTTTAATGCGAGTGTGTTATTTATTTTATGACAATAGCTATCGTAATTCTTGTACTACAAGTAGTAGGAAGGGTCCAAAGTTTAATTCTGTATCTTCAGAAATTAGAAGTATTTTAATTAAGAATGTTCTATTTCCTTATCTGTAGGAGAGAACGAAGAAGATGATGATGATTTTGAGGAAGGCAAAGGTGAACTTGGAAGAGGAGGTCGCCGCCGTGACAACCGAGGAGGGAAGGACCGCCCACTTCCTCCATTGTTGGCCAGAGTCAATGGTCAAATTGAGGTCAGTGAAAAGCTTGATGAATTAAACTTCGTATGACGTAACCCCCTCTACTGTGTGTTTAAGGGAGACCGAATAATAATGTGTTGTGAGGAGGGAAACTATCAAGTACTGTCTTGACAGAAACTAGGTTAAATAAGATATTTCCGTTGTCATTATGATAATATATTATAACTTCTGAGGGTTACATTTTATGAAATAACGTTCAGTTGGTAACAACTTTAGGTTGATAAGTTAAGGTAGACGACAGAAAATCATGCTAGTTAACATCAATTTGTATTCGACAGTTTATATGCAGTTAATTAGTTAAATTAAACAATTGAGCTAATTCTGTATTAGTGTTAGTTTTGAAGTACCAAGTCAGATGATGAATGGTTATCGTTTTGAAAGTGTTGTTTTCAAAAATGTTTTTTTTGTTAGATGTATTAATAGTTTGTGGCATGATGAACAAACTTGCATCAAATTGTGATGCAAAATTACGCTTTGTTTCTGACAAGAGTTTACGTCATATGATAAAGAAAATCGTTCAACATTAATATTTCCGTTCATGGTGCCAGATAGCTGAAGAATTGTTATTTGGTACTTTGTATTGAAATGACATATAGGTTTTTTTTTGGGCACTGACTAATATGAAATGTATATTTCCTTATCTGATGACTTGATACGAAAGAAATGTGTCTTCAATCAGAGCTGCAGAGAGAGAATTTTAGTCGATAAAACCCTGTTTAATTTAAAAAATGTTTCACTTTTTTCCAGGTTCTTGGATTCAATGCTCGCCAGAGGAAATCTTTCCACAATGCGATCATGAGATATGGCATGCCCCCTCAGGATGCGTTTAATGGACAATGGTGAGTTTTTCCTGTCTGATTGGGAAACTGGTTTCATTCTCTCTAAGCACCTTGCGCTGGATTTATTGAATAGTTCAGTTTCATTTCTAAGGAGATAGATCAAGGTCAATAAATTGGTCAGGGGGACAGTTTTGTATAACTCATCCTCTACTTAAACATTGACTACACATTATTTCTAATACAAAGAAAGAATTAGATTCATTTACAACATCTGTATTCTCTCTAAGCACTTTGTGTACACTGAATGCTCAATATTTAGTGTCATTTCTAGGGAGATAGTTTAAGGTCAATAAAGTGGTCAAGGGGACAGTTTTGTATAACTCATCCTCTACTTAAACATTGACTACGCATTATTTCTGATCCAAGGAAAGAATTAGATTTATTTATTAAACAAATTTATTCTCTCTTAGCACTTACACTGGATTTAATGAATAGTTCAGTGTCATTTCTAGGGAGATAGATCAAGGTCAATAAATTGGTCAGGGGTCATTTTTGTCTGACTCATCCTCTACTTAAATGTTGACTACAGGTTAATATTTAAATTGTGTATATTGGTATTAGTGTGTGAGATTTGTAAGCGTTTGTCCTATGAATCTTCATAATTCTAAGCAGATTGGACCATCTGGCTACAGAAGCCATCTTTCTTGGGCAATTTACTGACCAGTGTGAATGTTGAAGTTGTTGAAGTTGCCTTTAAGGGTAAAACATTTGTGAAGTTTATGTCTACTTAACATGTGGACTCTTAATAGGAAGTCACTAAAAAATATTGGAAAAAATTGAAACAAGTACAACGGAGATATAGCCCTCCAAGAACTAAAATGACACAAGCAGCTATGAGCTATTGATGAGAGCCAGATTTGATATCAGTGTTGCAGCAACGTCTGAATTTTACTTCGCCAAATTAATTTTGTCGGTATCCCATGAGAGTTGATGTCACGCTATCCCAGCATACAGTTGTGTTGTGCTTACCGCATCGGTTTTCACGCTGGCCATTTCCCTCGCTGTTTTTCCACAAAATTCTACCAAAATTACCGGAATCTACCCAACCAACTCGACAGTGAATTCTAACTAACGATGACAATTAAAACTTTTACTTCCAGGTTAGTAAGAGATCTCCGAGGCAAAACTGAGAAAGAATTCAAGGCTTACGTTTCGCTCTTCATGCGACATCTTTGTGAACCAGGAGCGGATAATTCCGAGACGTTTGCAGATGGCGTTCCAAGAGAAGGGTTGTCACGGCAACACGTCTTGACCCGTATTGGAATCATGTCTCTCGTCAGGAAGAAGGTAGGTTATGTTCAGTTAATTAAGACTACTAACCGTCTTCCGCACAGTAGTATCTCATCTTCAACGTCACCGATAAATAAACTGGTTTTCCTGAAATCTGAAAATTTCTCTTTATAGCATTAATTGTACGTAAGAGAAGGACTATTATGATGTTATGTTATTTAAAAAAACATATTTCATGGAGTAATGCTACATGATTGGATCAACTACTAATTTACGAGTTCTGAGAAGCTAAGATCATTTAAGGGCTGTTCAATTTAAAAAAGAGCGGGGAGGTTGGACAGGAAGGTTTTTAAAAAAGCGGGGAGGGGGTTCTTCAAAAGAAAAAAAGGGGGGAGGCTGTTGACCAGTATCTTCTTAATATAGAAAAAAAGGGGGTCTGTTAAAAAAACAAAAAGCGGGGGGTGGGGGCTGAAAATTCTCCTGTCCATCATCTCCCCCCCCCCCCCTTCCCTTTTTAAATGGAACAGTTTTTTTAATTGTTTTAATTTTAATGATTATTTTAATGATTGCATTTTGTTTTTCCCCACAATATAGGTGCAAGAGTTTGAACACATCAACGGAACTCATAGTTTACCCCACTTAGTGGCTGATACGGAAAAGGCAAAACTACCAGAAACACCTCGAAGTTCGGCCGCACCGAGTCCTGCTCCTAGCACACCATCAAGTACGAAGGAAGAAAAGAAGGAAGATAAAGCTAAAGAAGGAGAGGAGGTGAAGGAAATAAAGGAAACGAAAGATGAAGGAAAGGAGGAAGAGCAGGAAAAAGTAGAAGAAGAAAAAGGAGAGAAGAAGGACGGAGAAGAAGAAAAGGTCAAGGAAGAAAGTGAAGAGGTTAGTTGATTGATTGATTGATAATGGGTTGGTTGTAGGTTAATTTGATTGATTGATTTGATTGATTGTTTTGATTGATTGTGGGTAAATGTGATTGATTGGTGTAAGGTTCAAACATTTTCATTATTTGCAATCAGCATGCAAACATCCTTATCTCATAAGAAGTGAAGTAAATTTCCCAGTCCACAGTGATTTGATGGAGTGAATTAAAACAGCATAAAAATGATTAGTGGTAGAGCTTTTTGACGTAAGTTCAACAACTGTTTAAACAATTTTTGGAACCTACTAGATCCATTTAGTAATTTGTCAATTTAGGATTTATTATTGTTGCTACCTTAAGAATTCTAAGTACGTCCTCATTTGTTTTTGCACAAAGAATAATTCGTAAATTTTGTTGTCATTTCAGAAGAAAGAATCTCCAGAAAAGAAAGAAGAATCCATGGAAACTGACCAAGTAGAGAAAGAGAAGAAAGAAGGGTCAGAAGGGTCAGAGGTCAAGGAGGAAGTGGATAATGAGGTCAAAGGTCAGGAAGATAAGGTCAAAGAAGAAGCTATGGAGGTGGAGGAGAAGAAGACTGATGAGAAAGGTAAAATAAATTAAATACTTATTAAGATAATAAGTTAAGGAGATCTTATACGATATGTTTAACAAAGAGTAAGGGTCAAAGGTTAAGTCTGCTGCCGATAAGCTGCCGTCGGTGAAGTTGTGGCCGATAGCGAGTTACAGGCAATAATAACGACGGCCAGAGGTGGATATAAAACAATTCTGAATGACAAGATTGATAAGGTCCTGAGGGCTGTTCTTTTTAAAAAGGGGGGGGGGGCAGACCTGAAGATTTTTCAGATATGGAGAAAACTGATATTGGGGAAAGGGGGACGGTTGACCAATATATTCTTAATATCTTCATGTAGAAAAAAGGGAAGGGGGGGGGGGGGGTCTGTCAAAAACCAGATATCGGGAGTTGGGTGGGGGGGGGGGGGGGGGGGTCTATACATTTTGAGGTCCACCCTCCCTCTTTTTCAAATGGAACCGCCTTCATCTAAAATCATTTTCCATTGGGATTTTTGGAGAGAGAATTTATTTGACCAATGTGACATTCACAAAAAAACAGTAAACTACATGAAACAACTACAGAAATTTGCGTTATTACGTTTATACTGATAAATTGATTAATATAAGTAGTAAATAAATAGAAGAAAAAAATATATTCTTTACCTTTGGTCAGGAGACATCCACTGAGTTCTTATTTTGAAAAACGCTGACGTGGATCCCCCCTAAAACTCTTATTTAATTTTAAAGAATAGATTAATATTTTAACAAGTTGTGATGAATTCAAAGATCCCCCCTTGGAAGTCGTTATTAACGCCCGCACATTGCTGGCCGCTGCAACTTTGCTGACAGGATCCGTAAAACTATCGACCCATATTATTGAATATTTCATAAAGAAAAGAATTGATAAAAATAGGGCTATATGATTTCTTCATTTGCAGAAGATGACAAGAAATCTGAAGATAAGGAAAATGAAGGAAAGGAAGAAAAGGAGGAAAACGGAAAAGAAGAAATGAAGCCTGAAGAAAAGAAGGAAGAAAGTGAAGGTGAATTTTGCAAAATATATTTTATTGTATTTTTTTAAAGTTGTCAAATGTCCAGTTCAGTCAGTTTATTATTAGTACAGTTTATATGACAAGTGAGATAGCAGGCTGGACGCCAGTGGCGTATTGCGCCTTGCAAGTATACTAACTTAGGTTACTAAACAAACTGCAGAAATCTGTCAAGATGTGCTGTAAGTCACGGGAATGGGATGAAAGTTAGTCAATGATAAACTAATACGTTATTGAAGTTCTAAGAAATTTGATTTTATAATCAACCTCAATTAAAACAGTATTATAACAACGGTAGACTTTCATTGTGCTAATTTACCTTTTATAAGGAAGTATAGTTTTTTCTGATTGAAAGTTTTTACTGAAAGTGTTCCATACTTAGTTAGGGTCCCATATATTTCAGTGGTTTTTGAGTGGTTGTTAATCGCATAAATGGTAAATAAAAAGAATCAATATCTCTAATTGCATATCTATGGATACTTGATATTCTTAAAACATACACGTTATTGAATCTGGTAACATTAATTTGTCAATCTTGCAAATAGAAAGTGTCCTAATTTCCAAATATTTGACTTTATGAATAAAAGTTTACTGTGCTCTCCAGGTCCAGCTGAGTTATTCGTACAATGCGTTCCTTCATTTTCAAAATGCTATTTAAGCGTAGATTTGCAGCCACTCCTCAAGTTATACCTGTTAGGTTTCATTCTGAATATATTAGTTGGAAGATTTGAAAATATTGGGTTCAATGCTTGTTCCATCGTTACGAAAGTTCTGTGAATGGTGATGCACTTGCATAGCCATTTGCAGCTGTGGTGTTTTTTTATATCAGAATAATTCTTTTGCCAATTAGTTTTCATTTTGACTGAATTGGTTGGAACAATTTCGGTTATAACATGTTCCTTCCATGAACATTTCGTGCTGTGCGAATGCCAATAAAATTTCATGGCAAACCTCAGAATTAAATTTTTTACTATTTTCTAAAAAAGTTTTTTTGTTCTTGGTTTCAGATGACAAGAAGGAGGTCAAAGAGGAGAAAAAAGATGACAAAAAAGAAGACAAAAAACGGTTTATGTTCAACATTGCCGATGGAGGATTCACTGAACTCCACACTCTGTGGCAGAACGAACAGCGAGCCCTAGTGGCCAATAGGGAAGCTGAAGTGTGGCACCGTCGCCATGACTACTGGTTGCTAGCAGGCATCGTCACCCACGGTTACGGCCGTTGGCAAGACATCCAGAATGACGTGAGGTTCGCGATTATTAACGAGCCCTTCAAAGCAGAACAAGGAAAAGGAAATTTCCTGGAGATGAAAAACAAGTTCCTTGCACGTCGATTCAAGGTGAGTTGAGAATATTAAGTCAAAGCAAAACATTCCATTAAGACCACCTCATTAGAAAGGTTACAGCCAAATAGGGACCTAAGGGTTTTTGCCAAATTAGGACCTAAGGATTTGTGTTATTAGAAAAAGACATTGATGAGAAAACTGTTTGCCAGAATCATGCGACTGACCTTATATATGAGATTGACCTAATTATACCACTATTTGACCCAATTTCAGCTTTTGGAGCAAGCACTAGTCATTGAAGAGCAATTAAGAAGAGCCGCCTATTTAAACCTCACCCAGGACCCCAACCACCCAGCCATGGCATTAAATGCCAGGTATGTTTAATTATTTATGCAAATTTTTGTTAATTCATGCATGTACTGTAAATGACCTGTCTCACTTAACCTTTGACCTGTTTCAGCATGCAAAGGTTAGTTTGTTAGATAAGCAGGGCTTGACATTAATGCTTTTCCATTGTCCTAGCTAAGTAAAATTGTGTCTCGGGGGCATGTGATAATCGAAGGAAAATTTGTAAAATAACATTGATTGCTTGGAAGTAATCACCTAGTCAAACATCACGGCAAATGAATAAAAACTTAATGTCAAGCCTTGATATGAATATAAGTTTGTACATAGTGCAGATTCTTCTGAACTGTATGAAGTAATGCTTGTAGTTTGTTTTAAATTATAAGTTGAATATCACCACCTTAATCTAGTTGCACACGTCATCCGTAAAGTTCAATACCTATCAATTAGCTGTACATGGCATGCATTCATTGGAGACGATTCAGCTTCACTAATTGTTATCTAATTAAGAACCTTGCAATTCATAGTTCAGTACAATATATAAGAGATCGAGTAAGAGAAGAGTATCTCTTTGAGTGTCGTTTGACTGTAGTGTCTTACTGAAAAGGTTATTATTATGTAAATTGTGGATGTTTCGCAATGTTTATTTGATGGGTTAATTATGTTCTGTTCACAGGTTCGCAGAGTTGGAATGTCTGGCTGAGAGTCACCAGCATTTGTCGAAAGAATCTCTGGCTGGAAACAAGCCTGCTAATGCTGTTCTGCATAAAGGTGAGAAATTGTATTGTATTGTGTTGTATTTTAATGTGTCTAAAAATGTGACGACTTGAGTCAGTGACAAAGTGACAATGTATTGATTTTAATAATAGTAGCTAAAGATAATCGCAAAAAAAGGTTAAAAAATTCTTCAATGTCTTACCATTCCAAAAGCTCCTACTGTGCAAATGATTGCATTAATAATCAGATGAAAGTCTCAGTCATACATTTAGAAGTGTTGTCCTTAGGAAAGGAATTTTGAAATTAGCAAATGTGCATTCATTAAATAAATCATTATTAATATATATATATATGTTATAGTATGTTGGATCTGATTTTCTTATCTACTTTATTGAATAACATGTGTCGTTTTTTTTTTCTTTGCAGTTCTGAACCAGTTGGAAGAACTTCTTTCTGACATGAAACAGGACGTCACTCGTCTCCCGGCAACCCTGGCCAGGGTCCATCCAGTGACCCAACGTCTGCAAATGTCAGAACGAGGCATCCTCAGTCGTCTTGTCAACCCCGGCCAGGTGGCAGCAGCAGCGACGCCTAGCTCCACCCCATCGCCCTCAGCTCCCTCAACCCCCACCCCCTCGTCTTCGGCTAACTCGGTTGCCAATAGTAACGCCGCATCGAGCGCCGCCTTCAGCCAACTTCCAGGGTTCAATTCTGGTGTTCGTCCTCCCGGATTCAACATCCCTCAGAATTTCATGACAGGTAAGTGAGGTCTCTGTCCTCACTTGCTATTCGCCACCACTGTTGTATACCTCATTTGCATATTTCTCAATCGGCCAATCAGGACTCTTGGTACATTTCTTTGCTGCTGGTGCGCGTTGTGTGAGCCAATCAGGGCTTTGGTTACTTATTACGCGTAACTGTCATTAAGTTCTTGCCTGGTGTGGTCTGTTGTTTCTTTTTATGCTATTGATATGTCGTCCAATGCTTTCTGTAAGGTTTCAACTTCGAAAGTAAAATCATGCTGTGTGTAATTAGACAACTTTATGATAACATGATATCATTCAAATTCGAAGTAAAATTGTTTGGGCATTAAAGCCAATGCTGGATCATAGGATTTAAATTAACACTGTAAGCTTTGTATGGCGGTGGCTTTAAAAAGACTTATTTTTAGAGGACATTATAAAAAGCACTGCATTTTCTAACGGATTTTAAGCATGAAATGTACGTATTTGTGTTGGTTTTGATAGCGAGATTTATCATATATATATACTACTACTGTGGTCCAAAATGTCGGTATAATATATTTATGACTACTCAGTCTTAACAACAAATCATCGAATTACCTAGATAGGATAACGATTATTGTATCACTTTGTACATGTTGCAAATCATGATCTTTATTTAAATATATATATTATATGTATTTATATGTAATTTAAGGCTTTATAATACGAATGTGCAAATCGATATTTTATAGGAACTTACAAGTATAAGCTATTAAAAACACTAACAGCTTTGCGAGACGAATTACCAAAGAATTAACATTTTTGAATATTGTTAGTCAAGTCGTCCTTTGGTATCTTGTACTGTGCTGTATTGTTTCACGAATGTAAATGAAAACACTTTATATGGTTGTATGCATGCAATGCAGAATCTCACACGGATGTATCCAGTTTGGAAAGTAGAAAGTACACACTAACCTCGTGTTGTGAACACTTTTTAAAATGGTGTTCTCAATATAGAGGGGCGTACTGTATATATATGGGAAAACCGCTCACCCTAGATGTCATTTTTAATAGTCGAAATTTTGTTTAACAATTGGTTTCAAAATTGTGCAACCGAAAGCAATTTGAATTCAATGATACTCACCTTTTAGCTTAGTTTGTAATATAGATTGTAATATTAAAAGATATTTTCGTTTGACTTCTCTCTCACACTTGCTGGATACATGTTGTTTGCTTAAAGTTTGAGCTGTTGCCATGGCAATTGTATGTCTTGCGTTTGTTGTTGCTATGTGTACATGGAGGTTACTACGGAAACGTTCATTCCTGAATGACAAATGATAATAATCATTCTTTCATTTATTTGAGTATATCTCCTCACTTATCTTAGTAACAAAGATATTGTACATAGTTAGTTGTGTATAGTGGATGAAATAAAAGCTATAAACTGGAAACTCAGATCAATGTGGTTTGTTATGTATATGATGAGGAAACAATATTGTAATTACTAAGACTGTAATGCCTTTAAAAATATATTCCTGGCAGTAAAATAAATTAACAAAATTATCCGAAAATGTTAATATCGGAATATTTTTAAATTTTGTTTAGTTCGTTTCTGTAACCTCTAGTTACATACTGTTGTGGCACTTCTAGTTCCATATGCAAATGTCCTTGTGAACATTCATGAGCTCTTTTGCATGTTGGTTGTGATTGGTCGCTTTTTGGTGAGCTTTGCTACATCTATCCTTTAATGCTTTTTTGAGCAGTGAAAAAAAAGTTTAATTTTTTCCAACCAAAAAAGACTAAATTGTTTCGTTAATATTCATTTCAGGAATGGGCTTTCATTTACCTGGCCAAATTCCAGGTATGTAAATTACAATAATTACGAATGATATCTCTGCCAGGAATATATTATAAGATGCCCTTGAGACCAAGAGGCAGACTGCATGATAAGTAATAAGCTGCAGTAAGCGGTTCTTTTGAAGAAAATCTTCCATTTGCTTGAACTCTGAACTTGCTGTATGACCTCATTAACCAATGGAGCTTACACAACTATTCCTTAAAAATGCAAAAATCTTGTGAGGAGTTCTGTAAATGGGCAATAAAGATTACAGGGTAAAACCAGGGTTTGTGCATTAGGGCTGTTCCATTTAAAAGTGTAGGGGGGATGCGCGGGCAGACAGGAAGGGTTTTGAAAAGTTGGGAGGGGCGGTGGTTGACCATTACTTTCTTCATATCTTTAATAATAGAAAAAAAGGGGGTGTGGGGTGCATCTTAAAATCTTCACACTTTTAAATAAAACCGCCCTTAAAGTAATTGGTACATTAACTAATTGGTGTGGTCAGATGTAGACCTATCGGTGAAATCTGTTTAAATAAAGTTGCACCTAATGATAACCAATCAAAGTGTAGCTCGCAGTCTGACTGGGGAAATGCCATTTTTGGCCACATTCTGACTGACTTTAAGTTGGTCCGGGTGCAAGTTGGCTTCTAATTGGCCACTAAAAGATCTTGGTCAGCTAAGGTTTCGATTGGCTACTGGATAATCTGGTACAATCAGTTACATTTTTATTGGCTACTGGAATATCTAGGTCAATTAGCTGGCTTCTGATTGGCTACTGGAATATCTAGGTCAATAAGGTGCCTTCTAATTGGCTACTGGAATATCTAGATCAATCTGATTGGCTATTGGACAATCTGGGTCAATAAACCCCAATTACGCACCAATCAGAAGTTCAGAACCACTTTTTGAATGGCCTTAAAGTACACTAATGGACTTTAAAAACGCATAACTGCGGGTTTGCACAACATGTTTTACCTCTTAAGTTTTTAAAGTCCATTAGTGTATAAATACTGGTATACTGGAGTGCCTCACCCGGGATAAGATGGATAACGAATGGTTAATGAGCAAGAATTTGGAGTAACTTCTAAATGACTGACGCGATGAACTGTGAATTGCTTTTTATTTATTCAAATCATATCTTTTCCATGCACTTCTTGATGATGATAAATAATATTCTGTAAATTATTTGTGTGAATTTCTATAGGGCTGGAACTTCTCATGTGGTAATTAAACTTATTTGTCATCTGAATATTTTCATTTTAGTTTGCTTTACTGTAGATTCAATAGTTGTCATTTAGTCCTCTGACAGGTATTTGCTCTAATAATATATATTCAAATTCAACTTACATTTGCTTCTTTCTTAGGATTTTTTTTCTGCTTCCAACTATTTTGGCTTCCATATTATATATATAATATATATATATGCTATTGTGCATTATTGAATTAAATATTCTATCAAACAACAACAGTTTACCACAAAAATTATAAGCAAGCCATATTATTTTTGTTGATTTTGTTTATGTATATAATATTTTATAACTAGCACAGTTGTTTTTCATTGCTTTACATGCATATATTTTTGTGTCAGTAGCCATAGAAAGTTTTTTTTCTGATATGATTTCTAATTGGTAAAATTTCTATAATTAATAATAATATGTTTTGAGACAATATGTTGAAATTAAATAATTTTTGCACAAAAAATTGGCTTTTGATTTTTCAGGCCATATGGGGGTCAAGTACCCCACTCTGCAAGTAAAGAAGAACAAAGGTGACCTTATTAATTGACCTAATTAAGTGGCCTAATATTAGCTTATATTGAGCTTTACCACTTACAATCTTGCTCACAGTTTGGTTTTCCTTTAATACAATTTTCTGCTTAAGATTTTTCACTTGCTTTACTAATCTCACTAAGCGCTAAGGTTGTTAGATTATAGATTAGTTTATGTATTGTGCAATTTTTAAGCGCATGATATTTTCTTATTAACCTATAATAAATATCTATAACCATATTTACTGAATGCATATTATATAGTCACATGCTTCAGTTGCAACAAATTTCAGTTCGAATCATGCAGATCTCATCTCTGGCAGCATCTAAGGTTGGCGTCTGTGATGTGTGAACTTAGAAGTTTTTTTTTTAAGTCTGTAGTCCTTTCCAGTGGGATTCTCTATAAATTAAGGATTAGGCCTATACTGCTGATTTCATTCTTCACAAAACAGGGTTCCCAAGGTCATGGAAAATCCTGGAAAATCTTGAAAAAATTGGTAGTCATTGAAAGTCATGGAAAAGTCAGGGAATTATAGAAATTTTTAAGATGTCATGGAAAAGTCATGGAATTTTAGAAAGAAAAATAGCAATGTCTGCAAGAAAAAAAAGGGTCGTGAGGACAGCTGTAAGGGGTGTGTGGAGGCCGTTATAATTTGCAATCATTAACTTTGTTGTGCAGAGTTATCGAGAAAGTCAGGGAAATTCTGTGAATGGTCATGGAAAAGTCATGGAATTGAGTTTCATGATTTCTGTGGGAACCCTGACAAAATTAAACAGTGCATTCAAAGCTGAGGCACTAAAATTATAAATTTCATTCGCAGAACAACATTCTTATGAATCGATGTTATGTATCACACAAGTTCCGTGAAAAAATTAGTGGCTAGGGGTACAAATTTGAGCTAAATGGTTTCCGGGTGTATGACCTAGTTTCCAATGAAAAAGTCTTTTTTTGTTACATTTTACATTTTTGGAGGAATCCGATCTTCATGATAATCATAAGGCATATCATCACTGATTTATTGTTATTTATCTCTTTCGTTCACCCAGAGAGTATGTCAACTTCGAATAGCCCTGTCAAATCTTTGAGCGCTTTCTCCGTCGGCACCAGTGATTCTCTGCTTCCTGGCGCGTCTCCTTCTTATTCTTCTGGAATGTATTCCGGAAGAATCAGCAGCGATCTATTCGGGTCACCCCTCCACTTGGGAACACCTGACCCTTCCGGAAGTCTCTTTGGCCCTTACGACCTCTCCACTCCACCACCAGGAGGCCCTCCGCAGCATGTTTCTCTCTCAGCTGCAGTGGCTGGAGTCCATCTATTCGCGGGCCGACATGGAAAGTCTTCGCCCTCTTTGCTTATGCCACCTGGTGAGCATAATCAACACTAATGACCTTTTTTAAATTGACGTTTAGTCTTTACCTTCATTTTCTGTCATCCTCATTACATGACCTTGACCTACTTTTGTCCTCATGTATGGAAGACCTTGACACTCTATTTTACTTATTTTGTCCATCATGTGACCCTTGACCTTCATTATAAGTTCCAATTCATGACAAGTTCCAAATCATGACATGACCTTGACCTACTTTCATTCTAATTTTGTTATTGACCCACTGTATTTGACCTTTGTCTCCATCATGTGACCTTCAACCTCGTTGGCCGTTGTACCTTGTCTTTGACCTGCATTTGACCCTTAAATACCTTTATTGGATTATTATTTGACCTTGACTCATCGACCATTTTAAAATTGACCTTTGAGGGAGCCCAAATTTTACCACTGTGACATTGGATTGACCTGAATTAACTGACATACCTTTCTTCGAAGATTCTCTTGTCATGGCCTGAAAAGTGCTTGTCTACCTTGTTTTGTCCTCTTGGTGGTTTGTGGGTAATATTTGTTCATCTTCATATATTCCTGGACCTCTTTGTGGTGTTTTCTGTCAACAGTTTTTGGTGTTTGTCTCAAAGTTAGCATTTATAAGGTTTTGGTGTTACTCGACCTTGACATACAAATATATAGGTAGTTGTGTATTCGTGTTGGTCTGGTTTCCTTCCGAGTGATGTTCTGTATCTGGATCTTTATTGTTGCACAACTCGATCTAATTACATCCATTTGCCACAGCCTCTGATGGCCAAGAAAGGTTGAAGTGTATTTGGATATTTTGTTTCTTATGTTTTGTTTTGCTTATTTTATTGACAGTTTATGCACCCCTAAAGAATCTATCTATTACACAATTTTATATCAATTTCATTACCGTAATGGAGGGTAGTATCGACACTTAATTAGTTTGTGTAACAAAATTGTTAACATTCTAATGTGAGTGTCGATAATACCCGCCCTGTCGATAATACCCTCCGTTATGGTAATCTAAGTGTCTCCTGACGCAGTACTGTGGAAATAATCTTGCATCGCTCTCTTACATACATTATGTGTATATATATATGGACATCAGCCAATCAAATCATCTGTTAGAGATCACCCACCATCTGCCAATCAGATCATCTGTTAGAGATCACAGGTGCTGTCGGTGACTTTACTTGTCTTGGTTTTTGATGGACAGTATTGTCCACTGTCCAGATAATATAGAAGCTGCCAGGTAATGTCAGAGAGTTCCTTGATAATTGATACAGTAATGTGACAGCCTTTGCTTTTTATTATTATATTAGGCCTAATGGATGATTTCAACAACTTATATTGCTTTATAAATATTTGTTGGTCTTGCATGTTTTGTTTTCTTTATAACTGGTGCGATTGATCACAGCTTTACACATTTTAATATATATCTTAGTTGTCTTTTTATAGTATTTTATTTTTTAATAATATTACTATATTTTTTATATCCGCTTAAAAGGAAGTATGGTCAACTTGGCCGCCAGACGACTGGTCCACCGTCCGACCAACTGAGACCGACTCGTCTGCCGACACGTAATCGGCCCGACGATCATTTACTGACTTGTCCGTCAGGAGAAAGTCAACTCGTCCGGCGCTCGAGAGTAGGGAGCCGGGGCCGTGATACTGCACGGCAGCCGCATCCCACAGGTCGAGCCTTTGCGCTGCCCTAGCCCCCCTCCCCCTTCTCTGGGAGTGTCAGAGTTGTACAATGGAATATCTTGAGTACAGTCAAAGAACTAAAGTATCCGACAGTGAATTTTGCCCCGTTAATAGTGGTTGATTAGGGTTTTACGTCCTGTATTTCTGCACCTGATGGGCTAATTAGGACAGGCAGGGACCATGGCAATGAGATGAAGGATGAAACGGCCATCCAACTTATGCTCGAATACGGGAATTGAACCCGGGACCCAGTGGTTGGAAGCCTAGCACGCTACCACGATCCAAAACATTCAGACAAATAAAAGCTGTAGATGAGGGACATATCTATCGTTCTTGTCAGTCAGAAGGTTTTGGATCTGCCCTGGGGCGGGCCTAGCTCAGAGGTAGCACTCTGGGCTTCCAACTGCTGGGTCCCGGGTTCGATTCCCGGTCAAGCCTAAGTTGGATGGCTGTTTCATCCTTCGTCTCATTGCCATGGTCTCTGCCTGTCCTAATTAGCCCAACTGGTGCAGAAATACAGGACGTAAAGCCCTAATCACACACACACACTTTGGATCGGCCCCTGGCTGTTGTGATTAGTCTATTGACGGTCACAATTCAATGTCGGTTACTGTAAATATCATAGGAGGATGTTTTTCATAGGCCTACTTGTTTGCCACAGCAAGTTGTTTTGTGGACCTTTTTGCAAGTCTGTAACTTGTATTTCTTTGGAGATCTATATCATCTTCCTAAAGCAAGCCCGCCATCTTCACGCAGCTACCTAGCTGGGCGTAGAAAAAAACCGACTTGCTTCAGGAAGATGGAGATATATTGGCCGAAATTAAAATATATAATGACTGTAATGGAATTTATATATTTCACCTGGTTAACACCCAGTAATAGTTGATGAGTGGTTTGTTACTTATATTAACACTACTTACAAGTCAAATAGTTAGAATTTGCCCTCACCCTTTGACGTATTAATTTATATTTTTGAAGTCACAATGTAGAATAAATATAGGCCTATAAATGTTCCACTTAAGTTGTACTACTTCAAATCCCTAACATAGTATTTTTTAAATTTTTTTTTTTATAGAACTCTTCATCATTATAATAAATTGATCCAAAATTATTACAAAATATTGAAATAGTCTACAATCAAAGACACCCAAGTGAAGTAAATTAAGGGGGGGGGGGACGCAACCCTGGCTGCAGCCACCCTTATACCACTGTTATACTGGCAGCCTAGTTGACTTTTTTCTGCAGAGGACCAGTTGGTTTTCTGGCGGACCAATTGACTCTTAGTGGAGGACCTGTTGACCACAGGTAGCGGACCAGTTGGTCTGGCTGGTGGACCAGTTGGACCAGTTGTACAGCGAGCGAGTTGGTCAGAGGACCAGTCGTCTGGCGTACCAGTTGACTAGACCCCCTCATGTGCACAATAAGCTACTAAAAGACTACACTAACTCGTTTTAAAATTTTATAATTTCCAGAAGAAACTAACATTTTTTTTATATTTAATATTTTATTAATATATAAAATTTGTTGTTTATTGGAATTTGATGTGAAATTACAGGCACAAACCAAGCTGAAGATCTCTCAATTAAAAAAGAACATAAAGGATATCCCGGTGAACCCATCTGTATAGAAGAGGACTGATCATTCAAATCACTCGGAAAAATGAAAAAAACTCTAAAACTTCACCTCGAAGACACCTACCTATTTTAAATCCTATGTATGTGCCATAATGAATACATTATGTATAAAATGTATTAATTTAGGCTTACTAATAAGACCACCTCAGCAGTATGGCCACTTAATTAGGTTATGTCTAATGTCTCTCTGCTACTGGGTCTGAAGCTTATTCGGCTTATGTGACCAGCTGCCAGAGGCAGATGTAATGATGAGATGATAAGGCTGCTTGGAGTCCACATCATGTTACACATTTACCCCACGGGTTGGGTCTGTTACTTGCCTCAGCTTAGGCACCGAGTACAAGGCACCTCCAATTTAACGTCTCATGCGATCGACATCCAGCTGCTGGGATGTAGCTCATGAAGAGTGCCCAATTGAGATTTCATCAAAATGTAACATCCAGAAAGTCGTGGCAATGATGAAAAAGAATTTTACCAAGCCCTTTAACAAAACTCATTATCTCATGCTCAGTGGCAGAAGCTGCGAGTGGTCATATAAGCCTAGAAAGTTCTCATGTACAGTGCGTCACACCATAATTATTTGGACGCTTTTGACTTCTCACAAGTAGTATATAATTAACTTCAATAAACTTGTGAACAACAATGATTGTATATTGAAATTGTACTCACTGTCAGCCACTGACACAGTCTATATGTTATATTCGAATGATCACTTATACCGTAAAATCTGATGTGGCTTTTTAAAAGCTAAATCACTTCTTTCACAGTTACAATTCGCAAGTTCTGGAAGTGTCTGAATAATATTGGTGTGACTGAAATTGAATTTGACACAGGGTCCCATTTGTTTTGTGAAATGTATGTGAGATTGTCACTCAAATTAAACTTAAAGTGAGTAAAGCGTTTGTGATGTATAATTATCCCAGTGGTTTATAGGTTGTATTATTATCTTAATATATCATTGACATTTATATATATTAATATATAAATATGAGGGGTAAATTTATATGGGATAATCTGAGCTAAATTCGGTGCATAATTATTGTTTCGACAACTTTAAGTGTGTCCAAACAATGAATGAATTGTTACTACGAAAGTAAACCTTGCCCAGGACGAATTCAAACGGACCACTAAATATTAATCAATTGGAATTGGGTGAAGTTTCAATTTATAAATGGAGATTTATTATTTATTAATATAATAACACACACAACTGAGGTAAGGTTTATTGTGCAATGCACTCACTTCTGCCCAAATTTGGTCATTTTGTCCTAATATAGTTGTAGATGCATTGAATTTATTTTCATAATAACTTGTCCATTTGACCATATCATTGTTACTCGCATTTTTGTTTTAATAATAATTAGGCAATATATATATATATATACATAC
This sequence comes from Alitta virens, assembly GCA_932294295.1. NCBI lineage: Eukaryota > Metazoa > Annelida > Polychaeta > Phyllodocida > Nereididae > Alitta > Alitta virens. The sequence goes on from OW028578.1 coordinate 38,669,264, forward strand.
AATATATATATATACAATAATAAGTTGTACTCTTAGCATCATTGCAGATTTATTATCGGACCAATGCCGGCCATAATGTCTTGTATAAAGTACCAGGATGCTTGTGTTCTGTTTATATATCGCGATCGGATAATACTATCTTCTTACATGAATTGTGTTGTGTGTTCAATTATTGGTCTATGAAGACCTTAAATTTCAGTGCTTGTATTTATGTTTAATCATAAATGCCATATGCTATCATGTTGATATGATATATATATATATATATCATATGATATTTTTAAGGCATTTGTAAAGTATTTTTTAAGCAATCCAATGACATCTTTAAACCTCACTCAGCAGATATCTGCAATGGATGCATATTATTTTATCAGTTACAGAGTTTAGTGTGCTACTGTTTAAATTACATGAAACTAACACGCGTGAAATGAAACCGTTGATATGGTTAGTTTTCTTCCAAGTTTTAAAACCACAAAAAGAAATTTTAGCAAAGAACTATTTCAGTACATGTATTTACATTGTGCTGTGAAAAGTACTATCCTATAATTTACGCATGTTCGGCAAGAATTAGCGTTCAGTTTGTCAGTAACCTGCTCCTTATACATGACAGCTATTGACGATAAACGGTAATAATTCCTAACACAAGTCGAATAGTGCAAGAGTTTATGAATTCAATAATTATTACTTTTTAAGAGTGACCATGACAGGCAAATTTATTTGTCTGAAGATCCATATGGTGAGAAAGTGGTACTCCAAAAAGGTTGTGTTCAACTCAAATGACTGGAAAAGTCTCGGTAAATCAGTTATGATATATTTATGTTCGATCTATAGGTAATACGGGGCATTTATTGAACGATTTCGTCAGGTAGTTTATTCAAGTGCATTACAATTTTTATATTGACATAATAATAAGCTCAAGAAGCTTTAAAGCTAATGTTATTTATTTTAACTTATGTGTATCACTCGTTTAAATGGACATTGTTAGATTAGCAATCATGACATTGTTTTGAATAGTTCAGTGATTTGTGAACAACTCTGAAAAGTTAGTTAATAGTTAGGTGATTGTAACAATAATGTACATACTATAATGTATGACAAAAATGATGTTGGAATTGATATATTTTTGTCTGATTATTTTCATGTTTGTTTTTAGTAATTGAATGGTGATCCGTGATCGATAAAAGAGATGTATTTTGTTCATTGTTGAAGGTGTTTGTATGCAATAAAACTTACAAAAAGATCCTTTTTTTCTCAATTTGTTGTAATTGTATTCTCACAAATTTAGAGGTTGAACATTCCGTAACACTCGGATCAACAGATTTTCTGTTCCGTGAAACAAATATAGAAATAAAAATGACAAAATCATGTGGGACAAACTCCTAACATACACTCAGATAAATTAACCTGAAGAAATAAATAGCCAAATAGGATCTAATACAAAATTGCTTCAAAATTACTGAAGTACAACTTCCAAACAGCTAGCGTGTGGTAACATCCAGGGGGAGATTCAAAACATTCGGAAACGGAGCGATGGTAGATCAGTGACATATCTATCATTATTTTCATTCAAAATACTTTGATTCCATCCACGGACACCAATATTAAAGCTTGTGCCTTCGCCGTCATTGACAAATATACTATTGTTAACTTAACATCAGTATCATCTCAGATTATTTCCATTTTTACAATGACCACTCTTAATGAAAACAGCATCAAATACAAGTTAAGACTTCAGCTGTAGTTGCACAGAACTAGTACACATGCAATCATTTAAAATAAACTCCTCCTGTATAGCATTTTAGACTATATATGAGGTCAAACACTCGCACACACTCAAAATGCAACAAACACTCAGTATAACTATAAAGACATTAAAGACATATATAATAAAGACATATATCATATATATTATATATTAATTACATATTGCCCAATTCAAGTGATGCAAAGCTGGCAAACCGTTTATTTTATGAATAACAGAAATGTTTATATATCAGATTAGTCTAGATACAATTAAAACTGTCACAAGCATAATTTTATTCATCCCAGCATACTTTGCGCAGGTTTTACACTTTAGGCTTACTTTTATGATCTTAATAACTTTCAATTTCACTAAACCTGACCTCAAATTTCTTTACTGAAAAAAACATTCACACTATAGCCTTTACAGAGTTTCTAATATTGAATAAGATGTGTGTTAGGATCAAAGTTATTGCACTTTCTCTGCTTTAGACTGAGGTTTCGATGAAGAGTCCCTGAGCCATAAACCGGCCAATAAAACGAAGTGGCAAGCGTGAAGAGCAGCGCTGCTCCAATCCGTTGACGGGTACGTGTTCCAACACATTTCTAGGAGACCTAGTATCAGCAGTCTGAAATATTAAGCAAAGAAATTGATCAGTTCCAGTTGAAACAGGAACAGAAACCAAGTTCATGAACTTTCAACTGCAGCATGAAGTATGAAACTTGAGAATATGTTGGTATCATAGCATATCTTGCATCGCGTTACAAAAAAATTACACGTGGTAAAAAAAAATCTTTTTTTTGTACTAAGAAATACTTGATAAAAATTTGTCACTTACATAATAGTACATTATATACACACAGTGTACCCCTGATCAAGTACAACAATGATACGAGGCATATAGTCCGTCAAACTGCCTCACGACGAGTCATGAGTCAGATGACAATGCATTGGCACTTTCTTGCAAATCCAGCACTGGGAACTTCAATTATCATGCATTATGCATTGAATTCATATTTTATCTGTTGTGCAATTGACATAAACATAGATCTGCTTTCTACCAAACACAAGTGGGTGCCAACCCACAGAAATTTAAAAAAAACTTTATGCAAATATGTTAGTTGTGCTTTTCAGTGAAGTCCACTGAACATGCCGTATTCTTCCATGATTTCTATGCTATATTTACATGTACCAGATATTTTAATGATCAAAACAAGTGAAAAGACTCATAACAATGTTTCGGTCTATGAGCTAAAAACGAACACTCACTTTGTCATGAAGTTGAGATTGGTGGACCAGAGCAGATACGGCAGAGTGTGGTAATACCAGATGTAGAATTGATAATGGAGAGACCGACTCAAAGCGATCCCTATTAGATTGGCAGTGAACAATGGCAGAACTATACCTTTGCTGAGGTTAAGGAGTATAGTAGGCAGTTTGGTGTTTACTTAACAAAGTTTAATAGTTGATTTAAAAAAATAAAAACAAAACATAACCTCATCTAATGAGCTCCCTAACATTACCGTGACATTTTGTTGTACTATTATTACCTCGATTAACTGGGACCAGAAACTATTTCTCAATCGCATAGTTACTTATTCAATTATTGTATATATATTTAGCTTTATCTTCACCATTCATCAATTTTCTGATCATGTATATATTTTATGTTATGCTATTATTTCACAACCATTATTGTGCTAATACTTGAAATTGCATGTATTGTTAAAATTGTAGTTGTTCAATTTGTAGTATTTGTTTATTGTGTATGACGAATGTATCTAACCATGATTCCAAAACGTCAATAAAACATTATATATAGTAAGTTGAATTAAGACAGTTACGATGTGCACAAGTTAACTCATTCTATGGATACAGAGACCAGAAATATATAAGAAAAGAAAAAACACCAGCCTTGATCAGCCAACAAATTCATATTAATTTATACTGACAATGCGGTAAAATTCCCTAGGAATAATATATGTGCAATTTGCTTTAAAGACATGTCTTTTAATAATGTACTTTGAAGATACAAAATTTGCGAGACTTGGCAGGCTTGCTGGCAACAGAGTTGAACAGTACATACTCTAAGCAGCTGGGTGGCCTAATGGTGAATACATCCACAAATTCCATATTAGCCAGCTCTGCTGAAGGTCATGGGACCCGGGTTTGACCCCAGGCCCGGGCACTATTCATGAGCTAAGTGCTACATCCCAGCTGGATGGAAGCTTCAGACCCAGTAGGATTGAGACATTGACATTGTACAAACTCGTGATTTGAACTATTTCACTCCAGCAAAAAGGATACCTTGTGGTGTAAGCTGACGATCTTTGTGAAAACTGAAAAGGTTGCGAAGGCCACCAAATATTCTGAAAAACGTAAAATAAAACCATTAATAATAAATATAGTGCTATAAGACTTCCTCTAAAATATTAATTACTAAGCTTGCGTTATCATTCCAATATGGTGAAATGGCACACTTACGATGTCCACCTGGTGGTGAAAAATATGACTATAAGGAGCAAGTGCAGGGCGAGAAGAGAAATATGGAAATATCTGTCAAGGAAAATCTCTTCAGGAAGAAATCGCCAGTTCACTGTCCATTTGAAAAAGAACTGTCGACCGAGATCAAATGAACGGATGATGTAACCAGCTGGGTTGTTTAGAAGGAATGGAAGACCAAGTACAAGCTGAAAATTTAAAATAATACTAATTTTTGTGAGAAACAAAAAACATTTAAATTATCTAATATTTTTTGTATGAATTCCAAGTAAACAAGCCAAAGTAATGCCACAATTTACAGATTATCATTTCAGTTTACAGCTGAGACCAAAACATTCCTGTCATAATAAGTCAGTTTACAGGGCTAGCAGTAGCTGACAAATTTTAAAGTAAAACCAGACTATTGCGGCAGTATCTATTAGAAACTCAATTTCTTTGCTCCATCTTATCAAATTGAAGCAAAATCGAATTGTTTTACTAAATATTAAACATTACATATCACCTAAATCATAAGGGAAATAAGTTTGCCCTGTGTGTTTCATAATATTGATTTGGAATTTGTTTAACATTATCAATTGTGAATGTCTTGGATGGACATGAACATCATAAAAAAGATAGTATAATAGTTTCTGAACTACATACATTTATTAAAGAGGTTTTGAACAATGTTGATGGTGCTTGTGTACTATGTGGCCATTCGCTGAGGGTTTGCTGCCGCGTAGCCTATGTTTGTCTTTACTAACGAAAGTGCTCAATTTTTTGCACCCCCTTATTGAACGGCAGCAAAACGCAGTTGTCTTTACCAAACTAATTCGGTGAATACGCACCTGTACTATGGCACATAAGGCCAAATGTGGGACAGTCTTCTTGAAGCCTTGACTTAAAATCAACAACATCAAAAGAGCAGGAGAAAACAGCAAAATGTTCATCTTGATTGAGACACCTAGGCTGAAAATACAACATTATCAAAATACCATTATTACAGCATAAGGATATGTTAAAATATGCTTTAGGTTACTATTAATCTCTTGTATCAACGCATAATTGCATGATATATATTATAAATGCAAATTGTCATAAAATGCTATTTGAGACATTTATTTAGGTGATGCAATTAGACAATACAAATAAGTCATAATAAGTCTTTACCTGTATGCTAAGCATCCGAGGGCCCAGTGGTCGCTAATAAAAAGGTTTATAGCCAAGTAAAGGAATATCATCGCGATGGGATCGTTGAATAAACGGAGAACAAATATTGAATGAATTCTGTATGATGTGCAGCACATGAAGAAAAACATATATGGAGGGACCTGAAAAAAAAAGGCATAAAAGTTTATATTAAACTGAAATATATGATCACCATCAAAATTGACTGTCCAATTTTTTTTTTAATGTGCAAAATTTCAATTAATATATAATGAGGTGGTGGGGGACATCTTAATGATCATATATGCTCATACAATAAAAATCAAATAATGCTATACAATTTTTGTTGTGTAAAATATCACATGGCACTGCAAAGCATAAATGTAACTGGAAAACATCCAAGTTTCAATATGCAAAGAGATAAAACTCACTTTCTTAGCCTGCCTATAAATATTGAACACGAGGGCTAAATTGGTGAGATAAAAAACTGCAAATATGTATTGTGCTAGTCTTATGTTAGTTCCGTGGCCAGTGATGTAGTATAGAGCCATGAAGAAATACACGAAACCTGCTGGATATCTGAAAAATAAGAGAGAGATTTTGAAAAATAAGTTCATTAAATTCACTGCAATACAGTGCTACTCAAAAGTTTAAAATCTACTCATATTTTTCCATTGCATTCAACAAAACAATATCTCTAAAACAATGGTTATGGCCGCATCAAAATGGATGGCCCATTGGAGGGGGGTCTTCTTACAAGTTTGCCTCACAATAGACATCAAGTATGAGTTTCACACCAGTAACTGACATTCAAAATGTTTATAGTACATCATGAATTGACTTACACCAGAGGTCCAGTGTCTCCTTTCAACTTCATGTAATCAAATGTTCCATTAACAACTCCTTCCACTTCCTGCATGTACGCAACCCAGTCGATCTCGGTGTCTGAAAATGGATTACAAATCATGAACACTACTACATACATGTACAGGCTACCATTGTCTTCATCAATAATAAATTTTATTTTTTTTATTCAACATGTCATGAAATACATGTAGATGTCATTCAACAGATAAATAGGTCTGTGGGCTCAAGTAAAATAAAAATAACGAAGGAGCAAACTCTGCCCCCTAAATTAATCAGCCAGTCTTTAAATAAATAGATAAAATAAAAGAAGAAAAAAAACATATGCAAAATCAAATATGCTAAAAACTTAAAAAAGTACTGAAACTGTATGTAAACTAGACTCAATTAGGCATTTTTAAAGGTTTGACAGCTGTGTCAGTGCCAACAAGCTGTCAAACTGTGGGACACATGGCAAGTGTAAGTTGCAACTGAACTATCACTTGTTTCATCGATGCTTTTACTCACATTTCACTTTCTGGATGACAAAAATGTTGACAAAACATTCTCCAATAAATAGAAGCATCATGACGAGCCATGCTTTGCTTGGATCTGTCAAATATCGCCATAAATTACTCGGCCTAAGCTTACGGCCGATCTTTTTCCAGGAGGCTGCCATTTTGAAGGTCATGTGACCAGCGCTGTGTTCAAAATGGCGACCATAAACAGAATATTGTCATTTTTCACAGTGATTTTGACGTCTTATGCCTCAGAATTGGACCTGATCATCGCTGAACCATACGGAAAACCTTGCAAATATTTTGGTGAGTGTTTAGTGCAAACTGCAATTTACGAAATTGACAGGTGACAGCTGGTACATCAAAAATGTCGGGCCTGCCTATATCTGTCACTTTCATTAATTGACATGTCAACATTGTCATCATGCATCAATGAACATAATTATGATGAATATATGCAGTAAATTTAGAGTAAAAAAAGTTATAGACAAAGGTGCCTCAACAGCATACAGCAGTGGGTCAGCTCTGGCAAATGGGAAGCGGGGGAGGGAGGGGTTACATTTCGTGCCCTTATTAAGCCAGAGCCCGGGCCTTATCATATTATATATATATGTATTGCATCAATCAAGATTTACAACTCAATTTTCTATGCGTAAAATTGATAATTTAGATGGCTTGTTTTTTACATAATTCTTTGAGGTATCACATGCCAATTTTTACGATCTTATTCTTGTTTTTGATGTTCTACAAATTCAGTATGGCATCCAGTCTTCGCTACATGTAAATAAATGAATATGGATTCACAAAAATATTACCTCGTTTTTCCCCTCAGGTTCAACCAGAGTTTCAGCCCCACAAGGCAACTTGATTAACTGCACATGGTACTCAACGAACGCCTGCTGTCGAAGGACCGAAGTAACTTCTGTATTTGGGGGAATGTATCCATTATACGGAGCGACAGTTGATTGCGCTAATCAAGTCAACTACCTCATGTGCTACTTCTGCAGTCCAAACCAGTACATTTGGTACGATAAGTAAGTATTAAAGTATTATATTGCTTGTAATTTCTTAACCTTTCTGTTGGGATCAGAGGGGAAGTCATAAAAGATTTCTCCCAGCCTAAAATGTCGCTTGGTGGCATAGTGGTTCAGGCATTGATTGCCTGTTCTGAAGGTCCTTGGTTTGAATCTGAACTCAGACACTTGTCTTATGTGACAATCTCACCTTGAAATGTTAGATTGCAATTAGCATGTGGTAGATTGCATTTAATAGTAACCAGTGGATTCGGGAATTGCAATTGCAAAGGAACAGTTGCATACATTAAGCATGCATCATTAAAAATACAAAATATTACATTTTATGGGGTAAAATGCAGTTGTGACATGGTGCAGACTCCCCAGTTGTAGCACTACTTCCATTATCATCACGTCACCCGTTAGCGGATGGTCATATATTAAAGGGGAACTAATGGAAGTTTGTTAGTTAATTTCAAAAGTTCAATTAGATGTTAAATAATACATTGCAGTGAAAGGAAATGTCTTAAACTATGGTTTGATATGATTTCAAGCCAATTAAAAATGCAATTTGCACCATCCGCCGACATGCTGGGGGCCGCCATTATTGCACACGGCACGCCTAATAGTGACGTCACTTATGTACTAAGTCAAGAACAGCTAGGCCATATATGCATTCTGCCATATGAATCAATTCAATCCTGTTGATTACAAGCCCTTACACTGTTCATTGCAATTATAACAAGAACAGACAGCACAACAAAATAAAGGGTGTTAATTGCAATCTTTTGGAAAAACTGCATAATTATTGCATTGATTGCAATGAGCAATTTGTATCTAAGAATAGGTATATAGGCATGGGCAAATAATATTTTGTATCACTATATTTCTGACCATATTTTTGCAAGAGAACAGAATAGATCTATAGATTTATTTGGCAACATAATACATTTTTCGTGTATGCATACAATGCTGAAATCTAATACAATGTAAACTGCTCTAAATTACTAAAAATGTATTTAATTAGTACTCAGTTATCCAAACATTCAGTAGTTGTATTACATAGCAGGATAATTGATAGCTGTTTCACTGATAATTTTATATTGTCAATTCTGCTGGCTGCTTTGAAATCTGTGAGTCCCAGTGCCACCCAGTACATTCATACACGAAATATATTTATTGTCACAATCTCAATTAAGAACTGATCCCTGTTGTAAACTTTTTATTAAATTTGCAGTTTGTTTGCCATACTTTCATTTTCATCCCATCATTATTTCTTATATTTAGATCTTGTTATTTATAATAAATGTTTTTATTAATTTTTTATTTCTTATTTTTATTTTATTAAATAATTTTATTATTATTTTTTAAATATGAGTTTAAGGGGGCATCCTAGTCAGCGTTTTTTAAAATAAGAACTTAATTAGTATATGTCTCCTGACCAAAAAAATTTTGTATTTTGACCTTTTTTTATTTTATTTTTTTACTGCTTATTGTAGTTCCTTGTAATTTGCTGCTTTTGTTTGTTTTATTTAATTTGGTCTAATAAATTCTCTAATTGCAATGTCAAATAGTTCATTGGCAATTACTTGACACTCAGTAAGAACTGCTCTGAAAGTGCAATTAACTGTATCTTAAACTGTTGTTGACAGTTGTTCTCACCACTTGAATTGCAATGCCGAGATCTATAGTGCAACAGTGACGTATTTCCGGTCAGTGCAAAACACTGGGAATTTCAAAGATGGCGGCCTCCGTAGTTCACAAAACGGAGCTAAAAAATGCAGTATATTTCATTACCAGTGCATATATACAAGTTATGTATAGCGTGGATGTGTTTCAATGGACCCAAGCTAATATCTGAGAGGTAAAGTGTTGAAGGTGTTAGTTCCCCTTTAACTGACTAAATACAATACAATACAGACAAAAAAAATTGAATTGAATTATTCCATAGGTGCTTGATACAAACATATAAAAAAATATTTACAAATAAATAAAATATCCAAAAGTCTACTTAAAGTACAAAACCTACAGGAATACACATAAAAGCAAAGCTTATTGGTAATGTACACTAAAAGTACGCAAAGAAAATAGAATTACAAGGAAGGGAAGAAGCCGGAAAAATAAGAGCAAAAGAAACATATATATAATAAAAGAGGGAGAAAAAACAAAGGAAAAAGGGGGAAAATAAAGGATTGTAGCTGGTGTAGTTGACAGGTGGTGACAGGCTGCAATGTGCATATATCTCATTTTCTTGAAATCTTTTGTTTCAGACAAGTACAAGTTTGCTCAGCATATTGTCATCGGGTTTATGAATCATGCAAATTGGCAGCTTACAAGGGAAGAGCAATTGGTAAGTTATCAAGAACTCCCAACAGATTTTTCTTTGATTTATTTTAATGAGCGTGCAATTTTAAAGAGTCATACTGTGCTGAATTTCATTTTGTTGTGCAACACTGCTCTGGTGACTCCAGCACACTTGGACTCTCTCCTGAACTATTTCGCATAAAACAGTATTATACTATGCTGTGTATGAATACATATATTATTTTCATACATCTTCATAAATGTTTGTTCATAATGTACATGTAAAAAGAGCAGGTCTCTTCGACTGTCTCTATAAAATGAAAGAACTGGGACCGGACATCGATTTGTTAATAGTACTATATTCGCTATTATTCAGTTTTCTGTACATATTCTGTAGTCATTACCTATGTAGTATTTGTAGTGAATGTTTTGTAGTTTTCTGTTTTATTATATAATTCACAATGACATCTTTTTCTTTCCAGGAATTGCATATCATAACGGCGAAGAATTCTGTGAAGGACAGGGGTTCAAAGTGGTCGATGGAAAGGCGGGATGTTTCGATTTTGATCCGACAGTTTTTGGGTCTTCAATTTCACGGCAATCCTCGATCGCACTGATTATGTTAGCGCTGAGTTATGTAAACATTTTATGATAATTCAGTGTAATACATCATTCCAAACTGGTTAATACTCAATTGTTAGATCTCACCGTTTCCATAGTAACTCTCACATACATTCCATACATTATGAGACATCTGAAATTTATACATTGCATTTTAAGAAAGGCCTGAAAATATTTCATTTGTGGGTAACATGGCAATGCAAAAATCCCTCTTGAGGAAATATTTTTCTGTATTCCTAAAATAAATCTAGTGCATAGAATGTATTTAACTACAATTATGAATTTAACCCTCCTATTATTTCCTAATATTCCTGTTATTTCAGGACAATTCCTATATTTTCTAATAATTATTACATCTGGTAAATGTTTACACTAGCATAGAATAAGATGGATAATACTCACATTACAAGTGTTTTTACATGTATTTTGAAGCATACTTTCAAATTATCTGCAATTTTGCTATATACATGCAGCTGTATTGGGAATTTTTTTCTCCATTTACAATGTTTTTGTTTCTCTATTTTACAATGTTTAACATTGTTTATATATAACTAAAAATATTATTGTTCACCAGTACACGTTTGAGGTCATCTCAAGTGTTGACTTCACAAATATTTATGCTGGCACACTATTATTTATTTATCTAGTCATTTATTTACATTAATTAGTACAAAGTATTTGTTGGTATTTTGTTGCAAATCTATGGGGTTTATTGTTTTATAAAAATTTTGTATTTACATTTGTGTAATGGAGGTCAGTATTGTGATTGTTGTACTGTAATTCCACTCAGTGACTTTTTCACTCCTATTATCATGATGATTGTTTAGTCATACAAGTACATTTGTATCAAAGTTTGCGTACAGTGAAATGAATAATATATTTCTTTGTGTAGCATATCACGAATAATCATTGTTGTTAAATCGTTACCTAGATTTTACTTTATGAAATAAAATTGATAAAAACACTTAACAAGTATGGCCCATCAATATCTATTTCGCTTTTTAAGGCTCTGTTGAAGGTCCCAGCTGGATGTCGATCGTATGAGGCGTTAAAAGGTGCCTCGTTCTAGGTGTCCATGCTGAGGCAAGTGAAAGACGCCACCCATGGGGTAAATGTGAAACGTGGTGTGGACTCCAAGCCTGGTCATACTGATAGGTCAGGCCATTATCTCATCATTATGTCTACCTCAGGCAGCTGGTCATATAAGCTGACAAAGCTTCAGACCCTGTAGCATTGAGACATTAGACATTGAAATATACATTGTTGATTATGATAATATATGGATGCCATGGTTTAGTGGTAAAAGTGTATGCCTGCTATACATTAGTAATGGGTTCAAACCCCTACCACCATTTACCATGTGATGGAGGACTGGCAGATCTTCTGCAATGGGTAGTGTGTGTGTGTGTGTGATTAGGGCTTTACGTCCTGTATTTCTGCACCAGTTGGGCTAATTAGGACAGGCAGAGACCATGGCAATGAAATGAAGGATGAAACAGCCATCCAACTGCAATGGATAGTATGGCTTCCAGTCAGCCTAGTCTGAGGTTCACACTCTCTGCTTGCCCTCTATATGTTAAATATTGCCATGGGATAGCAAGAACACAAATGTTAAAACATGTGCATGTAAAATGTGTATGTCTTTTATTCAGACGCGAGCATTTTCATCATTAATTGGCTCCTACTCAAGAGAACAGCAGAGAATACCGGTGTAACTTGCTCCAGCCATGTGACAGTCGGCTGTTGCTCCCGCACTGCACAGCCACGTTACCACCTGTCAACATGAGATAAAATTACATATAAATTGTACAAGATAAAATTACATATAGTTTATCATAGTTATGTATATAAATATCTTTATACATACACAGTGGTATACTGTGCAGTCAAGTAAATATATGTAACTTCAAAATGTTATTATCAAATCATTCATAAATAATAGGCCCATTATAGGAGGGACTTTATGGAAGGAAAGTGTTACACTTAACAGGTTTTACCAAAAACAAAAATTAAATGTATCTATCTATTAGTAAATAGTAGGATTAATATTTGTAAATAAGTCTAGTACAGTCAACCCTCATTTATCCGGGCCTCACTTATCCGGTTCCCCTGCTATCCGCACACAGTTGGCTGGGAACAAATCTATTTAGTGCATTTATATATATTCAGTTACCTGGTTCCCTCATTTATCTGCACAGTTAACTGGGGGACGAAGGTGTTCGGATAAATGAGGGTTGACTGTGTAACATGGTGTTCACCTCTCTGTTCAGGATGTAGTCAGGTAAATTGTCCCTTATACTGTACAGTTTTTTGACAGCACCACTAGATCTCAATATAATGTTGACTGATAATATCTTAAGCCAGAATGTTATTAGCCAGATTAACTGTTATTAATATTGTAAAAGTACGCAGACTACATGGCCAATTGTGCCACGTGCGCTTTCCATGCGTTTGGCGAACGTATGGAAAAAGCATGGTTTTTGCCTCATTATAATTAGCTAATAACCATGCATTTTCCATGTGTTTATCCTTCTCATGGAAAAGGCACATGGCACATTTGGCCATGTATGTTAATATTCCCTAGACAAGAACATGACACCATTAGTTTCTGACATGTGGTTGCATGCGGAATATCTTCAAGGATTATATCATTCATCTAGCCAATAAAAGGCCAAACAGGTGGTGATATGACTGTATGAGGCCTTGCCTCACTGACCACAGCAAACGGCATAAAATATACGGAAAAAGTGCAGTATAGCAGACCGATATTTATGACCATATTTAGCTAGCCTTATTGCCAGGCCAATGACGTAGAAAAACTTGTTCAATGGATGACGTCACAAATAAACGATGGCAGGGATAATTTTCAAGGCAAGAAAATTGTTTATTTTTATAATCGGGGGCTGATTTATGTTCATATCTAGACGCCAAATATGGGCATAAATTTGGGTCCACTATACTGCACTACACCCCCAATATATTTCATGTGCTCAAGTAACTAACTAAAGACATTCCGTTGGGTCACTGTGAGATCAATTAGAGCTTTACGTCCTGTATTTCTGCACCTGATTGGGCTAATTAGGAAAGGCAGGGACCATGGCAATGAGATGAAGGATGAAACAGCCATCCAACTTAGGCTCGACCGGGAATTGAACCCGGGTCCCAGTGGTTGGAAGCCTAGCGCGCTACCACTGAGCTAGGCCCCCACCCTGAGACAAGATGGTAGTATTGGTTTATATAATTATCTAGAGACATAGGAACTTTAATTACTGATGATGTCATCTAGTATTGCGCATTGTTGACTTTATGTATTGTATCAGTATATCCCGTTACAAGGTCACACGAAAATGACCAGCCCCATGATGCGTGTATTGTAAAACTTTAATAAAAAAATAGCATGCCTGATTGATTGAACATGGCGCCATCTGTCCATTCCTTCCATGAACCCAGTTACACTGTTTAGAAACTGTGACTACAAGGCCTGTGGGAGAAAGACAAATTAGCAATACAATAAATTCATCTATACTCTCCTCCTAGTCATAGAGTCTTATAAGTATGATCGATTGCAGTACATTATGTTAGAGGGGATAGCCAACACAGCCATCAGCTAGTGGCACCAGTCCCCTACCTGTGAAATAATTTCGAAATGTATTTATGTACATTGTGTAATTATCAGTTAATCTTGATTAAACTCTAAAACTCTTAAGGTATTGCGATGAACCGTGCGTGCATCTGTCTGTTGGTCATTGCTGTATGTTCATCACTCTTACCAACATGATAACTTCAGATCTAGAGATGCTACACTCAAATACAACAGCTAATATGCCTCATGAGTAGAATAAGTTTGAAGTGGGTCACCTTGACCTATCTATGAGGTCACAAAGGTCAAAATCCTCAAGAAACCTGTGCCTCTTCTCTCTCTTCCAGAGGACTAGGTATGGAAAGCCAGACAGAGAGCACTTGGAGTAGCGAGAGGTAGACAGGAGGGAGCACCTAGTGCAAATGTGTCTGGTGCGCAAGGTGTAGGGAGAGTTAGATAGAGGGAGCAGCAAGTGCAAATGCAATGAGTGCCAGGTGTATGGAGCACAAGGTGTAGGGAGAGCTAGATAGAGGGAGCACCAAGTGCAAATGCAATGAGTGCCAGGTGTATGGAGCACAAGGTGTAGGGAGTTAGATAGAGGGAGCAGCAAGTGTAAATGTAAGGAGTGCCAGGTGTATGGAGCACAAGGTGTAGGGAGAGCTAGATAGAGGGAGCACCAAGTGCAAATGCAATGAGTGCCAGGTGTATGGAGCACAATGTGTATGGAGAGCTAGATAGAGGGAGCAGCAAGTGTAAATGTAAGGAGTGCCAGGTGTATGGAGCACAAGGTGTAGAGAGAGCTAGATAGAGGGAGCAGCAAGTGTAAATGTAAGGAGTGCCAGGTGTATGGAGCACAAGGTGTAGGGAGAGCTAGATAGAGGGAGCACCAAGTGCAAATGCAATGAGTGCCAGGTGTATGGAGCACAAGGTGTATGGAGAGCTAGATAGAGGGAGCACCAAGTGCAAATGCAATGAGTGCCAGGTGTATGGAGCACAAGGTGTAGGGAGAGCTAGATAGAGGGAGCACCAAGTGCAAATGCAATGAGTGCCAGGTGTATGGAGCACAAGGTGTAGGGAGAGCTAGATAGAGGGAGCAACAAGTGTAAATGTAAGGAGTGCCAGGTGTATGGAGCACAAGGTGTAGGGAGAGCTAGATAGAGGGAGCACCAAGTGCAAATGCAATGAGTGCCAGGTGTATGGAGCACAATGTGTATGGAGAGCTAGATAGAGGGAGCACCAAGTGCAAATGCAATGAGTGCCAGGTGTATGGAGCACAAGGTGTAGGGAGAGCTAGATAGAGGGAGCACCAAGTGCAAATGCAATGAGTGCCAGGTGTATGGAGCACAAGGTGTAGGGAGAGCTAGATAGAGGGAGCAGCAAGTGTAAATGTAAGGAGTGCCAGGTGTATGGAGCACAAGGTGTAGGGAGAGCTAGATAGAGGGAGCACCAAGTGCAAATGCAATGAGTGCCAGGTGTATGGAGCACAATGTGTATGGAGAGCTAGATAGAGGGAGCACCAAGTGCAAATGCAATGAGTGCCAGGTGTATGGAGCACAAGGTGTAGGGAGAGCTAGATAGAGGGAGCACCAAGTGCAAATGCAATGAGTGCCATGTGTATGGAGCACAAGGTGTAGGGAGAGCTAGATAGAGGGAGCACCAAGTGCAAATGCAATGAGTGCCAGGTGTATGGAGCACAAGGTGTAGGGAGAGCTAGATAGAGGGAGCACCAAGTGCAAATGCAATGAGTGCCAGGTGTATGGAGCACAAGGTGTAGGGAGAGCTAGATAGAGGGAGCAGCAAGTGTAAATGTAAGGAGTGCCAGGTGTATGGAGCACTAGGTGTAGGGAGAGGTAGGTCAGCAGACATATAATTAAGGAAGTTATAAATGTATTGAGAGCAAACCATCGCAGCATTGGATCCTGGTATAAACGTTCGATCCGCAATCTGGGGTTCGGCCTGACGTACAAACGGATGTCACTGCTTTGTTGTCATCGCATTGGGTATAAACTCCATTCATACCTTCGTGCAGATCACATGCATCAATATCTGTATTTTGGTAAAAATAAACAATTAAAGATGCATTTGTCTGTCTACCATAATATGAAATTTGTACTGTTTTAGTTTTGGCAGCCACAAGAAAGATTATTTACACTGTATACTATAAATCAATACCAGAGGTATGTGGGTGGGTGATTAGGCTTTACGTCCTGTATTTCTGCACCAGTTGGGCTAATTAGGACAGGCAGAGACCATGGCAATGAGACGAAGGATGAAACAGCCATCCAACTTAGGCTCGACCGGGAATCAAACCCGGGACCCAGCGGTTGGAAGCCCAGAGCACTACCTCTGAGCTAGGCCCCTGCCCTTCAATACCAGAGGTATCGAGCTTGTCAAACAGCTTAATGGCAAACCACACAAGAACGTATAGACTATTTCCTCTGTGTTAATATGTTTAATGGTATTCATGGGAATGCTCAACATCTAGTCAATTCTGTAGTTATGGCATGTGACATTCATTAAAAATTATTACCCGTCTGACATATTCATTAAATGTGGTATTACCAGACTGTCAAACTCAAATGTACAAAAGGTCTTTTATATATAGAGCATCAGTTGCTTGGAATCTACTGCCAGAGAGTTTAACAAGCAAAGCATATTATAATAGTCAATGATAGATAATGTAGAAAAATGGTTTTGTAGGATAAGGAGAAGTTATACTCTCTTAAGATGATATATCTTATGAATAATACATAAACTTAACAAAAAAAATTCCAAAGGGTTGGATTTGCACCCTAGCTCCCCCAGCCATTTATATCGCAGACCGATGCTTAGACCACTCAGCCACTGTTGCAGGCTGTAAATAGACCAATGTTTCTGGAAATGTTCAAATTTTATGTAGGTCATGTGCTGCATCAACTGGAGAAACCATGTTGTTTTACAGTAAAATTCAGCATGTAAAAGCATGTAAAAAATCAATAATTGTCTGCGTTGGATAGCTGGAGCAGCTTGTGCAATGCGCACTGTCCTGTTTTAGCCACTGGGGATAGAGGACTTCACCCCAAGTGTTTCCACCCTCGCCGCGTGGAGGCTCAGAACCTTCGAGGGAACTATGGTGATACACTGATACAGCACGCTCCCCGAAACAGAGCTAGTATTCCTTATAAGGTCAATCCTAATAGGGGCATGCACAAAAAGTTATTTCACGAGGCATGTCCTCAAAATTTTAAAACTGATCTTAGAAGTACTCTAAAGCAGTAAGATATCTTA
This sequence comes from Alitta virens, assembly GCA_932294295.1. Classification (NCBI taxonomy): domain Eukaryota; kingdom Metazoa; phylum Annelida; class Polychaeta; order Phyllodocida; family Nereididae; genus Alitta; species Alitta virens. The sequence goes on from OW028578.1 coordinate 38,686,799, forward strand.
GTATGAGGTATTCCATAGATTAAGATCTGGTACAAAAATCTGTGATACTATTGATAGCTTCGAAGTGGAGCAATGTTGTACTTTTCATGATTTTATGTCGTTTATTTTAATCCGTGTTTTAATGGGTCCCCTTGAAAAAAAACGGTTTTCATACCAAAGTGTTTTGCCCATGTAAAATATTTTCAAAATAGAAATTAAATCTCCCGAAGCATCAGTTAATTGGCAGATACCTTATTATGGTATAAACAATATACTTATGTACGATTTGTAAATTTATTAAAAAATGTGTAATTTTATTTTAAAATGTGACCAACAAAAATTCAAGACTTACTTTTGTTATTGATGATGGGACAGCATTTAATTATGGTGTACTGTGTCCATTGCAGTCAGCTGTTTGTCCAGAAGTGCAGACTCCAGTCACTACGTACCCATTTTGGCAGCTTGTAGTTTGTCCATTCATCCCATTGCTGTAATAATTAGTAATCACAATTTGTTTTTGAGAACATATCTTATTTTAATGGTGTCTGTGATGACTGTCCCCACGGCAATTATTCTTCTTTACTTTTGCATCTAAGCCAGTGTTTTTAGTATATTTTTAGTTTTTTCAAATATATTTTAAAAGGGTAGCCAGATTAGCTGGAACTGTTTTACATCCGGGCCCTTTACATCAGTAAAAAAACAATAATAAAATCCATAAATATTGATAACCATTAAAAACCATTAACAATAAATACACAAACAATAAAATACACAACAATAAAATACACAATCACCAGGTTATAGCACCAACACTGTATCGTTCACTCTTGGGCTGCATTCTTGATATAATTTTTCAGCAGTATGTTAAAGCTATATAAAGTATGGCATTCTTTCAAATGACTTGGTAGATTATTCTAGTTCCTTTAAATTCAAGGATTCTAGGTTGTTAAACAAAATACCATAGACAGAGGGTAACAGGAAGCATTGGGTTTCCTCAGTTGCATAATGAAGTCCTTATAATCTAATATTTCTTCAAAGTAAATATTTTCTTTCCATTTTTGGAAAGAGAATTCTCTTGCTAACTTAAAAGTCAACAGTGGTCAGTCAATATCAAATTAAACCTAGACAAAGCTAGACTGCTTATGCTATACGATGCTACCTGCCACTAAACGGAACTGTCTGGCTATAGCTGGCTACTCAAAGCTGGATCTAAAAGTACAGTAGCACCATCTGGGAGATATGTATACTTGTAATTTCTTTTTGAAATAATTTATGTCCATTTCAAATAAATATTTATGATATATTGGATAAAGTGCCTCCATTTACCAAGGTTTAAATTTGTTCAGTGGCGGTAAGTGTAAGCCGATTATAAGCCAGTAGACAGAAGCCGCTGGCTTTAGCCAGTTATAGCTTAAGCCAGGAATAGGTTGCTACAGCTGTCTAGAGTCAACCATATTTCATGAAACTAACTATTGCTTAAAACTTGAATAAAGCTGTAAGATTTACATTAAAATCTATTATTAGGGACAATCGTATCTAGATACTGCCTAACTGCATAAAAAGTTATATATACACCAACGATGTTTTAGCGTTCCAGCAAACTAGGCAATATGATTTTAACATTTCAATACTTCTGTCCGAAAAAGTGCAGTATAGCGGACCCAGATGTTTATTTTTATTTTTTTCTTGGGAGCTGCTGCCCCAAAACCCCCACTACACTACACAATTGTTATTCCAATTGGACAAGACCTTTAATACTTGGGGAGTGTTGCTCAGAATAATGATATATTTTGTATTCTTTGGATGCCAAATATGGTCATAAATTTGGTTCCGCTATACTGCACTAAACCCCTTCTGTCATGATTATAATACTTTAACTTATACTTAATTACACCTGGTAAGATCTATATTAGTTCCACTTACACTTTAATACACTTGTTAGGATCTATGTTAGTTTTACTTACACTACATTACACCTGGTAAAATCAATATCTCACATAGCCAAGTGACAATGCCGAGTGATGCCGAGTGCCTCAAAAATCAGGCAGTCGGGAATACTCGGCTTGGCATGCCGACCGCTCTGGAAAAGCGCGGCAATAATCGTGGACCAATCGTGACCACTCTGGGTTGGTAAAATAAGGACCCACACATTTTAAACATGTTTAAAATTTTCTAGGAGTGTGGCCAAGCACCTTTCATGGAATTGCTCGAGATTTACACGGGGTTAACTCGCTGTGCACTCGCCGTGCACTCAGTGAGTACACCTGGTCACTCGGCAAGTACTCTTGGTCATATGGAGTGCTGTGTGGATGTGATTTCCTCGCCGAGTGGTCGGCGTGTAAAGAAGAGTTATTGGCTTGACACCTGGGACAATAGAGGTGTGCTTGCTCGGGGAGTTGTCGGCGAGCGATCGGTGAATGGTCGGCGAGCTTTTGGCATGTTTTTGCAGAGTGCTCGTGTTCACTCTCCTTCAATCCTGTTCACTCTTCGTCACACGGCAACCACACTGGGTCCACACTTGAATTAATCAGCAAGCTGTCAGCGATCTTTCGGGGAGCTGTCGGCAAGCAATCGGCGAGTTGTTGCTGACTTGCTTTTTCTCACTGGCAGTAGGCATCAAATGACCAAGAGTGAAGCCGATTAGTTGCAGGCGGGCAATCATCATTACTCGGCATCATCACTCGGCTATGTGAGATAGTGGCTTTAGTTACACTTCAATACACCTGGTATGATCTATATTAGTTCTACCTACATTTTATTACACCTGGTAAGATCTGTATTAGTTCTACTTACACTTTAATACACTTGGTAGGATCTATGTTCGTTTTACCTTCACTTCATTACACCTGGTTAGATCTATATTAGTTCTACTTACACTTCAATACACCTGGCAGGATCTATGTTAGTTCTACTTACACTTAATTACACCTGGTAAGATTTTATTACACCTGGTAAGATTGATATTAGTTCTACTTACACTTAATTACACCTGGTAAGATCTACATTAGTTCTACATATATTTCATTACACCTGGTATGATTGATATTAGTTCTACTTACACATCATTAAACCTGGTAGGTTCTACATTAGTTTTACTTACACTTAATTACACCTGGTAAGATCTATATTATTTCTACTTACACTTAATTACACCTGGTAAGATCTATATTATTTTTACTTACAGTTCATTACACCTGGTAAGATCTATTTTAGTTCTGCTTACACTACAATATGCCTGTCAGGACCTATATTCAATATTCATTCTACTTACACTTCAATACACTTGGTAGGATCTACATTAGTTCTACTTACACTTCATTACACCTGGTAGGATCTACATTAGTTCTACTTACACTTCATTACACCTGGTAAGATCTATATTAGTTCTACTTACACTTCAATACACCTGGCAGGATCTATGTTAGTTCTACTTACACTTCAATACACTTGGTAGGATCTACATTAGTTCTACTTACACTTCATTACACCTGGTAAGATCTATATTAGTTCTACTTACACTTCATTACACCTGGTAGGATCTATGTTAGTTCTACTTACACTTCAATACACTTGGTAGGATCTATGTTAGTTATCCTTACACTTCAGTACACCTGGTAGGATCTGTTAGTTCCTCTTACACTTAAACTCTAATGGTACTTTTTCTCCCCATTGCAAGTGTGTGTGTGTGTGTGTGTGTGATTAGGGCTTTACGTCCTGTATTTCTGCACCAGTTGGGCTAATTAGGACAGGCAGAGACCATGGCGATGAGACGAAGGATGAAACAGCCATCCAACTTAGGCTCGACCGGGAATCGACCCAGCGGTTGGAAGCCCAGAGCGCTACCTCTGAGCTAGGCCCCCGCCCATAGTACCCTGGGCCTTAGCAAGACCCACAAGGAGAGAAATTGCCAGAAACCTCATCATCTTTCATCAGTTGTTGCACTGCTGATATTTATAATCACCACGCTTGTTATTTGTAGATCTGCCTAATTTTTCCAAAGCTTTAAGATAATAAAATGGTCAACAGTGGTGAGAAAAGGAACCTGCAAACTGATGGTCTGTTTGACTAAAATATTATGTAAGGAAACCTTCCGTGGGTAGGGAAATTTTCTAAAAGCAGTTTAGGTCATGGTTTGCCATTGTCAGATGAACAGCCTATAAAGGCATTACATTCAAAATGTGCCTGATACTGATTAGGGGTGAATTCTTTCTGTTTAAATGCCCTAATTATTACAGAAATGTGAAAGTGTGTGCAGGAAAATTATCTGTGCAATCAGTATGCATCAAGATAAGCTTTCGATAAAGAAAACTGGCTGTTGGCAATGCAAATATAGTAACTAGCGAGTTAACTAACAGTTCAGTAACTTTAATCTCAGTGAAGTAAGTGACATATTTTGATTAAGGTGTGACGTCGTGAGTGACCTAATTTGAATGATTAAAATCTACTAGGGGAGGGGGGAGGGGATCAGTAACTGTATGCATCATCATACTGGCCCTTGAAAGTCCTGGACACCCTCGTGGCTAGGGTGGTAACACTGGGTAAAGGCTTCTATCTTCAATGGCCAACACAGGGCTCTGTGTAATGCACTCCAGTTATTTTGTTGACCTATCCCTTACCTAGAGTCAGACTGGTTTTGTTACCTGCATATATGCATTCATTAACCATTCAATACATACAGGTAGAGTCACCCTTCATAGATCCTATGTCTCTAGATTGAGCATTGGCAAATAATTATATATACCAACACTACCTTCTTGTATCATGATATTTTTTACCATTAAATGCTCATTTGTGCACAGGAATTCAACTTAAAGGTACAATAAATAATAAAAAAAAGAGTTTTTCATGCAATCAAAAATTCAATATGTAAACAAACCCAGTGATGATGTCAGAATACTGAACAATGGGTGATGATGCCATTTCCATTGTGAACCCGGGACCCAGTGGTTGGAAGCCCCGAAGTTTCCATTAACTTATCGCCATAGCTGTATTGTAAATCAATTGTACTGATCACTATGACAAGATCTGTCTTTCCCTTGCAGGCCTTGGAGTAAAAATTTCTTAACAGTGTAACTGGGTTCATGGCAGGAACGGACAGATGACACCATGTTCAATCAATCAGGCATGCTCTTATTTTACACAAGTGCATAATAAATAAATTTTATGTCCCGCAGAATGGGTATTTTGTATGTCCAGACAGGGTTTTGTTGTTATATCCTCTTTATTCCAATGATATATATAATATTATAGTATTTATCTAGGGCCATTTGACTTAACTGTGGTGCGACTATTGACGGCAGCTAGACCTGTATGAATGACTACTTCTATCTACTCCCTTGGGTGACCCCTTATGACAGGTTAATTTAATATGTAATCTGATCTTATCTTTGCTTGTATCGACAGGTGGTGGCAGGAGTTTGCAGCTCAGGAACTAGTTGCATTGGTGTCCTTTGCTGGTCTCCTGAGTAGGCAGAATAAACAATAATTATGCCCATTTATGATAAATATGCTCGTGTCAGAATGAATGACAGGCAATTTTTTAACTTTTTCCCCCCTTGCAATCCCATGGCAATATAATTATGTTGTTGTTTGAATTTAGAAAAATTATATATATTATACAATACTGTACATAGTTACACAGCTGGGTGGCCCATGTTGAGGTGTCCACAAATTTCACATTGAAGGACCCAGCTAGGATTGATCCCTAGGCGCGCACTCCTCGTGAGCTACAAACCCAGCTGGACGATGATCGCATGAGACAAACTGGCGGAGTCTTGGACTTGGTGGATATGCTGAGACGAGTAAAAGACCATTTAGCTGTACTATTGAATCCAAAAATTGGATAGAACACATTTAACACATTTGTCCATATAATATGATAATATAGCATCACTTTAATAAACAACTTCAATTTCCATACTTCCAGTGTTAATCTACACTTCTATTGTACTATAAAAATATATCTCATTTATTTGCAAGTATAAATTAAGTACAAATGCCACATCTTCAGCTTTAATTGGCAAATTCGTAGAGCATGTGAGCCACCTATAAATAATCATTAGTTTCAGTTGTTTGTTCCTTGTTTAACAACACTTGAGGATGAAATTGCGTGAGTAAAAGAGGGTTCATTGTATTGCTTTATTGTAAAATATGATGCGGTACATCCAATTCACTGACTTGGAAACTAAACATCAGAGGGCGTCATGTGAATTCAGGACTCTTATTGGCCGAGGAACTGCCTAAACCAAAGAGAATCCTGGATTCACGTGTACGTGTTGTCCTCTGAAGTTAGATTCAAATTTTTGCTAAACCTTATGGCCTAATTATTTTCTAGGATTCTACTATTACTGGACATTGATTTTCACAATGACAAAGCAGCTTTTAAACACTCTCAGAAACTATGGAATGTGGTTGACCCGCAAAGTGGACCGCGTATGTCAAAATGACTCAGCTAATTTTAAAATGAGAGTAAAATATACCTCTGCAAAGAGTTAAGTTTCTTTGTGATATAGTACAGAGAAGAACTCCCTACAGAGGGTACCATTCATTCTAAATCGTACATTGTTAGGGGGAGGGTTACCTTTGCTCCATTATGAAAATTAGCGGAATGATTTTTGAGAAAGCACACGCTCCATTCCACATGGAAGATTCAAGACATTTTCTAAACAATTAGAAAACAACTGTACTCTTTTTTTTTCTGAGAGTGACAGAAATCCACCATTTATACTGTGATTATCTTATATCCTCTGGAACAGTCCTATTTCATCCAATTTAATGGAGTAATCTTTCAATGTGATTGGTCCTTCAATGTTTTCCTTATTTCGAAGGTCTTGCCAAGTTCCGTTTGGAATATAAATATCCCTCTTGATGGCGCCCTTGTCCAAAATTGGGGCAACCAAAAGGTCATCACCAATCAGGAACTGAGAATCTATTTCAAAGGTCATGGGGTCCTCAGGTGCAATCCACCATAATGGCCGAATAATGGGGTAACCATTTTGTGTTGCTTCTTGGGCTAGTTTAATGATTTTCGGAGCGACAAATTCCTGATGTAGTTTGACGTATCGAAGTGAGATTTGTGTAGTTTCATCATCGTACTGCCACGGAGCGATTGAAAACTGCATGCTAGGGAGAAATGCCGTAAGCTCCAACCATCGGATAAAAAGCTCCCTTTCAGGTATATTGCCATAAAAATCATTGTTCTCTGAATATGCATTACCACCTATCATGTCAGGCAAAATATAGGGATAACCTATGATGCCAAAATGCAGCACTGATGGTATGAGAGTTTTCAAACCGTTGTCATAACCCCATACTGAGTTCTTATCCATAGTACGCACCAATATGCCAACATGTTGTGTCTGGTAACCTGCTCGAACTTCGATACTACTGTCAGAGATTTGTCGCAATGCTTCAACATAGTACTTTACAAATTCCATTGGATTTTGAAGCGGTTGATGTGTTTTGAAAAGCGGTGGAAGGTATTGATTTTCGCCTGCATCAAATTTGAATGAATCGACTCCAGATTTTCTGAGGTTGACCAACCTTTGCTCAAACCATCGAACTGCGGCTTGATCAGTAAAATCAATAACACCAGCAATCCCCTGCCACCATTTCACTAGACCTGGGACTAATCCTGTGTGGTCTTTAACAAGTAATCCATTCTTCATACCTTCGTAAAAAGTCTTAGTGTCTGTATTGACGAATGGCATGATCCATGTTGTGACTCGAAATCCTTTGTCGTGAATGAAGTCAGACAAACCTTTTGGGTTGGGAAATTTAGTAGCGTCCCACTCCCAGTCTCCGTAATTGGATGTGTACATGTCATCAATTTCGATATGAGAAGCAGGGAATCCATTACTAATGATTTCTTCAGTGAAGGTCTTAACGTCATCTTGAGTTACAGCCATTTTGTATCGTGCCCATGTGGACCAAATGGGCGACTTGAATACTTCGTGATCTGGTACTTCAGTAGGAAATTGCCACAGCTTTCCTAACAAGGCCTTGTGAACTTTCATTATGTTTTCAGCAATGCAAATAGTGTAATTCAACTCCAAAGGCTTGCCACTGTAATATGGGAATTTAGCGTGGTCATAATCGGAGCGCATGCAGAATTTCTCGTTGTCGTAACCAACATTTAATGGGGAATTGTGATCAATGTAAAGTGCCATACCATCTGAAGTTAAGAAGTATCTCTCCAGTACAGATCCATATTCTCTTGGCTTGGGAATAATATCGATAGACAGAAAAGGAATCATACTTTGCGATTCAACTTGTATAGGCCATCTTTGATAAAATGTCTCCGCACCACCATACCAGTTAGCTCCCTTAGTGTCTATGCAGTCATGTATTGGTAGATTAGGCCTCTTAGCCTTCCATTTGATATTTGCACAAATTGCAGTGTCATCCAATTCTGAGAGCGAGACTTGAACAGAATAATCCTTGTCTGAATACTGCATTCCCGGTGTCTTCTTAATCTTTTTAATGGGTCCAGTAAATCCAATTCCAACACCAAGGTCGATGGTAGCCAGTTCCTCATTTGATTTCATCAAAGACAGACTCATTGCTTGTTCCTTCACCATGGTAACAGTGACGTCATTCAAACTTTGTGACATCTCTGATGACGTCACAATAGCATTTTGGTCATTTCTGCTATTCAGCTGACAATTGTACATATAATAGACATAAGCTAAGGCAATAGCTCCTAAGGCAACGATTTTTAACATCTTCACTCTCCCGATGAAAAGAACCTCACTGAAAACTATGTCCTGAATTTCATGGTTCACGAAGTGTTAGGAATGAAATCTTATCTTCTCTACAGGTAGTTAGGGGGATTTGTGGAGGGGGTCAGAACCCCTACAATTGGTCTGAAGTTCGACAATAATAATGCTGATCAGACATCATTCTGGTTCCCCTCCTGCCTTACAAAAATTGGTCAGCTAAAAAAGTAAACTGCATGACTACTCTAACCTATTTAATTGACAAACTAAACCTCCCCCCTTTTACAGTGTTATTGGATACGCCCTTATTATACTTATGCATACATTTGTTACACACAGATAACATGAACACTCAAAGATAACCAAACAGGACTGATTATTCCAACTCTTGACTACTGTTACAATAGTCAAGTGTTGGATATACATTTTTATTAAGTTTGTCTAATGAGGTCAATAGTACTTATATAGTCTGGACCAGCAAATGCATGTACAGTACAGAGGAACTTCACAACTGAGACCAACAAATAGTAAGACCACTTTAACTATATATCATATCAGCCCTGATAACACAAAACTGTCCCAGGGAAATGTGGTCTGTTGTTTTTAATGTAGTCTCAAGTAGGTCAAGTTAATTTCCTTCTAAACTCATATTTTCCCTCTAAACTCATATTCTCCCTCTAATCCCATATTTACCCTAGGGAAATATGACTTTTGCTAGGCAACCAGGCAGTGGGCATGGCTTAAAATAAGATCAAAAATAACAATTTTCAGGGTATTCACCCTGCCAGCCTATACTTTCCCTCGGGCCTATAAAGGCTGGCAGGGTGAATACTCGGGTCAGTACAAAACAAACTAACAATAATAGGCTTATATAATTATTTACACAGAAAATTTGAAATTGATAGCATAACGTTAAAATATATATTCCCATGACCTTAAAAAACCAAAAAGTTTAATTTACAAAAATTTGATATACGAGTTCATTCACTTCTTCAATTGTCAACATGCAATGCATCTCTCTGTACCCCACCATTTTGCTGGCCCTTCAGTATTCCTCAATAAACAGTTAGTCCTATGTATACATGCTAGACTAAGCTAGACCACTATTTACATTGTACAGCAAAACTCATAGACTTGTAAACTGAAATGCAGACGACGTCATGTGAATCCAGGAATCCCATTGGCTGTGGAAGTGTGGGACTTCTTGCTGGTTATACCCTATGAGTGTCCTGGATTCACATGACACCTCTCAAGTTTTGTTTCCAAGCTGGAAAGCCACAATGCCATAGGATCGCTGAATATAAACTTTAGTTAGTTTAAAGATCACATCATGATTGGTATTTAATAGTGGATTTTCATGGAAGGTTCTGTTTTTCCACCAGGTGGCTATGACAGGATACTGCAATTCTATTGGCTGAATAAGTTCCCGCCCTTGACTGTGATTGGCTGAAGCAAAGTGCATCCTAGGAGCAGTATTTTTAGTGCATTTAAATGTATATTTGACACTTTATCATTAAGTAGATTTTTATGGAATCAGTTAGTTATTACATACTCTGTCTGAAAAGTAAAAGGAGTAATAAGAGGAGAGGAAAGACTTATATCTTGTTGAATCCAGGGCTGCTCAGTGAAAAGACATTAACATGGTTAGCATTGGGTGCTGATATGGGATATTAGCTGAGCAGACTATTACAACTAATTTCATAGACTTAGAAAACAATTTCATAGATTGGAAACTAAACGCCAAAGGACATCATGTGAATGAAGGACTCCCAAGAGCCAAGGACTCACCTGAAGTCCTTTCGAGTTTAGTCTATGAAAGATATTGGCTAACCTCAGAAGGAGCGGCCATCTTTTTTCCTCATGCTGCACCACTCCATGTTGGATATGGGCAATCTGCAATACGATTTAAAGTTATTAACTCTGACAATAAAACTGGTGATGTTAAATTGAAACTCAATTATACTGTCCGTTTAGGCAAAGATATTAGAACTACACGCACTAATTTGAAGTCCTCTCGAGTTTAGTCTATGAAAGTGGCTGTAAAAGTAGTTAGTCAGGTATGGTTCCGTTTGGCTTGTTGGAGCTTTAATGTGGTCAGGTCATAGTTCCTACATCTTAGTACTCAAAGCTGAACGTGTAATAGTTATACACCGTTACGAGGGATATAACATTACAATGTGGGCAGTTATATCCCGAGGCGAAGCCGAGGGATTTAACTGCCCACGTTGGAATGTTATATCCCGAGTATAAGGTGTATAACTGACTTATACCCAATGCACATTCAATAGTGGCTTTTTCGCAATTTATATTTTAGCTGTAATTGTGGGACTATTTTCATGGATGATTTGATTTTGCGAAGATTGTGATATGGTTGAAACTATGCAACAACAACAGCAAACAAGAAACAACAAATGCTAAAGCAAACAATCCTTAAGAGGATTTACTCTTTGTTGTGCTTTTAAAACTAAGCAGACCTTAAGGGATTAATTCTGCATTGGAGCACGTTGTTTGTGTTTGTGTTTTTTTGCTAATCCCTATGTTAGCAGTTGTTCATGAATGATATTACTGCTCCAAAGCCGGGAGATAACATGCCAAACTGGCCAGTTATATCCCGGCAAAGAACAATAGAAAAGGGACTACTTTGGGTATTACATATAATTATCACTCTAAAAACCTAGATTCGAGTGAACTTACGCCCAAGAAATAAATCCATTTACTTTAGGGCAATTTAAGTGATATGATTTCCATAAATGGTCTTCACATTGAGGTTACAATGCATATGCACATTAATGTATTGTTGTCTGGGAAAACTATAAATATGTACCCTGGATCCAGGTGAAGAGTATATCAGGAAGATATGTTTGCCATTCTGCTATCAAAAAATGACCTATTAAAGAGTCTTCAAAATCAGAAATGTCTCTTTCAGTGCTTCTGGAGTTCATTCAATAATATCTTCTAGAACATGTCCTGTATAAGACAAATGCAGTTTACATATTACTGGTCTTCATTGTTTTGTTTTTGTTTTGACACATTATCAACTCACGATATTGAGATTGTCAGTAAAATTATAATATTATATATTGTACAGTGGTTTTAATAGGTAACATTGGTAAGTACACAACTGGATCCAAAATTTTGTTGTCCTAATGGAGTGGTTTTAATCCACTTCATACTAAATTCATTGAATTCAAATTGATTAATTTAATGGAGATCCATTGAATAACACTGATAATCTACATTTCAGTTATACAGAAATGCTAATCAGCTCAAAATATTTTCTCACATTTATATTTTTTGACATTTAACTTATATAAAACCCAGAGTTTTCAGCTCAGGAACATTTCAGAGTTTTCAGCTCAGGAACATTTCAAAGTTTTCAGTGTTGTTTTTTGTAAAGACATGATGGATACAATACCTACATGGTAAAATAAGTTGAGTAGTTGACTGATTAAAAGAACCAACTTCAGCAGTGTTTAGAAGTAATTCTGCTAGCTAGATAGGTATAACTGAAGTGTGCATTCTACAGTGTCCTTTGTTAACCACAGAGGTCTTCATCCAAAATGTTAAGAAGTAATCCAGGTGCCACAATACTCTCAAAATATAAGAAACAGAGAAACAAGATTAACAAGAAATCATAGGATTGTTTGAACTCTTTTTATTTCATTTCACTCTTTCAAAGTATGGAATTCTTTCTAAAGGTGCTAAGTATTGATAGATGGTCAGCGGTCCGTCAAACATTTTGTTGTAATTCATATCTCTCCATTGTCCTCTTGGAAGGTAAATGCTACGAGTAGTTTCTCCTTTTTTTAATATTGGAGCCACGAGGACCTCATCTCCGATAAGAAACTGAGAATCAACGTCAAATGTTTTGGCGTCCTGAGGATCGACCCACCACAACGGTCGTATTATTGGATGCCCATTTTGGACAGCCTCGTGAGCCAGCGGTATTACTTTAGGCGTGACATATTCATCATGTAGCTTTACAAACTTCTTCACAATGGCCACAGTCTCTTCATCATAATCCCAAGGAGCTACGGAAAACCGCATCACAGGTAAAAAGGCGACTAACTGACACCATCGGATGTAAAGTTCGCTATCTGGAAGTCGACCACTGACTATTGTACCTTCGTCTTTTGCAAAACTGTTTCCTCCAATTACATCCGGTACAAAGAAAATATAACCAATAATGCCATACTGTAAAACTGAAGGGATTACAGACTTAAGTCCTTCAATATCCCACGTAGATTCCTTGGGTAACATTTGAATGAACACATCAAGAGCCTGAGTTTGGTAACCGCAACGCACCATCAGTTTATTACTCGTCCCTTTGCGTAAAGTCTTTACTTGGTGAGTACACAATCCCATCGGGTTTAAAAGAGGTTTGTAAGTCTTTAATTTTCTTAGCAAGTAGTGTATAATCCCTCCATCTATAACAAAAGAGTCCATGTCAATTGCTTTTAATATTGCCACACTATCCATAAAATACTGACCGGCAGCATTGCTGGTGAAATCAACATGGCTACCTGTGCCTTGCGACCATTTTATTTTAGCTGGTTTGAAATCTTCACCGGATTTTAAAAATATTCCAAGCTTCTTAGCAAGTTCATAAGATTCAGCATCCTCATTGATAAATGGGGCAATTGCGATGGTCAAGCAAGATATGCTTTTGTGGATTTCGCTAATCATGTCTTTGACCTTCGGAAATTTGGATTCGTCCCATATCCAATCTCCGTATTGTGTGTTAAAAACTTCATCTAGTTCCAACTGTGAAGCTGAAAAGTTGTGAGAAAATATTTCCTTAACAAAAGTCAAAACATCTCGTTGGTTGACATTCTTTTGGTAGCGTACTTTTGTTGACCATATCGGATGGTTGAACGTTAAAATGTCCGGAACATCCTCTGGAAAACTCCACAATTTTCCGAGCAAATTAGTGTGTGTAGTTCTAACATCTTTGCCTAAACAGACAGTATAATTGAGTTTCAATGTAACATCACCAGTTTTATTGTCAGAGTTAATAACTTTAAATCGTATTGCAGATTGCCCATATCCAACATGGAGTGATGCAGCATGATCAACAAAGATGGCCGCTCCTTCTGATGTTAGCCAATATCTTTCTAAAACTGGACCGTATGCTTTGTTTTCATCTGATTTCAAATCAGATGATAGAAAAGGTGATACTACAAGCTCACCATAATTCAATGGCCATTGTTGATAAAGCATTTCTGCTCCACCGTAAAACAGAGCACTACCAACATCAATATTGTGACTTGGTTCATATCCACTGACCCCGCTTTCTTCCACTATATTCATACAAGGCATACTTTCAATATAGGAGCTGGTTAATTGTACAGTAGATCCTGTAGTCTCAATTGATAAATGTTTGCCTTTTTTTACCACTCTCACTCTTTTGCTGTTGGTCACTATCATTGCAGTTGTTATCGAAATGCTCGCAACTTTTGGATCTGACTCCTTGAATAAAGATATCACAGCTGATTCGTAAGTAATATTGCTACTCCATATTTGTGCATTGGCGAGATTGACATCTAGTGTACGCTGAACTTCATCGACATCCTTAGAAGAATGGCGTAAACTTCTGCTGGAACCATCATAATCAGTCCCCATAAGCGTGACGGAGATTTTCCGTAGGAAAACGATGAGCGAAGAAATAAATACAACTTTCACCGCAGAGGAGATGAGGAATTTGATTCCTCTGAACCGTGGGACTTTCATTCCTGTTCCCATTCTGAAAAAATAAATAATTAAAAATTAAGGTAACTCACACACGGAGAAAAAGGTCTCCATTTGATCTTAAGGGATTGGGTGGGTGGGTGATTAGAGCTTTACGTCCTGTATTTCTGCACCAGTTGGGCTAATTAGGACAGGCAGAGACCATGGCAATGAGACGAAGGATGAAACAGCCATCCAACGATCTTAAGGGATTAGTGTAATTATCATAATACCACCAAAATTACAGCAATTTCAAGGGCTATGCACATTGCACAATAAAATTAAGCAAGAATATTGTCTCGTAACCCACAGTCAAGGTCTGAACTTGTAAGCAGTGTTAAGTATAATGACTCACGAGGGGGTGGGTGGGTGATTAGGGCTTTACGTCCTGTATTTCTGCACCAGTTGGGCTAATTAGGACAGGCAGAGACCATGGCAATGAGACGAAGGATGAAACAGCCATCCAACGATCTTAAGGGATTAGTGTAATTATCATAATACCACCAAAATTACAGCAATTTCAAGGGCTATGCACATTGCACAATAAAATTAAGCAAGAATATTGTCTCGTAACCCGCAGTCAAGGTCTGAACTTGTAAGCAGTGTTAAGTATAATGACTCACGAGGGGGTGGGTGGGTGATTAGGGCTTTACGTCCTGTATTTCTGCACCAGTTGGGCTAATTAGGACAGGCAGAGACCATGGCAATGAGACGAAGGATGAAACAGCCATCCAACTTAGGCTCGACCGGGAATCGAACCCGGGACCCAGCGGTTGGAAGTCCAGAGCGCTACCTCTGAGCTAGGCCCCCGCCCTCCACACCATGTGATATTTACTTCAAATGTGGGGTATAATA
Organism: Alitta virens; assembly: GCA_932294295.1. NCBI lineage: Eukaryota > Metazoa > Annelida > Polychaeta > Phyllodocida > Nereididae > Alitta > Alitta virens. The sequence continues at coordinate 38,702,077 of OW028578.1, forward strand.
CTTGCTCCAGCATTAAGTCATACAAATGAATTCAAAGCACTACCAAGCTGTTTCTTAATGTGAATGACTTCCAGCTGTGATTGAGCTTATTAGATTAGAAGTGACTAGGCCAAGATTCGAACCTATGACCTAAAGTGGAGATGTTCAGTGCTTTTAACCATTAGACCAACAGATGCCTAAAGGCCAAGAAGAAAAAAATTATAATAATAATAAAATGAGGAAAAAGATCACGAAAGTAACTGATAGTAACACATGGTGCCCTGTTATGGTCAGGTTCTTGTTTTTGAGAAATTTCAAGAAAAGTCTAGCAGATTTTGCACATTCCTTATGACTCTTAATTGAGTTATTTTATGATATATGCATGCATGACAGATGTTCATATATTAGAACTCTAAAGTGCATCAAAATAATTAAAACTATTGAAACTGATCAGGATCTAAATAAAACTGAACAAAATTCAATAATTTCCACATTAACCACATTCAACAATTTGTCATAACACTTTTGCATTTTTTTGATTTTTGGTTTCTCACACAAAAAAGGCCTACATAGTGTATAATATTATTGACAAGCTGTTATAATATCTGACTATGAAATGCTGATGTTTGTGCGAATAGGTTAACTTATTGACAATGCTCATGTGCAACTGTATAATGCATTTAGTTTTACATCAAATTGATGTTTCTGAGTTAAATTGGATAGATAGATAGATAGATATCGAAAGTGCAGCCCTCTGGTGCTTGCCACTAGCGAAGGTTGATTGATGAGGTGAAGAGGATTAGGTAGTGGATTAGGGCTTTATGTCCTGTACTTCTGCACATGATGGGCTAATTATGACAGGCAGGGACCATGGTAATGAGACGAAGGATGAAACAGCCATCCAACATAGGCTCGACCGAGAATTGAACCCCGCACCAAGTGGTTGGAAGCCCAGCGCGCTACCACTGAGCTAGGCCCCCACCCTGAGGTGAAGAGGAGTCCACCCAGGTTACATTTGGTAACAGTCAATTCATCACTGCGCGATTCATCTGTGTATACTGTACCGCTCGTCACTGGAATTTGGATTCATCACCCGATATTGGTCGTTTCGTCACTGGTAGTGACAAACCATAAAAATGCCTCTATTATCATTATATATACTGAACTGAATTCCCAATCTTGAATTTAGCTAATCTAAGTATTAATTAATTAATTCTTTTATCTCAATGGGTGGGTGGGTGATTAGGGCTTTGCGTCCTGTATTTCTGCACCAGTTGGGCTAATTAGGACAGGCAGAGACCATGGCAATGAGATGATGGATGAAACAGCCATCCGACTTAGGTTGGCCCCCACCCACTTTTATCTCAATAATTTATCCATAATTGCTAGCATAACTGTCTGGGGTAATTGCAATTTTTTAGTTGAGCTTACTCGCCAGAATCATTGCGCTTTTCAATTGCTTAAATTGCAAGATGGGTCAATTTAAATGTTTCTGCCTGAAGAGTGCTTATGTGTTGGAAGCTACTGATGCAGATTTTATAGAATTGAATCATATCAAAGAATTGTAATTAGCCTTCAATACTACTGTGTAAATGGTTTTAGCACAGAAGAAATTAGTGACATTTCATATCTGGTCTGTATGAAGTCAATGGACATATTCAATTTAATTCCGCATTACTGGGATATTTTACTTTTACACCTGTTTTTAATTCATGCTGAACCTTTTATGTTTTTTGTTTTTTTTACAATAATATTAATCAATCGTTTTTTTTAAGTTTTTTTTTATTCAATTTGTTTTCATGGTAACACAGGTTTTTTTTTTGGTTTGTTAAAAATTATGATACAGGTTGACAGGTTTATTGTCTATACAATATCTATCTAATTAGTGTATCAGCCTGTGTAATCTGAAGTGACAGCAAGTACATGTATGGTTGATTTGTGACTCATTGCAATCAATGATGAGCTGATAAAAGAATACATGTGCACATGCGATGACATTGTACATGTAGTCCCAGACTACAATTTCATAATGAAGTCTCTGAAAAATCAAAATATATTATGATCCGTTTCACATAATAGCTTATAATGCCAGTTTTCAGATTTTTTTTCTCAAAAGTATAGGCCTTTAAACATGTATACCCTAAATAATTTAGAATCATAAGAAAATGTGTGGAGTTGAAGAGTTCAGTAATGAATATTAAATAACTGATGTAGCAATCTGTGTGTGGGAAAACATGTACCTACTCTAAAAAGTTTTGAAAATAGTGTCTATGTACATAAATAATACAACACTTCAGTTATAACTAAAACCAAAATAAAATGTTATGTTTATATAATAAAACTCATATCAATATGTATATTGTATGTATATAGACCTAATATACAATAACAATAGTTATTAAAGTTTATTAATGATGCAATTCAGAATTTTTAGAACAAAGTCCAACTCTGAAAAAAAAAACTTAATTATCTATAAAGTCATGTCAAAATATCAGAAATTCAGAATTTCATTGAAATCAATATTTAGATAACACAAGGTCAATGAATAAGTATTTTATTTAATGAATTGGTGTGTAAAACCATGAACATTGACACTTAGGATTAGCTGGAAAATAAGTCTTTAATTGGTTCCAATACTTTAATTTGCACAGAAAAACCAGTTTAGACCTATTAATATCCATCTTCTAAAGCAAGCCAGCATAGCATAGGCTGCCTTGCTAGAAATAGGCTTAATTACCTGGTTTATGCATAGCCAGTTTGATTGGTTGCGTCGATCTGTGGATGACAAATGACCATTTTGGCGGGGACGAATCGCGCAGTGACGAATCAACTAGAAAGCTTACATTTTACCCCATCGGTGGGATCTTTCACTTGTCGCAACATAGACACCATTTACAAGGCATGGAGTCCACACTGTTACACATCTATGCCATGGGTGGGTTCTTTCACTTGTCCCAGCACAGACCCAGCATACAAGGCACCTCCAATTTAAGGTCTCATCTGAACGATATCCAGCTGAGATGTTGCTCATGAAGGGTGCGGCTGGGGATTGAACCTCAACAATGAAAGTCCAATGAAAGCACCAAATCACATGCTGCAAACAGTTTGTTAGTCTCTTTTTATCATAAATATTCCATGCTCATCTATTTTTCGTACATACAACATCACAAGCAACCAATGTGGAAACACGTTCAGATGTTACCATCATGTCATATTCTTAACTCAATTATATTATATCTTGAAGGTGTTTGTATATCATTTCCATAACATATTAACAGTTAATAAATTCACATGTCATAGTATGCAGGACATACTGTTTTCCAGAGGTGATTGGGTATTTTTGCACACAGCTGTATGTCCTGAATTGAGGCCATGCTATGTCTGGGACGGGCAATTATTCTGAACACACACACAAAGCAAACATAAATATTTAAATAAATCAATAGCTGGAGTGTTTCAATGGTTGGTTATGGAAAAACAAAACAGTCAGCTGTACAGTATAAAGTGGTCTTAATATCGAGATTTTCTTAACACTTCCCAGCACGAATCTCTTCATTGTAGTCAGTTAAGGAGGCCACTTTAAGATCTTATATCAAGGTGGTCATATAAACATGGTGGTGGACTTAATTTTGAGGTTCCCTATACAATACAGGGTGAGCTATTGAACTTGTTAATGCTATGTATCATCCCATCATTACATCTGCCTCTGGCAGCTGGTCATTTAGGCTGACTTAGCTTCAGTTCCAGTAGCATTGAGTCACTCACGACATATTATTCAGAGCATAAGAAAGAAATAAATATTATTATTATTATTATGCTCTGAATAATATGTCGTGAGTGACTCAATGCTACTGGAACTGAAGCTAAGTCAGCCTAAATGACCAGCTGCCAGAGGCAGATGTAATGATGAGATGATCAGGGTTGGTGTCCACACACTTTACACATTTACCCCCATGGGTGGGGTCTTCTGCTTGCCACAGCATAGACACAGTGTATAAAGTACCACCAATTTAACAGCTCATTCCACCGACAGCTGAGATGTAGCTCATGAAGTGTGGCGGGGCTGGCAATCAAATCCGAAAATTAAAAAATGTGTTGTTGTCACGCATGACACATAAATAATAATTAGCTATCCCTGCAAACAATTTCTATAGAGGCATCAATATTTCACAAATACATATTTTATATAATACCTTGCAATTTAGTGCTGGTCCTTCCTGCAATTTAGCTCATGGTCCTTCCTACCATCCCATAACTAAACATCGTAAATGCTGCAAGCTCACTGTTTAGTGCAAATTGATGCTCTAGTCTTCTGCTTACAGCTAGTCCAGCTCTGAAATCAATGGCTGGGATTGATGGTGTTTTCTTGTGGTACCATGGAGATAACCAGGGCACTGGCACAGATCTGTAAAAATGAGCCTGATAATGAATTATACATACGCATCAAGGACATGGAGCCAATCATCCAATATACGCAGTGCACATAAATGTGTATTATTTGGACGATAAATTTCAGTGTCTATCAAAAGCTTATGATCATTGTTTGTGGTGAAATTTGTTAGTTAGCTAAAACAATATAGCATCTTTCTTATTCAGGGCAGCTCGTTGAATAACAGCAAGATGTGGATTTTGCAAGGAAATCATTTGTTTTTAATTGTACATGACTTTAATTGTACATGTCTGGACTTAAAACATGAACAGGTGCTGCTATTGTCACTGATATAGGTACTTATGATCATATTATCATACCATTTAATAGCATTTATAGTTTAGTGGTTTATAACTTTTTCCCAGTATCGCTTCCCTTTCACCTTTCACCAGAATTAAGTGCTTTTTGAAAATTGGTTATTGGTGTTTTTGTATTTGAGGGGGTGACTCTAGAGAAGCGATGGCTTGTCTGTCTTAGAGAGTCTCTCCTCACTTGTAACACATCTTGTGCAAGTGGAATAAACAATCTGAATCTGAATCGTTGGCTAATCTATGCAGTAACATATTGTCTGTGCCAATTTGTAGGTTTATAGCCGACTAGTGTCATACAGACGTAATGATCATACAGACGTAATGATGAGACTCAAGTCCACACCATGTGTCAGGGATGTGATTGATCAGTGATAAAAAAACCTGAAAATGTCAGGATGAATAAGCGCCCCCCCCCCCCCCCCCCCCGGGAAATGTTTTAACAAATAACCAAAATAATGCCATTTCAAGCTATCTGAGGGGCAACTTCTAGGTATTACAGTTGGAGCTACACAAGTCCAGCAATACTCGTCAGAGCCACTTCTCCCCTCCCCCCCCCCCCCAAAAAAAAAATAATTTGAATTTGCACGAATCACGAGGCTCAATTTCACATGCCAAAAAAAAACAGATTTCCGGCAAAAAACGGAAAAATCACATCCCTTATGTGTGTGTGTGATTAGGGCTTTATGTCCTGTATTTCTGCACCAATTGGGCTAATTAGGACAGGCAGAGACCATGGCAATGAGACGAAGGATGAAACAGCCATCCAACTTAGGCTCGACCGGGAATCGAACCCGGGACCCAGCGGTTGGAAGTAGTCCAGAGCGTTACCTCTGAGCTAGGCCCCCGCCCTCCACACCATGTGATATTTACTTCAAATGTGGGGTATAATACTTGCTCCAGCATAAAGTCATACAAATGAATTCAAAGCACTACCAAGCTGTTTCCTAATGTGAATGACTTCCAGCTGTGATTGAGCTTATTAGATTAGAAGTGACTAGGCCAAGATTCGAACCTATGACCTAAAGTGGAGATGTTCAGTGCTTTTAACCATTAGACCAACAGATGCCTAAAGGCCAAGAAGAAAAAAATTATAATAATAATAAAATGAGAAAAAATATCACGAAAGTAACTGATAGTAACATATGGTGCCCTGTTATGGTCAGGTTCTTGTTTTTGAGAAATTTCAAGAAAAGTCTAGCAGATTTTGCACATTCCTTATGACTCTATTGTTAAGTATGATAATTTAACTTTTCAAGATCATTGAAATTAATGAAATATTTGTTAATTATTAAAAGATACAGCCTGTTGAATCATGTCACCTCTTATTGACAATATTAGGACACCGGTTTCATATTATGGTCTCCTTGATTTGTGCAAGATTTTTGCTAAACAAATGATTTTCTCCCTGGTAAAACTGCTGCTGTAAAATAGACGAATTAAATTCTTAAAAGGAATTAGGCAATTTTTGTAGTGTAAATCTTCAGACTTTTAGTGCATTTCAAAAAATTGATACTTCAAACATGCAAGGTGTGGAGAGAAACCCTGATGACCAACATGGTTTTCATCCACTCTATTTCTTGGCTTATTTTATATACAAATTGGAACTATTTGTCCTTGCAAAGTGAATATACAAACTTAAAGTTTCAAAATCCTACTGTTTCAGTGGTGTAACTACTCAGCAGATGAAATGAGCATTAATTGTAACTGACCATATTAGGACACTGATCATAATAGGGCACCATATGTTAGATCCATCTATCAATCCCAACACCAGAATGTAATCAGAGACACAGTTAAAATTCACCTCAATCCAATGTCTTTTAATTGAAGTCAAACTATTCCTATAATTTCCCCATATTATTACGTACATTTATTACATAGCAAAAATTTACATAACATTGATATGATTTGTGCACAAAATTGGCTAATGTCAGAACAAAACCAAATAAATTATCTACTCACTTTCTTGCATCAGTTGAAGGATAACTCCTGCCAATGATGAGGTTAACAATGTTCAATAATTCAGAGTAATATTAATTAATAAATCATCATTGCTAAGAACTAACTATAGGCCTAGAGAGATGCACACGTACAGTACACAGTATGATTTCAGTGTATTATGACAGAATACAACAGCTGTGTGTGTTCTTGGCACAGACGCATGTGACAGTCCCTCTCTCACCACAAGCACGATATTTTAATGTGCTCATTAAATCACGAATCAATAGACTATTTTAGGTAAGATTTATGTTATTATCAACTTTCAAAGGATTAATGATGCATGAATATTTTCAATTCTCAACTCATTAAACCAATCCTCTACCTTTCGTATATTTATTTAATTTATTTTTTTGGTCATAAAAAACTGAAGTTTTCCCAGGCACATCCAATCGATATACTTTACAGGTATAGTTTACCAGCTCGATACCAATAGCATATTTTCCAAGAAGCTTCTAGATAATTCCACTAGGTGGTTACAGCAGTGTGTGTGTGTGTGTGTGTGTGTGATTAGGGCTTTACGTCCTGTATTTCTACACCAATTGGGCTAATTAGGACAGGCAGAACCATGGCAATGAGACGAAGGATGAAACAGCCATCCAACTTAGGCTTGACAGGGAATCGAACCCGGGACCCAGCGGTTGGAAGACCAGAGCGCTACCTCTGAGCTAGGCCCCCACTCACTAGGTGGTTACAGCAGAATGTTGCACTCTTATGTGTGTATGGAAGGTTAGTAGGTTTCTGGAAACCTAGCCCACAGCTCTTTGGGGATGACTTGTCCTAAGGGGCGTGTCATCCTGCTACCCCAGTGTCAAGTCTATTATACTGGTGATGGCAGCTGCCTTAGAAGCTCATCCTGGCATTTATGCTGAGTTGCTCTGTTTAAGTGGTAAGCCGCCATCTTGTCGTTTTTGCCTCGTGGTGGTATTGTAGTCGTGGAATCAACTGCTGATTCTGAGTGCCCTATCGAGGTTCTTCATGATTAACTTGATGATGTTTGTTTAACCCTGGAAGAATTTCGACAATTAATTCTGGAGAACCCAGTCCTGTCACCTGGAGGTGTGGGTGGATTAGGGTTTTACGTCCTGTATTTCTGCACCTGTTGGGTTAATTAGGACAGGCAGGGACCATGGCAATGAGACGAAGGAGAAAACAGCCATCCAACATAGGCTCGCCGGGAATCGAACCTGAGATCCAGTGGTTGGAAGCCCAGCAATGGGTTAGCGTGCTACCACTGAGCTAGGCCCCCATCTGTCATTGCAAGACTTGTCTGAATTTCAAGGTTTTGATGGTCGACATTCCCCACAATCAGATACTGATAGTTCTAACAACTCTCTACCAGACTCTGACAATGAGGAAAAGTCAGCAAAAGAAAGCAAATGCCCCATGGAGTTACGACAAGTTAAACATGTAATATTTTTATCCGTTTCCATTGTTGTCCCGACTCCAAGCTTTTCGCCTATTCCACAGCTTAGTGAGGACAGATAGATATATAGATATTAGAAGTGCAGCCCTCTAAGGCAAGTTCATGCCACTATCGAGGGTTGATTTATGAGGTGAGAGAGAGGAGGAGGTCATCCATGTAACACATGTACCCCATAGGTGGGATCTTTTACTTGCCTCAGCATAGACACAGTGCAAGGCCTTACTTCATTACAAAGAAATGTTATTTCATACAATAGGACTGTCAACAAGAAGCTCAACGTCTACTGTAACAACATACCATTACCTTTTCTCTGTCTCTGCTCGGGGCCCTTGAATCGTCAGGGTCCCTGGAAACTGAAGTGACCTACTTTAAAAATATCACTTCGCACGCACAACGTATTGCTGACGGAACAAATTAGTTCTCACCAAGCTGTGGTAGTTGAAAAGCTAGTTTCTTAATTCTATGGTAGCCTTCAAGCTACATGTTCAGTCCTATTGTATAGGCCTCAATTTAACAAAACAACCTGAAATGGGACAACGACCAAGTACCTTTAACCTCTATAACACCATTTATGCTCCACCACGTGACCTTTTCTATTGTTCTTTTGCGGGATATAACCAATGAAAATGTTAGTTAACTCCCTCCTGAGTGCAAACTGAACTGTTATGCGTGATAAAGGGCATTAAAAAAAGCCTGTCAGACTACCATAGCTTATTGAAGATGTAGTTGTTTGACAACAAGGCCTCAGTTTAACAAGACTACCTGCAATGGGATAGTGACCATGTACCTTAAAACTGTAGCCTTTAGAAGACCAGAGCTTTTGAGGATGTAGTTGTTTGCAAGGACTTGGCTACTACAAAAAAACATCCTGTTATTTCATACAATAGGACTGTGAACATGTAGCTTGAAGGCTACAGTAGAATTAAGAAACTAGCTTTTCGACTACCACAGCTTAGCGCGGATGAAGTTGTTGGACCACAAGACCTTAGTTTAATACAAAGACCTGTTATGTCTTCCAATAGGACTGTGAACAAGCAGCTTAAAAAGGCTACCGTAGAACCAAGAAACGACTACCACAGCTTCGTGAGGATAAAGTTGTTGGACTACATGACCTTAGTTCAATACAAAGATCTGTTATGTCATACAATAGGACTGTGAACAGGTAACCTAATGGCTACTGTTGAACTAAGAAACTAGCTTTTTAACTTCATAATATAGGACTGTGAACATGTAGCTTGAAGGCTACTATAACGTAGGGCTAGTTAGGCTAACCCAAATTGGACCCCTTTGTATTAAATTAATTAATACCCTGCCAGGTGCCTCCTGGGCACTGGACCATGGCAGTAGGCTTTAGATCATTGGACTTTACATAAATTTAGCTCTAGAAGAGAGCACACAGGTCTAATCTTGTGTTTGACTGTTCCTGTATTTGACTGTTCTGGTCTACTTTGTATTTGTACATATATGCAGCCCAACCAGGTAAGTCTTAGTTTATTGTACAGCTATTATCATACATCTATTTAATTATTTATTTACAATCAATGGTTGAATTGTACAATGAATAAATCGAGGAAATATGTAAAATAAAGTAAGCAGGACAATAATGCATGTAAAAATATGTAAAAAATAAAGAGTGTGTGTGATTAGGGCTGTACGTCCTGTATTTCTGCACCAGTTGGCTAATTAGGACAGGCAGAGACCATGGCAATGAGACGAAGGATGAAACCGCCAACTTAGGCTCGACCGGGAATCTAACCCGGGACCCAGCAGTTGGAAACCCAGAGCGCTACCTCAGAGCTAGGCCCCCGCCCTGTAAACAATAAAGAAAGAGACATAAAATCATTAGAAGTTAAAAAGACAAAATGGTATACAAGTAGATTGGAGTCTTTTAGTCCTGCGTTGAGGCAATGGGTATATCTGGATTTCTGGCATTGTAGTGAGAAGTTCTTTGGTGACATTGTTCTACAGAGGAGCCTTCTTTCTGCGAGTGATTGTATACTGTTCTTTGTACAAAAATCACAGTAGTCCGTGTCTTGGTCGATGATCATGACAGCTCTTCTCTGGATGGATTCTAGGAGGGAACTCGACTTCTGAGTGATAGATATGTAGATAGATAGATATGTCGATATGTAGATAGTTTAGAGAGATAGATTTATATGCTTATTATATAATATAGAATATCTCGCTTACAGTATGAACTATACTACAATTCAGTCTTATTTGACGAAAATCGGACTAATATTAAAGGAGCAGCAGCCTTTTAAAGAAGCGCTCAGCTCTGCCTGCATTGATACAGTGCGGGCGCGGACGTCTGCGAGAGCACCAGTTTGCCTCCGCCAACCTAGCTGCCTTCTCAGACGAATATCTCGCCTAATATTTGGTCTATTTTCAATCCGAAAACACCTATGGAGTCGGTATGAATTATACTACAATACAGTCTTTTGACGAAAATCGGACTAATATTAGAGGAGCAGCGGCCTTTTAAAGTATATACAACCCCCTACGCTGATGATGCATGTACAAAAAAAAGGTAGAACTCGGCGAGTTACCCGCTGAGTCACTCCTGGTACCCACCGGGTTACTCCTCGCATCCCTGAACAACCCGCCGGGTGTAATACGAGTGAAATTAGCAACAATTAATCCGTTGACTTTGACGAGTAACTCGGCGGGTTCGACGGGTGACTCGGCGGGTGACTCGCCGAGTTTGACGGATTCATGACGGATTTTTGAAAATCCGTGAGAATCCGACGGGTGTGCCATGCAGCGCGGCATACTCGGCTGCCGGCTCCAAAACTCTCGGATTGGCTATGGGTCCCAGGACAGCGTGGAGTAGTCGTAGGGTTTAGTACGGATTGGGCCCGAGAAGCGTGTTACGTAATACTACGAGTTCACTACGGCAAATCCGGCTATGTGGGAACGGGGCTTTAAAGGCTGTCGCATATATATATATATATATATATATATATATATATTTATTTATTTATTTCATACACATTTGGTATACATATTAATCAAGATTATCAAAGAAGTTTAAAGTGTTATAGAGAGTGTCCAAATGCTACATTGAATTTATTACAAATGTCAAAAAGTGATAGTCTATGAAATGCACAGGAAAGTTATGAAGTCCTTCTTTTCTTCATCATGCCATTGTGTGATGATGCTCCTTCTTAATTCCTGAATAGTTCTCACAGTTATCATGTCACAGGGAGTGCATGAATAAATAACAAGTTCCCTCGCATGCCTGTTTGTCAATATTTCTTCTGTGTTTTTTTGTGTCATTTCACTTATTCGCTTCATGTTCTTGCCAATAATAGCCTGGCAGTTGTGTATTCCATACCTTGCCAGATATCTCACAAATGCATTAGTAGAGTTTAGCATGGAATTTGTAATCTTTGCAAACCTTGCATAAACCTGTGAGATGGAGTGTGCCATGTTGGCCAAATGGGGAAGATATCGTACATGGGTTCTGAATGGTACATCCAGGAGCCTCCGGAGACACCTGTTCCACATAGTGTGGAATTCTTGTACGTTTTTATCGGAATAGTTCCAAGCTTGGCTTCCATAGAAGTGGCAGCATTGTGATGCAAATAATTTCAGGATAACTTTCTCAGGTGCGTCACCAACATTTGCAAGAAGAGTATTCACCCGTCCTGCTAGATCTCCCTTTTTTGTAATATTTCAGATTTTTCTGAGAGATCATGCTGCAAGATATTATCCAGGTGTTTTACTTGAGACACCCAGGGTATAGTTCCTTTTATCAGAGTAATCCTGTTTGGAATATTGTCTAATTTCCTTTTAGAGAAGAATATGCATGCACTTTTTTTGGGGCCCGCGTATTGGTGTCCTATCCAACAACCATAACCTTTATTCTGTAGGCAAAAGAACTGTAGCTTTTCAACTACCACAGCTCAGACAGCTAAGTGAGGATGTAAGTGTTTGGACTGCAAGGCCTTAGTTTTCATACAAAGACATGTTATCTCATACAACAGGACTGTCAAGAAGTTGTTTAAAGGCTACTATAACACCCCAGTGGCAGATACGGGATCCAGACTAATCCATACCTCGCACTCCTATTGATTACAGAGACTGGCATCTTAGATAATGATTGGCTGAAGCAGAGCGTCTCCACTCTCCAAGCTGTTAATAGTAAAAAAAAATATTGAGGCGAATGAAGTTGAATGAAGTTTTTTTCCCTTCATTTATAATAACATGCAAGATAATTTCGAACCTAAATTCTTCACCCGTAGCATTTCCAGATTAAAATATTACATCAAGAGAAAAACGATTGAATGTCATAGCAAACATTTAATCTCAAAACCATGTAAATATCTCACATTCACAGCTTGACCTTTATTGAATGATCAATGACAGTCACTGTACCTACAAGACCTGCATAATAATGTGTGTGTGTGTGCGTGTGATTAGGGCTTTATGTCCTGTATTTCTGCACCAGTTGGGCTAATTAGGACAGGCAGAGACCATGGCAATGAGACGGAGGAAACAGCCATCCAATTTAGGCTCGACCAAGAATCAAACCCAGGACCCAGCGGTTGGAAGCCCAGAGCGCTACCTCTGAGCTAGGCCCCGCCCACCTGCATAATAATATACAGAAACTTATAACAAACCTTTCCACACTCCCACGACAATGAATTTATTAGCACTATGGGGAAAGTCAGTTACTAAAGAGGCAAGGAGACCCTCTAAGACAATTATATGTCGTTTCTGAGGGGCCACCAAATATCTAGTTCCTTATAAGAAGGCCCAACTGCATTACTGACTTAACTAGCAATAGAATTTTAATATCTTCTGATAATTTTTTTACAAAAGAACATGTAAGAATCAAGTACATTGTATTGGGTAACATGTTGGTAACATGCAATTTCTCCCAACAAAATCCTTGGAATCAAGCAACTTTTACTGATATCCACAGCATAATAATTTTTTTTATAAGTCAAAAGACAGGCTGGCCTGTTTTTTTGAAAGCCGGACAAATTCACATTTCCATTAAGAGAAAAGATTCCATGAAATTGCCCAGATTACGATTTAAAATCAGATGAAATTCACATGCTTTTAGGACTAAGCATTTTGCGAATGCCCATTTGTTAACCAAGAGTTAGGGAGCCAGAAATTAATGATGTAGGACTTAACAGAATAATGCAAGTGACAAATTTACAGCAATATTAGCCATAATAGATTAGCAAATAAAATTGCCTTAAAGAATCACTTTTATTAGTCCACCAAAATGAGTCAAGCCAGAAATTTATGATGTCTATCCTTACAGAATATAATCGACAAATAGGTCAAATTTGACCTTTGATATTGTCGATAAAATATTGACAGCTACTACTAATGCAAGTGACACCCCTTTCAACAGGAAAAATAAGCAAATAAAATAGATGAAATTCACATGCTATCAGAACTAAGCATTTTGCGAATTGACAATTTGACACACTTTTTTTACAGATAAATAATGTTAACATCGTTCACAGCAAGATTGACATTAGTTTAATGTACAAAATTCACATACTGTCATTATCAAAAATTTTCTAGTAGATTCAAATGAAATAATATATAACAATAAAACACTTATTCCAACAAAATCTTTATTTTTACAACAAATCATATCCTTATTGGAACTTTTATATACTTACAACATTTATTCAAAACTTACAATAAAATTTAAGGGTTTTGTGCAGTATAGCGGACCCAAATTTATGACCATATTTGGAGTCCACAGAATATGGGATAATGTCAATTTGTTTTAAAATAAATAAGGCCATAAATCTTGGTCCGCTACACTGCAATTCTTCCAAAGTTAAAACATTTATGCTGAATAAACATTTGTACTAAGGACAACAATGAAGAAATGAGTCTTTTGAACTCAAAACTTTGGCGAAGACATAAGGGGCAATAAAACTTCAAGGTCACACAATAGTACATAATATGTTATAAAAACAATAGACATAACTTCGGCAATAAATAGAATTCAAAATAACAAAAAAAAAACATCTTTCAGACATAATTGCAGCTGTGTGTGTACAACAAACAAACAAAATTGTAACTTCATTAGTTCATGATGAGAAGTATTCGAGAATACACAATAATATATAGCATCGTATTGTAGAAGTACTCGTTCAAATTTGCGGCATAAATGGACTACGTTATGGCAGTACTATGAAGCAGTATCAATAATATCATCGAAGTCTTGTGACTAAGTGTAATATCCAGCAGCCCTATCGAATGTTTTGATAAATTTCAGATTTTGAGATTATTAATAAACTCTCTTTTTCTTAAGCTTTTGTTGATTTTCATCTTTTCTGGTCATTTTATTATTCTATATATTCACTATTTATAATTATATGTTGTTAAGCTTTTATTAAGAATTCATGAAACATATATAGACATTTAGATTTTATAGTTTCTTCCACACAAATTTTAAAACTCAAGCAACTCAAATTTCAAAATGCAGGAATGTAACAGTTGTTTTAAAATTTAAAACCGGACTGTTTTCTGCTTCTTCGGAGATGCCTTTTTGCCCCATCCATTATGTCGAACACCCGCCGCCCTGTCTCTCCTGAAACGGCACAAAAAAAGGATGGAATGTTATCGTTTTTAAAAGTACCGTAACAATACACAACAAATGAGGCGAAGTTAAAAGCAGAACTTCAGATTTTTATCACTGCCATCTTTAGTGCAAATGACTCGGAGACTGTGTAAAAATAACAATTTTTATGATATGAATTAAGATTTGAGCCACATATACATCTGTATTAGTGTAATTTGATTGACTTACATCAATTTTACATGTCAAAGAGATGAAGGCATATAACAATAACTACCATATATGATGGTCTCTTTTTTGGTTACACTAATTTTTATGACTTAGTCATTATGTGGAAATACCAAGACACCAAACTGTTGTTTTTGAAAAAGCAAGTTCAGGCAACAACAAAATTAAAACACAGGTAAAATAAAATTTTACAACAAACAATATCCACTACACACTACAGGGGGAGGGGAAGAAAATATGGAATGTTTCTGAAAGTGGCTGTCAAATAAATTTTCTGAAATTTATTTTCAAATGGAACAGCCATTCCAACGGAAATAATACGAATAAAAGGTAAAAAAAAACAAGAAATAATTATCCCATCACAAACTAAAAATGTATTCAAATAAGTACAAATTAAGTACAGGTCTCATTGCTACTTGGGTTACCGTTAAATCTTACTACGTAACAAAAATTGGCACAAATTAATTCCCCAATCAGCTCGTACCTTCCCTAAAAACAAACGAGAAATAAAACATACGAGAAAACAACATACCCACCACATTAAGGTTAGGACGAACAAGTAACTTAACACCACTGCCGACTTCTAAGAACACCATGCTAACGCAACTACAGTGAGACATACCCCTTTTGTTTTTCTATATAAATCAATCTCTCTCTCGATACGGCTGCCCTGGATAAGTGCCATACCTCGGCATATCCTGACTGACATGTCTGCTATCCATTTTGGGTCGGCGAGGGTCATGCCTCGGTGCCTCTAAAGCGAGCGGTTCTTGTCGATGGACGTCCGGTATGTGGCCGATCATCATGTGACCGGACTGGTGAGGTTGGACAAGGCTTTGAGACGTACGTTGTCGGAATTCGTGAGTAAATTGGTCTTCTTCCTCTGTTGAAATGAGATAAATAAAACTAGAAAATGGTGCATAGAACATGATATATAAGTGTGTTAAGCTGGATGTGAAGGGACCATAATTCCCATCGATTTTACCGTTATTTCGTCTGACAAAAAAAGTGAAGCGAATGCTTATAAGCGGCGGGAACCAAGTTATATAGTCCGGCTAATCCCTTAACGGCCGAGCTCTGTGATTGGCTATGGCTATCACATGGTCAAGAAATGGTTAATGACCATAACAGAAGAATACCAAGATGGCGTCCATTGCATTAACCAATTTTACCCGTAAGTAAAACATATATAAATAAAACTAGAAAATGGTGCGTAGAACATGATATGTAAGTGTGTTAAGCTGGACGTGAAGGGCCCATAATTCCCATCGATTTTACCGTTATTTCTTCTGACCTTCAGTGACCAGTCAGAACTAATTTGTCAAACTGAAAATTGTGATTAAAAAATATCAGGAAATTTACACCAGATTGCAATGATCTATGCTCAAACTAGTCATTTGTTGACACTGAATAGTGTCTTTTGAGTTAATTGCAATTATAGTAAATAGCATTTTATCCCAGCCTTGGAAGTTGTAAAGAATTCAGAAACGAAATGCAGTTGACTGTTTGAGCATAGGTGGAATAGTCATAATGGCCACACACAACATGTCTCTTGGTCTACATGCAATATCCTATGTCTCAGATGACAATGAAATTATAATTCTGATAGCGGAAGTCCAAATAGCAATTGTGCTATACCAGAGATCAAATAGCATTGCCTTGTGGCAAACCGGACGCATTACGCAAAACACTTCCGAGCAGGATTCTTATAATGGTGCGAAGCTAAGCACCAATAATTAGCAAAAGTTAGCGAACATATTGTCAGAAGCATGAGATATTAAATTGGTGGTGCCTTATACTCAGTCTGCTGAAGCAAGTGAAAGACCCTATCCATGGGGTAAATGTGTCACATGTTGTGGACTCCATGCCTTATCATCTCATCATTATCTTTGCCTCTTCCAGCTGGTCATATCGCATATCAGTTTATTGATCATAGGGATTGAAGTCCAACCAATGTTACACATTTACTGGATGGAATTTGAGACGGGCTTTACGTCCCATATTTTTACACCAGATATGACTGATCAGGACCGGCAGGTGCCTAGGCAATGATACTAATGATGAAGCAACCTTCTAACCCAGTGGTTGGCAGCCCAGTATGCTACCACTGAGCTAGACCGCTGTTTTACCCTATGGATGGGGTCTTGTACTTGCCCCAGCATAGACACGAATTACAAGGTACCATCAATTTACAGTCTCATGTGACTGACATCCAGCTGAGATGTAGCTCTTTATGAGTGCCCTGGCCAGGATTTGAACCTGGGACCTTCAGCAGAGCTAAATCCAAGGCATTAACCGCTAGACCACTCAGCTGAAAAACACTTTTTGTTACAACAAAACAAATTTTTCAAACAAAAACCATACCTTCGTCCAGATTAACCAGTTCCTTATCTTCTTCAATTGCACCTGTGTTCGCGTTTCTCTGTTTCGTAACAACTTGAGATTTCTCTCCGATTTCACGAGCTACCGTCATTTTCTCTACACCCTGTGCACTGTCTCTGATAGATTTCCTGACTTCTTTCACCTGGAGAAGCAGAAAAAAAAGACAAAAATGCTTTACTTGGAACGAGATGGACATATTAACAATTGTTACTCTTAAAGATTTGCAATACACTTCCCAATTTAGGAATGTACCACATGGGTTTGACGGCGAATTTAAAGATTGAGCTATGTGTGTTTATACAACAATGCACAATAATAAGGTTATGTAGCAAACTCTTATTGAAAATCGGCAAACACTCAGGTGCCCAGAATGACCTACCAACAATTAGCATTGCATGGTGAGTGTAGTGTACACGTGAAGTCCGCACCGATCGACTGTTTCTAGCTGCCAATGAGTAGCCGTCTCCCAGGCAGCTGAGTGTTCTTGTGGGGTGCGCTACCTACTTTTGATTGTTGCATTCTGCGGTATACCATGAATAAAAGCAGCAGAAGGGATTCCACAAAAACAATTTCCATAACTTGCTCAACAGAATCCCAGTGAGTGGGTGGATTAGGGCTTTATGTCCTTTGTTTCTTCACTTGTTGGGCTAATCAGGACAGGCAGGGACCATGGCAATGAGATGATGGATGAAACAGCCATCCAACTTAGGCTCGACCGGGAATTGAACCCAGGATTCAGTGGTCGGTAGCCTAGCGCGCTACCACTGAGCTAGGTTCCCACGCCCGAATCCCGGTACAGAATCAAACATTATGCAAAAACGGTATTTTTCTCACCCCATTTGCCTGTCCTTGTGATGTAGATGCTTGGTAAATTCTCGGTCGGCCATCACCCGTGTTCTGATAGGACATCACACTCGACTGAGAGTAATATGATGAGTTAGGGTCGGTTTGAGCTTGTACCTAAATGAAACAAGAAAATATAGTTTAGTATAGCGCATCCAAATTAATGACCATATTTATCGAGTCTCATTGCCAGCCCTATGACGTCAAATGCTTGAATTCAATATGTGACGTCACAAACAAACGGTGGCTTCAGGGCAAGAACGCAACTTATTTTTGTTTTTCTTCGGGGCTGCTACCCCCAAACCCCTGCTTCTCTATAGATATGTTATTCTTATTGTGTACCACAACGCAAATTTGGTCTAAAGTAGTGATTATTTTCATATTTCATGGCTGCCAAATATGGGGCATAAATTTGGGTCCGCTATACTGCACTAAACCCAAATATAGAATATGTGCATAAGTGACACATTTGATATCCATACATAATGTTGCCATATTGTTGGTAACCTCGTTTGGGAGAATGAAATGTCCTAAGCATTCTCAGATTTTTTAGAAAGAATATCATTTATCATGAATTTATAAATTCCTTGATTATATTTGGTGAGAAGACTGAAAATTTAATCCATTCAGGATTCCATGCAGCTAGTTCACTAAGCTAGTTCACTAGAGCCTTTTCTTTTCGCTTTTTAACTAACAGCGTGGGCAATGTTAGCCTATACAGGTGCCCTGATTTCTTAGTATGCCATGCCCAAATTACATATTAGCTGGAACACTCATTCATGTAAGTTGGGACACAATGCCAAATATACTGTTAGTGTCTTTACTATGTGTTAAGTAGCAATTTCAAAGATTTACTTTTTTATCAGCCTATCATCAGGACATGACATCATTCTTTGTGCACTTTAACTTCCAAAACATTCAAATTTACAGCAATTTTCCATAAGATCCATTAATCAGATCATCAGAACAACATTAGGTCTGAAGTTAGCTAAGGCCAGGTTGAAGTAAAGTTGACATAGTACTGCTTGTTCAAGTTTATCCCGAATGATTTAATTCCAGATCTACTTCTCCTACACTGCCGGTCAGTTCATATAATAACATTTGGACTTGAGGTTTTCGCCCTTTATATCTAACTTTTGATTAGACTCCAAATAGAGTGCTGGTGATTCAGGGAACGAAGCGGTCAGGAAAACTAGGAATCACGAGTACTTACCATTTGCTGCTGCAACATGTTATGCATATTTGGCATCATACCAAACCCACCGAATAAGTTGTTATACATTCCCATTTCCATGGGGTGTCTCTGTCTCTGAAATGACAGTAAAAACAATGAATACCCATCACAATATAACAAACTGAGACGTTCTCGAAACTGAAATTACATCATAATGAAGAGTTTATGAATAGATTGTCAAATAGTTTCGGCAGCTAACACAAGGGGGTGATGCTGAATTCAAATTGCCCTCTTGTGGAGTCAATGGGAAAACAGGTCAAATTAATAGACGACTCAAATGCACTGGACTTCACGTAATTTGTAGTCTCTCTGGCAATAACAGTACCCATATTGATGACAAGAAAGCAAAAATCACCAATTAAATTAATGTTAATGAAATTTGATAGGGATTCTGTTGCATTATCAAACCGTTGTTTTAAGTCTTTGACACTCCAGGAATAGGCGCATTGCCATTTTTGTTGCCCACGTCGGACACCGTTTGTGAAGGTAAAGGATATAGAATCATCATTGCAAAAAGAAAATTATGTCACTTATTGATTGGGAAGGTTGGGGCTTGATTTCTTGGTAAAAATGTTGCTCTAAGTAGTGTATTCAACACCAACACTGAATAAAGTCAATATAAAGTGCTCATGATTGGTCAAGGAAAGAGAAATTAACCCATTAGGACCTTCGTCTCATAAGCATTACATAGAACTCACAAATATTACTCAATCAACACATCATGATGATTATTTACTTGTTGTGCTAGTTGCTGAAGTTGTCTTGAATTCTGTCTCTCTCCCCTTCTGTCGTAATCTCTGTTATAACCGTCGTAACCAATCGCAGGTTGTCTTGGTCCTCCATAAAAGCCGTACGGGTCCATGAGGTTTGTCATCATGGCGTCCATGCTATGTTCCATGTGACGCATACTCTCCATGTAACTACTGCAAAGAAACAAGAAATGCATTGAGGAGATCTTTTTAGTTTCAACGTACACAACTTTACAGACAGGTGCTGTACACAGTACAGGCTATAAAAATCAGAAAACCATGTGTTCGTTATGGTCTGTGACCGTTTAGTACTGGACATCCTCTATCATTTGCAATTGACTTTTTATTCTAGTTTGTTTTGTGACCACTTGCAGTATTGACCTACAGTATTAACTCATTCTTATATTCATGTATATATATGTAAGAAAAACTGGAACTGACTTGCATTTATTAATAAGTAAATATTTGGAAAAACTAGTAGATTATAGACACTTAGAGTAGATGCAGACAATAGACTTGGTTTTGTAATGTTGTATGTTTGTTTTGTAATGTTACATGACACACGTATCAATTCCTGATATCGAAGTTTGTCAATAAAACTATATATATATATGTAACTGTTCTGACTACACCCCATCAAGTTGCTACCAAAACAAGCTTTGTACATGTATTCATCTTTCTTGGTGTGTAGTCAACCCAACGACACAATTTCCTACCACATCCAGGTTTGTAACAGCTGCTCTGATGCTAAATGAGATAGTGATTACCTGGTGACAACAATGTTGACCCAGCAAAACATGTAGCTTGACCAAGGCTGGTTTTGATGCTGATTGCTCTAGTCGCACTTTGTTCTTTACCTGATCAATACTGCGTCTACAGAATTGTAATAGGGACGAATAAAGATTGATCTCAACTAGAGGAGTCGTTATATGTCCATAACATCTCTGTACTTCCAATTATTTACGGAGTTAAATTCTGCCCAAAATCGCAAGGGAGGGGGACAGGTGGAGACGTGGCCGGGAAATACCTTGTCGCCGGGCTGTTACACATTATTTCGTGTCAGAATGCTTCAAAGATAGTAGACCACAAAAAGAAATATCAGGATGTAGAATTTGTCACTTGTGACAAGGTGTGTGAAATCGAGTGATTGATATCCTTTGCACTTCCTAAGAAAATATGGGATATGAAAGAACAATCTGTGAAGTTGCAATGCACATTTATGAATGCCTAGAAGGACGTAAACTAACATTCAACATTTCTGACATAACTTCCTTCTATTTGCCAAGTCTGTTTACTGGGGCCCACGCTCGGTCACACTTCAATGTTCTCTGTTTTGCCTTTCCTGAAGAAGCATGTGAAAATTTCCGGAAAATCGCTAACTGAAAACTGCGTTAATTTCATACCAGCAGAGTTTCCCTCGATCTACCTACCTGAAGAAAGGATCATTAGCAAATAATGAGTTCTGAAACATCTTTTTTTTCGTGTTTGTGACTAGAATTTCTGGAGATTTCTTCGTTTTCCAAACAGCTTCTTCTACGACGCACGAAGTAAACAAATGGACGATGTTTCCGTGTCACTGCGCAAGCGCGCAAACATGTTTTAATCCTAGCCTGGTTCCCTGCTCTACCGCTAGGGCTGATATCCATATTCACCCTAACGGATGATACGGGAACCAGACAACTTGGGATTTGACATTTTAATACACCTTTGGCAGACCTGTTCAAGCTTGAGCCTTTCTCAACTCCCTGTGGAGTACACCTGGGTGGAGTGCAGAACATGCCAAGGAGCAAACCTTTCAATTTGAATACCTTAACCACTAACTTAGTGACTAAGCCACGGCACCAGATCCAGGGAAACCACACTGGCAAACTCGGCGCCAATTAAACTTTAAAGCCACAACACCAAATTGTGTCACATGCTTAACACCATTGGCACTGCTTTGCTACATAATATTATGCATAAAATAAATAAAACGCAATAAGCGAGTAATCACGAATTTGCATTTGGACCTCGATCGTGCCGTGGCCTACCTCATTGTTCCATGCTTCCTACCAATATGGGCATCACTTTCAGAGACTGATAGGTCACCATAGCAACCGTGCCTGCAGTGGGTCACATGACCACCCCTAACAACCATATTCATTCACACCATTGTTGCCAAGGCCCTAAATGAAACTCAAAACGAGGCTGAATGGCAGGTCAGATGACTACATAGAGCAAGTGACCTTTTTGAACTCTGACTGAACAAATTATTTTTTTTGGGGGGGGAGGGGTTTATAAATTTAAGTGCATATTGTAATATTGTAGTGGGTTTCTAGTATAATATATATATATGGAAAAAGTGCAGTTTAGCAGACCTAAATTAATCACCATATTTAGCGATGCTTATGACGTCAAATCCTTGAATTCAATGAGTCACATCACAAACTAACGACGGCGATTTTTTTGTTCACGGTAGGAGCAGTTTATTTTATTTTTATTGGGTGCAGCAACCCCGCTAATCTATAAAAAAGGCTAAAGTCTAATATTGTGATAGAACTTCAGAACTTGCTCATAATAATGATATGGTCGCCAAATAAGGGCATACATTTGGGTGCGTTATACTGCACTAAACCCATATATCATTATATATATAAATGTAAAACAATTTCTCGAAGACAGAGGTATGATCCTGCTCCATGCGTAAAGATAAAGGTGAAGCACGCCATAAAAGAAAAGCACAAACTGAGATAGGGAATCACATAAGCAGACATCTAATTTGCAGTTCAAACCTTGAATAATTGTTTGCAGACAATAACATATACAGAGTTATAGACTGTAATATATATACCAATTCTACAGTATAAGGTATAAGAGAGGACAGACAATTAGTACAATTCATTTATTTATTACATAAGATACAGAAAAGGGGAAATGTGTCATCTTACTTCTTCTTTCGAGTAGAAACTTTGCTAGGATTACCTTGTATTTTCATTGGTCTTGGATTGATAAAGTTAAAGCCAGCTATTCTTAATTTTAGAGACGGCAAAGGTTTTGTGATTAAACCTGTGAGAGAGGTGAAATTATTTTCTCTGATTACAAAGCGCGTTCCTGGTTGCATCACCATTGGCTGACGCAAGTAGATAGTTGGAAACCCTGTATCACCAGGCATCAACATTTCACTTTTGTCCAAGATAACACAAGATGAAATGTCGAAAGTGTCACAAAAAAGCTGCTGGATGTAACGATTCATGACTGGTTTTGTCCTGCCACCTTCTGACCTGAGTCTGACGTAAACCTGAGCTTCGTAAGTATCGTGAGGAGTCACTGAATCCGGTGCACTCAAAACCATGCCTCGTTCAACTAACTCCTTTTTCATTCCTCTCAATAATATTCCGACATTATCGCCAGCGACCGCCTCCCCGACTGAGTTCTTGAAGACGCGAATGTCCGCTGCGTTTGTCTTGAAGGATTTTCCAAAACCCAGAAGGTCAACCTCTCCAGATTTTTTAATTACTCCTTGTGTAATGGTCCCCGTAGCAACCGTTCCACGTCCTGGAATCCCCACAGCGCCTTCTACATACATAAAGAATGGACTCGTGAGATCTCTCGATGGCTCAGGGATGTAGTTGTCCATAGCTTCGATGAGCTTCAAAATAGAATTCTCTCCCATATCGGGGTCTTTGCCTTCCAGAGCACAAAGGGCCGAACCTGTTAAATGAAACATTTTCTAAATCAAATATAAAATGCAGATAATTTCACTAATGCAACACATAATACTCAACAAATCTAGCCATAAAAATGATAATAACAGCCACAAGTAATAAGATTGTGTTATAACTTGTGTTACTAAATTCAAGACTACATAATATTTTGACAAAGCAACAATGAGCATGCAGCCTGCAGTTAAAGTAGTATGATGTCGAATTTATCAAATGCTTTTGTTATTACCTGCTATAACTGGCGTTGCATTTGCATCATATCCATATTGTTCTAATAATTCTCTCACTTCCATTTCAACCAATTCGACAATGTCATTATCAGCAAGATCAGCCTTGTTTATGTACACGACTATATTCTTGACACCGATTTGTTTCGCTAATTGCAGATGTTCATTGGTCTGTGGCATGATGCCATCGGTTGCAGCAACTACAAGAATTGCTCCATCCATTTGAGAAGTACCAGCAATCATGTTTTTAATGAAATCTATGTGGCCTGGGCAGTCTGTGTGAGCATAGTGTCTCTTGTTGCTCACATATTCTACGTGACACACATTAATTGTGATGCCCCTAGCCCTCTCTTCTGGGGCCCTGTCAATGTCTTCATAATTTCTGACTTCAGCTTTTCCCTGTTTGCCCAGCACTTTGGTAATTGCAGCTGTCAAAGTGGTCTTTCCATGGTCAATGTGACCTATTGTGCCCACGTTGCAGTGGGATAAACTCTGGTCTGCGACGCTTTCCCGAGCAGACGTCGCTAAAAGTCTACTCCATTGAGCAAATGTAACAAAATATTGTCTTTTGACGCCATAATTACTGCTTCTACACTTCGTCCTGTGGCAATAAACACTTAAAACAGTGCGTAACACACGAAAATTCCTAGCCAGGGCCGCCATGTTAAATTTTGTCTAATCCGCCAGAGGGATCCCAAACTGCGCTAGCCACCTGGCGGAACAATGGAAAACTGACCAGTTTCAGTTTATTGAATTTTATTGTGAAGAGCTCTGTATATTTGTGGGTTGCTGAAGAAACAGTGGTGAGTGAATTTTATTGTATTGTGTAATCACGTATATACACACACAAAAAGGCATTCCACATGACCAGCTGTGTGACAAATCATGTCACAAATTATCTATATAGGGTGTTATAAACAAATAATACTACTAGTACTATATATATAGCAAAGCCATGATTGATTTGTTTGCTTTGTTACGCACTTCTGTTTACGTTGTGACACATATATAATAGCATACGTTAGGCTAAGATTAGTCTTTGCTTTATGATATTTTGCAAAGTTAACTAAATCCTGTACTTTATTTGCTTCATGAATAGGTCATTACACATTTATTTATGGAGTTTAATCAATTGAAATACCCATGTATTTATTCAGCTAACACCGTGTATGGGATTAAAGGATTTAGATAATGTTATCAGTCATAATTCGTGTTGAATGAGGTTTACATACAAGAAGGGGTCACAATTGACTGGGAACTTTGTGGAGCTGTAGCTAGGACGTTCTAGTGAACATTCGATCATGAGCTGCAACGACTGTAGCAATGTTTAAAACTGGGTTAGGGTTCATGCCCCAGGGTAAAAACTGTTTAAGTAGGCAGACTGTGGAGTCAGCAAGTTTGTGAAAGCAGAAAAGCATGTTGATTTAAATCAATAATTAATAGCTTTACATAATTGGCTTTTTTATGCAACTAAAATATGTTTTATAATAATATCCATTAATTATATTGTTTATATTAATATTCATTAATTAAAATACTAAACTTAGCTAATTAGATATTCATCAGGCAAATTAATTATTTTTAATGTTTTAATCGAAATTAACATATAACTGACCCATGGTGGATAATCTATGACGTTTTCAGTCCAATATTAATAAATTTACAATAATTGTATTTAAGTGATTAAGGATAATAGTGGTTAATTCATAGACACATTGACAGTTTTATCTAATCCTGTAACGATAATTGTACATTGATATTTATCACAGCTACATGGGCATCCGGAAGTTCTTTTTGATATTGACATGGGAAAAAGTGCACCTTCTAAACAATAACATTACAGAGTCACATTTGAGAAGCAGATTTAGGGCAGTACCCGAAACTTGAGAGTGTAATAATTTACCCATTTAATCTGTCCAAGGTCGCCTGGGATAACATTTAGGGGGGGGGGGGGGATTGGGTTACCAGATAAAATTATCGCTCAAATCCTCGAGGGGGAGGGGGCGTGTACATATCACAATTATTAACATACACTGTAATTATTAACACACCGTGTAGAGGTCTAATAGATAGAGAGATATAGATAGATAGAGAGATAGAGAGATAGATATATAGATAGTTAGTTAGATAGATCATATATGTAGATATATAGATATATAGATAGATACATAGATACATAGATACATAGAAGATACATAGATACATAGATAGATGATACATAGATAATAGGTAGATAGGTAGATAGGTAGATAGATAGATAGACAGATAGATAGATAGGTAATAGGTAGATAGGTAGATAGATAGATAGGTAATAGGTAGATAGATGGGTAGATAGATAGATATAGATAGATAGTTAAATTTTATTTGACCATACGGAGTCACTTTTGACCCATCCGTCATAAACAAGGTATACATAGAATGCACAATACATTGTTAATACAGACATAAAAATTACATATATTGAATATACTAACTAAATGCTACTTCCAGAACTACTGATCCAAATATTATATATCTCATTTTCTATACTATAGCATCACAAGTGAACACATCTCATAATACTGAATATCATAATACTGAAAAGTAAAAATAAAATAATAATATATAAAATAAATTACAGTTTACTGCACCATCCAACATTTTTAACATTTTGCTGAATTACATGAGGGTTATAGGCCTCATTGTCCAAGATTTCAGGCAGAGAGATAGAGAGAAAGAGAGACAGAAAGTTAGATAGATAGATAGATAGATAGATAGACAGATAGATAGATAGATTGGTTGATAGATAGATGGATAGAGAGCCTTTGTTTGACCAGGTGATTGCGGCAGACGCAATGATTACATAATAAGGCTTGGAAGCCACACCATGTCACACATTTACCCTATGGGTGGGTTCTTTTACTTGCTTGCATAGAACCTAGTCCAATTAACATCTCGTGTGATTAAGTCAGGGTTGCTTCTACCGTTAGGCCACCCAGCTCTTTGATTGATTGACAATCAATCAATCAATCAAATAATCAATCAATCAATGAGCGCTTTAAAATTGGTTGTTCTACAAAGCCTAGCACCCACAGCACACGTTGAACGTGTTGAGGCATCCAGGTCCAGTGTAATTCATTTGTGTAAAACCTCAGTAATCTTTCTTAACAGTTACTTCACTCTGAACAATGCTTGGGATTGTCAACTCAGGCTCGATCGAGGGGCTTAGCCACCGACAATACCCCGTGACGTCACAATCGCCTGGGGTTGCTTTGTGGATTGTTGAGGTGGCAGGTAAAATTTGTGTCAATGGCAAATGCAAGAATTGTGTAACAATAAACGTGGAAATAATGGACAGACACAGACAGTCAGACTCAGTGGAATCACGGAAATGTATACAGATCTAGGCACAGAGAAAGATAGACACATTGGTGCGCATAGGGTAGAGACAGACTCAAAGTAGAGACAGACAAACTGACGCTACAGATAGCATTCCAAATCGTATCGACGTCGGTGCGACGTTGGCAATGTCAGAACAATGTAGAAACGACGCTGGCCCGATTTGGAATGCTATCTAGATAAATCCCAGATAACTTATCAGATCTATATGCAATCCATGAAGACCACCCACAAAACAGTTGGGAAAAACAGACTTTTCACCTCACTCTGCTCACTGAACAGATAGCTTAAAAGACAGACTGCCAACAAAACAAGCCGACATAATAATTTGGAGAGAGGCTGACCGTCTTTTAAGACATGAAACAAACAGCTTAAAGAAACGACGCTGGCCCGATTTGGAATGCTATCTAGGTATAATTCCCAGATAACATGTCAGATCAGGCCGATGTTGGGCCGATGTCAGCCCATGTTGAATTGACATCAGACCAATGGCTCATTGGTGAATCTATATGCTATCTGGGTAGGTTTGACAGACGTCCTTGCAACCAGCATGTCACAGACAACCAATAATATACAGTGTAACATGCCCTAGTGGTCACCTCATTAGAGCAGTCACCTGGCCTTAGTGGTCAGTCTGACCCCCCCCCCCCCCCCCCCACGAAATACAATGAAAATTCACCTTAATTAGGCAGCCACCTCCATTCTGTGGCCAGCGGTCAGCAGATTTCACCCCTAAACCCCTATGCTGACCTGTACTTGGCGGTCAGTTGCCCCTATGATTACAGACCAGTGGAGCCATGAAGTCTGGTATTATGTAATATTGCATCACCCATGGGAGTGTACTAAACACAACACTTTGAAGCTAGAAGCCTAATCTTAGAACGAAGTTTTATCTTTTTACCCCTCATAATGTTTTAGGCTAAGAGTTAATATATTATATAATATTGTGAAAGTAAACTACATGTACAAACTAAAAGCAGGGTAAATGCAAATTTAAATGTATATGTTGAACTATCAGTTGCCATCATTACATGATTGCACTAAAATAAACATTTTCTTCTCCCAGTATATTTTGTACACTTGGGAGGAAAACCAGGGATCAAAATAAGGTTCCACAAAAGAGTCTTTTCACAGCCCTGAATTCAACAGGACATAAGTCTTTCCTCTCCTCTTATCATTTTGCTTTTCAGACACAGTAGGTAATAACCACTCCAGCAGTACATTTCCTGGGTGGTTGGTAATAACTAACTGATTCCATAAATGTAACTTTCTCAGAAAAATAACAAAAATCAACTAAATGATAAAGTTTCAAATATATATATGCACTTTGCTTCAGCCAATCACAGCCTGGGGGAACTTTTTCAGCCAATAGAATTGCAGTATTCCGTTTTAGCCACTTGGTGGAAAAACAGAGAACCATCCGTGAAAATCCACTATCGTAACCCACTTTCCGGTTACCAATACCATAAATGTTGATGTGGTAACCAACCCTAACTGCAAATGTTGTGACCAAATAAT
Source organism: Alitta virens (assembly GCA_932294295.1). Lineage (NCBI taxonomy): Eukaryota > Metazoa > Annelida > Polychaeta > Phyllodocida > Nereididae > Alitta > Alitta virens. Next base: position 38,731,042 of record OW028578.1, read on the forward strand.
TTGATGCATTTTGTCCAGTCCGTTCGCGTAAGAAATATTATGGTAACCTCCACGTAACTTGAACGATCATTCTCCCACAAAACAGTTAGGAAAAACAGACTATTCATTTCACTCTTCTCACTGAATAGATGCTTAAAAGACAGACTGCCAACAAAACGAGCCGATATAATAATTTGGAGAGAGGCTGCCCGGCTTTTAAGACTTGAAAAAAAACGGCTTAAAAGACAGACTGCTCGCAAAACAATGTTTAAAAGACAGACTGGCTGTAAAAAGAAAAATTGCTTATAAGAAGACAGACTGTGCATAGACAAACCGCTTAGGAGATAGACTGCCTATGGACAAGACAGTTTGTCCACAAAATAAAGAGCTTGGAAGACAGACTGAGACTATATTCCAAAAACAAAAATATTAAAAGACAGACTGCCAGCAAAACAAACAGCTTCGAAAACAGACTGATCACAAAAAAAAAGCTTAGAGGACAGACTGATCACAAAAATAAACAGCTTAGGAGACAGACTGATCACTAGACAAACATTTTTTGAAGACAGACTACTCACAAACTAAAACGAATGAGACAGACTGCTCAGAAGAGAGACACGCTGCTAAGGAACAAATTGAATTGAGTGCTAACAAAACGAATAGACAAACACACAGCGCCACAATTAACAGACAGACAGACAGACAGACAGCACGGCAGGCAGACAGGCAGACAGCGTGACAGACAGACAGACAGCTAGACAGACAGACAATCAGACAGCTAGACACACAGCTAGACAGGCACACAGCTAGACAGGCAGACAGCTAGACAAGCATACAACTAGACAGGCAGAGAGCTAGACAGGCAGACAACTAGACAGGCAGACAGCTAGACAGACAGACAATCAGACAGCTAGACAATCAGACAGCTAGACACACAGCTAGACAGGCACACAGCTAGACAGGCAGACAGCTAGACAAGCATACAACTAGACAGGCAGAGAGCTAGACAGGCAGACAACTAGACAGGCAGACAGCTAGACAGACAGACAATCAGACAGCTAGACAATCAGACAGCTAGACACACAGCTAGACAGGCACACAGCTAGACAGGCAGACAGCTAGACAAGCATACAACTAGACAGGCAGAGAGCTAGACAGGCAGACAACTAGACAGGCAGACAGCTAGACAGACAGACAATCAGACAGCTAGACAGACAGCTAGACAGGCAGACAGCTAGAAAGGCAGACAACTAGACAGGCAGACAGCTAGACAGGCAGACAGCTAGACAGGCAGACAACTAGACAGGCAGACAGCTAGACAGGCAGGCAGCTAGACAGGCAGACAGTCAAACAGTTTGATAGCAAGCACAGCTAAACAGTTCAGATAAACAAAGACATACATCAAGAAGCATTCTATACAAGCCTCATGGAGACAAAACATCACCATGGTGATAATCATGCTCCCAAATAGCATTATAAACATGCTGCGAATACTGTTTCCTGAAATTGCACGCAATTTTGTAAATATCTGGGTCGTGTAATTGAATCAATTTTTGGGATGCACTTCAATTAGCAACACTCAGTGTTCAGTTCTCAGTGCTGGGCGATCTGTGTATTTATGGAGTCAGGTTTTTATGCGTTGCTCTAAATGTGGAATGTTTGTTTCTTAATTTCTTTGTTGTTTCAATGCGTTGCTTGTTTAATTTACAGTTCTGACTTAAAACTTAGCTATTTTGGTACCTTGTACTATCAATTTCATAGGAAACTGTCAAAAGTTGACAAACTTTGTAATTATTCTTATGCTCAATTTGCATGAGTCTTTCTCAAGTCTAGGCACCTGATGCATGTCATGTAAAATGTTGAAGCAATTGCATGTGGTTGAAGCTGTGGACAAATCGAAATGATAACTTATTTCCGGTAATTTAAGCATTTAATAGGCCTACTGATTTAAGTGGGCTAGTGTTTAAAGTCTTAGCTTGCTGTGGATTCTAGTTCCAAATCCAACTTCGCAAATGTTTTTATATCACCTGCCTTATTCAAAGGAAGAACGCCGTGACGATTGGGTATTACGTAAGGCAGGCGGCAGCTAGGACGCTGTCTCCATGGTAATATCGTGATTGACGCAACGTGAGACGCTGCAACGTTGCGTCTTACGTTCTGGAAAACGCCGTAGTCACGATGATGCTATTTCAGGTATTGTGACAGTGTTATGCAACAATTGTTTGGTCTGATATCAAGTCTCGTTCAACTAGTTTCAATTTCAGTTTTTAGCTGTATCGAGTGAAGTAGCTGCTGGATTTAAAATGCACTGGTGCTGAGGCATTTGTGTGGCATTGCCTTACATTGCATAACATTGCATTGTATTTTATTTTATTTTATTGTATGAATATTTTGGGTCCAAAATTGATGGTTGATAGTGAGGTGGTCTTAATAGAGAGGTGGTCTTAATAGTGAGGTGGTCTTAATAGTGAAGTGGTCTTAATAGTGAAGTGATCTTAGTAGTGAAGTGATCTTAGTATTGAGGTGGTCTTAGTAGTGAGGTGGTCTTAATAGTGAGGTGGTCTTAATGGTGACATGGTCTTAATAGTGAGGTGGTCTTACTAGTGAGATGGTTTTAGTGGTGAGGTGGTCTTAATAGTGAGGTGGTCTTAATAGAGGTCGTCTTAATAGTGAGATGGTCTCAATAGTGAAGTGGTCTTAATAGTGAGGTGGTCTTACTAGTGAGATGGTTTTAGTGGTGAGGTGGTCTTAATAGTGAGGTGGTCTTAATAGAGGTCGTCTTAATAGTGAGATGGTCTCAATAGTGAAGTGGTCTTAATAGTGAGGTGGTCTTAATAGTAAGGTGGTCTAAATAGGTGGTCCTAATAGTGAGATGGTCTTAATAGTGAGGTCTTAATAGTGATGTGGTCCTAATAGTGAGATGTTCTTAATAGTGAGGTGGTCTTAATAGTGAGGTGGTCTTAATAGAGGTCGTCTTAATAGTGAGATGGTCTCAATAGTGAAGTGGTCTTAATAGTGAGGTGGTCTTAATAGTGAGGTAGTCTTAGTAGTGAGGTGGTCTAAATAGTGAGGTGGTCTTACTAGTGAGGTGGTCTTACTAGTGAGGTGGTTTTAGTGGTGAGGTGGTCTTAACAGTGAGGTGTTCTTAAAGTGGGTTCCACTATCATTTATTTACTTTGACTTGGTGCCAGAGGCAGATGTAATGATGAGATGATAGGCATGGAATCCACAGACTCCGCACCATGACTACACATAGCATTAGGCACCAGGCGTAAACCTTGTCATCTCATCATTACGTAGGCCTGTTTACAGATTTATTATCGATTGTCATACATATTGCAAACTGCATATAGATGGCTAACACTGAAAACATTTAAGTCATAAAATGTTTTCCATTAAATTATTAGCATTTCTTGTAGCGCGTATGTGCATGTAGGGGATTTTTATAAATATTTCACGATATAAAATATAACAGACTTCAGTCGAAAACTCCAATTAGAATTCTAATTAAATTCAAAGAGACCTTGGAGCACTTCAGCATGTTATTTCGTGGCCTTCAAAAGTAATAGGACATCCTATTTGATCCAGTAGAAATATTATGACTGCAGAAAATACTTCATTTAAAAACTCTCTTCGCCTCTCTTCTCCTCTTCAATTAAAAACTCTCCTCTGTTCTCTTCTCCTCTGTTCTCTTCTCCTCTGTTCTCTTCTCCTCTGTTCTCCTCTCCTCTCCTCTCCTCTCCTCTCCTCTCCTCTCCTCTCCTCTCCTCTCCTCTCCTCTCCTCTCCTCTCCTCTCCTCTCCTCTCCTCTCCTCTCCTCTCCTCTCCTCTCCTCTCCTCTCCTAATAGCAATGTAGTGCTAATAGTGAGGTGGTGAGGTGGCCTTAAAATGGAGGTGGTCTTAACAGTGAGGTGTTCTAATTTTGGTTTTGCAATAAATATGAGAAAATATTCAGAATTGCCATTTTGATTTTGAAAAAAAAATTATTGTTGTGTTTAAACAAGGAAAAACTCAAAATATGGAATATATTCTCATTTCTGAAATTATGCTTATTAATGAAATATGATTATACAAGAAGGCTTTCAAAAGATCTGATATATAAGCAATGGCAGAATATATATAGAATAGGTAATTTCATACTTGATAAAATTGTCTTAATGTTGAGGTGGACTTAATAGCAAGGGAAAATACATTTATAAAAAAAATGTTGGCCCGAAATAGATAGGTTTAATCGTGAGGTGATCTTAATAGTGAGGTTGTCTTAAGAACGGTTTTCACTGTAGTTTATTTTATTGGCCAGTTATTAGAGGTCAAATTTACTGCAGCTAGAAGACCCCACCCATGGGGGTAAATGTGCTGCATGGTGTGGACTCCAAGCCTTATCATCTTATCATTACGTCTGCCTCTGACAGCTGGTCATATGCCCAGTAGCACTGAGACATATATAGACAAATCCACCCATGGGGTAAATGTGCTGCATAGTGTGGAATCCAAGCCTTATCATCTCATCATTACGTCTGCCTCTGGCAGCTGGTCATATACCCAGTAGCACTGAGACATGCAGACAAATCCCACCCATGGGGTAAATGTGCTGCATAGTGTGGAATCCAAGCCTTATCATCTCATCATTACGTCTGCCTCTGGCAGCTTGTATATGAAAATACAATACAATATATACACTGTTGTTAGTGATGGTGCTTTTCATTTCAGGACACAGGGTTATGAATGTAATATTAGATTTAATTAAACTTTTATTTAATGATACAAAACTACAAAATTGAATAAACCTGGAAAAAGATTTTAACGACGCAGTTGCGTATTTGACAATCATTTGACACTCATTTGACACCCGTTTGACACAGCCTTGCAAAAGTCATGATTAGCAAAGTAATTCGAATAAATGTGTCAAATGGTTGTGACGTCAAAAGATAAAAAAAATTATAATAATAGAATTCTTGCATTTTACAGTTGCTTGAAAATTAAAAATATCATGTTAATTTACCATTTAACACGCTCAATCTTTAACTCATAAAATGGTTTTAATACGAATTAGGGATGCAAAGGCCGGGAAAGTTTCCGGGAATTTTGGAAATTTTCCATAGAAAAATTCTGGGAATTTATATATATATAGATTTTATTGACATGTAAAATATCATAAATGATACATATGTCATTCAGTTAAAAGATAACATGAAAGAGACATTAATGTAAGTACAGAAAGCAATAAAATTTCAATAATCAAGGTTCCAGCCACCAAGTTAACTTATAATACGTGTTTAAAATCCACATACACAATAGAAAAAAATACAAGCCGCTAATAAAAACATTTCACTCTCAAAGTCCAAAACATGACAAGCACATCATAACTAATAAACTAATAAACTAAATTAATAACTGTGTGGATACAGGAGATGGTTTTCTCTACACATCAGCTTGAAGGAGAAACTTTCCTAAACTAATTAATAACTCAGGTTCCTTGTTTGTCATTATTGCTGTAAACTTAGTTATATCATCTAGAGACAAGAAGTTGTTAATAAATTTAGTTGCATTCAAAAAAAGGTTAACACGGTGTTGCTCATTACCAGGACAGACAATCAAACAGTGAATTTCGTCTTCTACAAAGTTTAACGTACACTTTTCACATATTCTATTTGGAGCAGGAATTATTGGTTTATGGTGTCGACCTGTTTCAATCTTCAGGCTATGTGAACTTGTCCTAAATCTAGCTATTTTAGTTAACACTTTGCGAATTTGTTGCAATTCAAGATAAGGTTCTATTCTACAATCAGTTTTAAATAGTTTATATGTCCTAAGTTTTGGTTGTTGTGAACTGTCATTTATTGCATTTATAAGTCGCTCATGTTCGGCTTCATAGAGTCTTAGTTTCACTGTGTTAGAGATATTATCAATCCAATTTATAGCGTCGGGAATTTTGGGAATATTGGGAATTTTCAAAATGAAAGGCGTTTTATTTTATTTTTTACATTCTTATTGGCCTAACTACGTTTCTTGTCAATGCTTGTTAGTCATTTTGTTTTCCGTGATTTACTTCCATTCATGGTTTAAATTTTATATTTCTGGAATGAAATTGTCTAAGAACAAAGAACTTTTATAATCAGGCTCTCAGCAGATAGTGGGATAGTGCTTTATAGTCACCAACGGTTGTTCTAGTCTGGGAGCCACTGCAGCATATTTTGTCATCAAGGTGGCAGCAGCGAAGTTTGGAACTTTGGATCCTGGGATCGTTTGTATCATTCTGCATTGGTTCTTTCAGCCGAGTACACACGAAAAGTTGCAATAGGCTCACCAATGAAAGGGTGGAGCAGCTAGTCTCTATCAAGTCCAACCTGCAGTTGTTTGAGCCATCTCTGGATTCTTCAACAAGCCTTACTTATGAATCTGTTGCTGAATATGAACTTAATGATATTGACGATGAAGTTTAAAGATCAGAAGTAAAATGTTGTTTGATTTAATGACAAACTTAGTCCTGTACTTTAATTGATACTTTTGACCCTATCTTAATCTCTGTTGTTTTGTAAGTGATTTTGAATCTTGAAGTTCTTGCCACCTGTTGCAACATTTCTTGTTGTTCTTCTAACTATATTTCTAAACATTCAGATGTCTTCTGAGAAAATAAAAGTATGCTGAAAGCCTGACACATCATTTAGCATGTTTAGACGGTAATAGACATTCACCTTTCATATCATTTCAATCATTAGCAGTTATATTCCCATATAATGTCCGTAAATTCCCTTATATTCCCATATATTCCCATAAATTCCCAATTTTCCCGTAAATTTCCACAGAAAATTTCCACTGTGAAAATTCCTGGGAATTTTGCATCCCTAATACGAATGGTCCGAAATAAACAAATAGATATATAATCTGAGAAAATTTATAAGTTGTGTGTGACAACTTTCAGTATTCCACTGAAATACCAAATGTTTGTTCTTAATGGTGAGGTGGTCTTAATAGAAAAATAAAATGCACTGGCAAGAATAGATAGACAGACAGATAGATATATCAATTATATCATAGATAGATCGATCATAGACAGATAGATAGATCAGAGATAGATTGATAAATAGATCAATAGGTGGATTAGGGCTTTACGTCCTGTATTTCTGCACCTGATGGGCTAATTAGGACAGGCAGGGAACATGGCAATGAGACGAAGGATGAAACAGCCATCCAACATAGGGTCGACTGGGAACTGAACCCGGAACCCAGTGGTTGGAAGCCCAGCTCGCTATCACTGAGCTAGGCCCCCACTCCATAGATCTATAGGTAGATAGGTATTGATTGATAAATATCCAGAATTTCGATGGAATACATTTTTTACCAGTTTTTTCAATTGTACTCAATCTGGTTTCCAGGAAAAAACAACAACATTTTGATCGCATTATCAGGCTGTACAAAAAACAGAGATTAGCAATTGTAGTGTGATATCACTTAATCAGGAACAATTGTAACTTTTAGCAACATGACAAAAATTTACAGTAGTTTTCGAGGGAGACTCGCTGACTGGACCATCAGAAAACCATTTAGAGACAGTTGAAAAGTTCGATTAGAAGAGGCTGAAACCACAAGTCCAACATATGTGATGTCGCTAACCGACATATAGTGCAGTTACTGTGGTCATCTGGTCTTGAAAAATATGAAAATAGCATTCAATTTGGGCCATTTAGGGTTGTGGGATAAACACGTTCCAAATTGGGGTAAAACTGAGGTCCTAACGTCAATTTAATGACATAAAAATTGCCTTATCTACTTTTTGAACTGTCTCCAAACGTTGTTCTGAAGATTCAGTTAGTGCCCCCTTTGAAAACTGCTGTATTAGTCAGAAATTTAGCTGATGCAAATTTGCTGAAAACAGGAGTGGTCTACTGGTTTGAAGGCTACATCTACAGTAAATTTAATTAAAAATGGCTTGTTAAATTGAACCTAGACAACTTCTGCTATACGATGCTACCTGCCACTTAACGGAACTGTCTGGCTATAGCTGGCTACTCAAAGCCGGATCTAAAAGTACAGACAACACCATTTGGTGCATAAGTTGAGAGTTATACTCATTTGTAATCTTTTGTTTTGAAGATGCTTAATAAACACAAGTCAACTTGAATAAGTTTGGACACATTGCCATTTATTGGCTAAAACAAGAAAGGCATGGACACACAGATAGAAGACAGACACACAGACAGATGACAGACACAAAACATATATATACAGCTTGCTTTTGTAGATAGCCCAAAGCAAAGGGTGTGATGACATACTATAAATGCATGTTTTAAAGTATCATAGATATATCTGGCTCCCCAACAGTGGGTGGCAATTATTACTTTTTTTTAATTCATACATTATGGTATGTTTTTTTTAATGTTTTTTGACATTGATTGGCACTTAAGTTTGAACATGTTTTAAGTACCAATTAAAGAAGCACACAAATATTGAATGTGCACTAATAATGAAAGTACAGTTGTAATTGACGGCAACATTCTAGAAATGTAAGAAATGTACAGTCATAATGAAGGAAAAGTGGATAAATACTATAAAATTAGGGACGGGTGGGTGGGAGAACTGAATCTGATGAGACGATTGAATTTGAACGGGAGAGTCGGCTTATATAAGCGCTCAGGATTAGGGGCAAGGAAGTGCCCCCTGATTGGCTAGCTGATGGTCAAAAGACCAGAACGCTTCCTGGTCATACAGGAAGTGGCTAGCTAGAGAAACCAATATGGCTGCCCAGTGACATTAACCGAATTTACCTGGTATGTAAATCTCATATGTCGATTGCAGATACATATTTATGATATATTAGATACATTTCTTATAATTACCAAGGTTTATATTTTTTCAGTGGTGGTAGTTTAAGCCAACTATAAGGTATAAGTAGACAGAAGCGGCTGGCCAGTTACAGTTACAGCCAGGAATAGGTTGCTACAGGCTACAGCTGACTAGAGTCGACCATATTTTTTTTTAACTAACTGTACCTCAAAAAGCCTAAGTTTGACAATGTTGACATAGGCTGCATATGTAGTGTACACTGAAGCAAGATTTAATCAATTAAGTTGTTTATTAAATCACCCAAGTGAAAAAAGGAACTGCTTTTTGGGCATATTTCTGTTTTGTCCATATTAGAATGCTTCCAAATGTTAAATTACTTGTGCTCATATTGACAATATTGTTGTAACATGTCATGATTTGTAATTATGCCAATTTAGGCATGAATAAACATATATAATACCACCCATAGGGTAAATGTGTAACATGGTGTGGACTCCAAGCAGCCTTATCATCTCATCATTACTTCTAACTCTGGCAGCTGGTAATATAAGCTGACTAAGTTTCAGACCCAGTAGCAAAGATATTCAGTAATGACCTTGGTCCCCTTATTCATCTATCAACCATCCTATCATTATCTACATTGCATTCAATCTACTCTTTTTCCCATAATTCAATAGTGAGGTGGTCTTAATAATGAGGTGGTCTTAATAATGAGGTGGTCTTGATAGTGAGGTGGTCTTAACAGTGATGTGGTTTTGATATTGAGGTGGTCTTTATTATGGGGTCCCAGTATACACTATGCAAAATACATAGCATTTGGCAGTTTTTCCCTCATATAGAATAACAAATGATATTCCTCTTATTAGAAATACAATCCGACACAAAGGAGTGCGTTCAACTACCTGGGGAGCTGCCATGGCTGAGTCATTTAGTTACCATGGCAACCAGATGTCGCGGGAAATGGCGAGACTAGGCATTGTTTAGCATACAGTATGTAATTGTGATAATTGGTTGTATTAAAGTTAAGGGACATAATTAAGGGACATAATTAATAACTACGAATTGCTGCGTATTAGAAATAATATTTATGCAATACACCTGTTTATAAATAGACTGATTGTTAGTTTCTTCGGTTTTTTTTTAAAGAATAATTAAATAGATAAATGAATGCATAAAATCGTGTCCGATTTGTTAGTTTTCACGTGAAATTAATTGATAATTCACTTATTCTTATCGTCGATTCATATTTATTTAAAAAAACAATAATTTAATTTGTAATGTTCAGTGTAGTTATGTAAATATGCAGTAAAATCCAAGTTTTATATTGTTTAATGAACGAAATAATGGTCAAATGAATGAATTTCTATCCACTGAATGGATGAATGAATGAATGAATGAGTGAATTAATGAATTAATGAATTAATGAATTAATATTGCAGCATGTAGACCTGACTGTCTAGACCTTATCTATCTATCTATTAATCTATCTATCTATATATCTATCTATATATCTATATATCTGTCTATCTATCCATCTATCTGTCAGGTGATGCAGTTTGTAGCATTGCCTGCAGTTGGTGGCTGGCTGGCTGCAGTTGCTGGCTGCTGCTATGAAGCATTGCATCTCTGGCTTGCTTGGAAACAGCAGCAGCAGCAGCAGTAACATCACAGCATCAGTTGCATGGAGGACAATCGCATATGATGGAGCTGCTCCTAGTGCAGCCGCAGAATCCTATTGTTTTTAATTGTGACGTAAGCATATTGATACCCTCCTCAGCTGCTGCATCAATACATCAGTGATGAGTGATGCGACAAGGATTCTACAGGAACAACCGTCTGACTGCCATCCTATGGTAGCCTACCATAAAATGACTGACCTTTCAACCATAGAAGTAAGTACAGTTGGCTGGGGCTGTCCTAGCGCCGCCATTGCTGCTGCTGTTGTTGGTTGCTGCTGCTGTAAGCAATGGCTTTGCACGTTTGGACCAATGTAATCAAAATAACCAATGGTTTCTTGCCGTTTATATATGGTGATATGCTCTAAATTCGTCACAATCGTGCTATTATCGGGTAGCAATATAATTGATAGCATATTACTGCATAATTGCAATGCAATTTATACAAACAGGTGCGCTACGCATTCAGCAAGTTCTACAGGCTAGTTGTAGGTAATTTAATACTATTAGAATTGTTTCATTTACGATTTAACAAATAGAATTTGCCTTTATAATATATTATTGTCACAGCCTAATCGATGAGTATAATCTACTAGTTGATTGACTCAAGGTGACTGATAGATTAGAGCATATTCCTAATCTATAAAGTGATTATACACAGTGACAGCTGTAGTAGTTATTAGATTACCTAATGTCATAATCTAACAATAGGGGTTTATCTCATAATAATAATAATTTTCAAAGGTTTCTGGTATGGGCATGATTATGTGCATATTTATGCACTGAGATATGTTATGCAGTGAATCCTGTAATTTTCGTAATTATTTATTTTGTAACTTAGGCCAAAAGGCCTATGTGCAAACCACAATATGAATAATATAGGCCTTCATAATGATACAGTAAAACCTATTAAATATAAATTCAGATTTTTTTAGGCTTAGTGGTGAGGTGGTCATAAAAACGAAACAATAAGAGTATTAGTAGAACGACTATAATATTATCAAGTTTATTTATAAAATTATATATAGGCCTATGTGCTATTTCTTGAATCATATAGGCCTATGTGACTTACTACTGTTAGGCCTGTATTATTAATAGTTATTAATTATGTCAAACTCATGTCATGTAGTGTATAGAATGACATTCAGTATTGTATTGTATATTTTTCAATATGAATTGCTGAGACATTACTTCCTATATATATTCATATATTTCAAGTTCAGATTTAGCTGAAGTAAAATACATTAATCATTTTGATTGCATTATAGCCCATTATATAGAAATATTGCTATGTACAGTAATACATTATAGATCTGGCTGTGTATAAAACTCGATAATCACACCCAATACAACAAGGTAAAAAAAATGTAAATGTAAACAAACACAGTTGAGGTGACACATAGATAGATAGGTAGATAGATAGATATGTGGATAGATAGATGGATAGATAGATGGATAGATGGATGGATAGATGGATAGATAGATAGATATGTGGATAGATAGATGGATAGATAGATGGATAGATGGATGGATAGATGGATAGATGGATAGATAGATAGATAGATAGATAGATAGATAGATAGATATACAGATAGATAGATAGATAGATAGATAGATAGATAGATAGATAGATAGATAGATAGATAGATAGATAGATAGATGGATGGATAGATAGATAGATAGACACATAGACAGATGGATAGATACATACATACATACATACATACACACATACACACATACATACATCCTTACATACATACATTGATAGATTGATTGATTTTGGATAATTTTTAATTTTCTACAGTTTTTGTGCTACTTTCAGAAGTGTTCTATTTCAACATATATATTATAGGTTTTAAAAAATCAATGGTATTATGATTCACTTGTTTCTCAACAGGTGGCATAAAGTTGTATGCGACACCTAGTTGATTGCAAGAAAACTGACATAAAACTTAAAAAACAAAACAAAAAAAACTAGGAAATCAACTCTTTTACTAAGCGTTAGTGTACTGACAAGAACATTTTATACTTTACATCAAAATCTAATTCAGTGGGTGTGCAGAAACTTTTTGCACAACTGTATAAGTAGATAGATACATTTTATTGACACTTTTTAAGGTCAAATTTGACCTATTTGTCATATATCTGCAAGTTTAAGATATTAATGTTATTCAATTGATTGTAATTTAACAGCATTTAAATAATAGTCAGCAATTTAGATCAAACTAATGAATATATAACTATTCTTATATAACGATATACAGTTAAACTCAACAATTAATAAACTCTCAGCTGACAATGTCCTCCATTTTAGATATTATATTGGATCATATATAGGTTTAGACAGACATGCCAAGTCTCACTCATTCAGAGTAAGTCTCACTCATTTGGTTGCTGTCTCACTCCTCTAGACTTGAGTATTTTCATATTTTAATTTGTCACACTCTCAGAGAACCAGAATAAATATTTAACATTTTAATGTAAACTGGTCGGAATGGGCCAAAACTCACTCATTCACCACTCCAGAACTTAGCATCTCTGGTTTAGATTAATTTTTCCAGTAATTTTAATGGTTCCCATCTATAATAGATAACGAAACCCTGGTATATCCAACATTTGTTGCCAGATAACTTCACAGAGTCCTTGAAGCTGTGCAGCGTCACAGCAAACTGGTTTCAATGTGTATTGGACTAGAACAACTAGGCTATGTTGAAATATCACTGGAGTTCTTAAAAAGTTCATTTCATTGTATACAAAAGGGAAGTTTTTCGCATGCCTCAGTTTAGACAGAGTTTTAACCATGTTTAGGGAAGTAAAAATCGTAAAACTCTACGACTGACTGGAAAACGCTACTTTTTCGTGTCAGGATTTTTGTGACACTTAAATTGAATTTAAGTTACCATGGCAACCAGCGAAAACCCTAATGATCTTTCTGATCTGGCGGTGAGTTTTACTAAATATGCATTTTTATTTTGAAGACTATAACTAAAACAAATTCCTTCAAATTTCTTGCCGGTATCTTCTACCTTATCTTATCTTATCTTGTCTTGTCTTGTCTTGTCTTGTCTTGTCTTGTCTGGTCTTGTCTTGTCTTGTCTTGTCTTGTCTTGACTTGTCTTAGCTTATCTTATCTTGTCTTGTCTTGTCCTGTTTTGTCTTGCTGAAACATATCACAGGATATATCCAATTGAGTGAGCTGTCATAAATGAAGTTATGATTAAAATGATCCAAGTGAAAAAGGTTGCCATGACTTTTGATAGAAATAATGCAAAATGGGTAGAATTGTAAAGAATGGTGATTATTTCCTATTAATTTGGCAATTTGCTATCTGATATTTCTTTAAACAGTGTAATAATTAGCAATTTAAATAACACTAGAGAATTTATTATAAGTCTCATTTCAATGGCTCAATGCTACTGGGTCTCTAGCTTATATGACCAGCTGTTACACATTTACCCCATGGGTGGGGTCTTTTACTTGCCTCAGCATAGATACTGAGTAAGAAGGAAAGATCTCAATCAGGATTTTATAAAATATTGCAATCAGTTTTGAAAATAAATGTAGGCCTATCTATGGTCTTGATATCATAAAAGCTGTAATTGTACAGTTGGGTTCAAAAGTGTCAGTAATTTGTTTGGTGCAAATAAACAAAATAAACAAACTAAAAAAACTCAAAATAGATAGATAAATAGGTTGAAATAAAGATAGGTAGATAGGCAGATAGATAGATAGATATATGATAGAAAGATAGGTAGATAGATAGATAGGTAGTGGATAGATAGTTAGACGGATATGTAGATAGGTAGATATATAGATGGATAGATAGGTAGGTAGATAGATGGATAGGTGGATAGTTCGATAGGTAGATAGATGGATAGATAGGTAGATAGATAGATCGATAGGTAGATAGATGGATAGATGATAGATAGATAGACGATAGACGATAGATAGATGGATAGATAGATAGATAGATAGATAGGTAGTTAGATAGAGAGATACAGAAATAGATAGATAGCTTATCAAAACTATATTTTCACTGTTTCATTTTGCCTTCTATTTGACTAATATTTGCTTGTAAAGAAATCCGAAACTTCTTTGAAGGTCTTTGCACTACCTGTAAAGTCATAGCAACCTAAAAGAATTAAATGACACCTTAAATGTTGCCATGGTATTGCTATGGCAACAGGACGCCCACTCTTTATTTGAGATGAAAGATTGTGTCAAATAGGAAGTCATAGGAAAGGAAAATTATTGCGAGGTAGCCATTTTCGTATAAAAAAAATTTAAATGTATATGTTTCTATTTATCTATTTATCTATTTTTCTACTTATCTATTTATCCGATCCGTGGTATTGTGGTTAGAGCATTGGGCTGTTTTCTGGGGTCCTAGGTTCAAAGCCAAGGTTGGGCATTTGGGTGAGGTAAATCCTACTGAATATCATATAAAATTTTATTGACATGATATTATCATAATTGATACATGGGTCAAACATACAAATAACATACAATAATAACATACAATAATACAGTACTTTTACAGTAATAAGAAAATAATACTAAAAGTGTTAAGCTAACAGTCTATATTAAATGTTGTAACTATGTATTTTACAGCAAGTTGGTCCCGGTTGTGACTAGTAAAAATACTAATACAAATTTAAAAAAAAAACCAGACAAATATATTCTGCTTGTCCAAGTGGTTTAACCAATCTGGCTATCCATGTATGGTACATAAATAATAGTATAAATAATAGTAGGCCGAGCCCAGGGGAAGAAAAAAATAAAAATAAAATAAATAAATAAATTTATAGGACATGGTTTAGAAATATGCCAAGAGCATTAATTACACCTGCTGTTCAGTTGGGGTTAGAATATTGAAGTCAGAAATATATTTACTCAGTTCTTTATTTAGCTCTATTCTTGGCACATTATTGGCAATACATTTTAAGAGGCAGTGAAATTCATCTTCTACATCGTTGTTATTAAAATTCTCACAGATTCTTTCTTCGAGTCGTAACTTAGGGTTTCATGTCTACCTTTTTCTATCTTGAGGTAATGCGAACTAATTCTAAACCTAGCTATGTTACTGTAAGTCTTTTTTGGGAGGTTGAGGTTTAAGTAGGTTTCAAAACTATAGTTGGTTTTAAAGATCTTATAAGTCCTTAGTTTGGGGTTTACTTCGGAGTCATGTAATGCATTTATGATTCTGTTTTGCTCTTTTTTGTACAATTTTAACCTCATCTCATTTACCAATTTTTCTGGATCTTTCGTTGACCAGTCTGTGATTTCAGAGTAGTCAATTATGTGTTTTATTTTGCTATAATAATTATCTTGGCCATGTGTGTGTAATATTTCTTGTATCTTTAGGCATTTATTTAGAATGTCATAATCTGGCAATTTTGCTAGCCTTGCCCAGTAGTTTAATGTACTTATTTGCTGTCTAATAAGAAGAGGGAATCTACCAGTTTCAGCAAATACTCCTATTGTATACAAGAAATGGCATTGGAAAAAATATATAAGCAGTATACCTGCATGGTGCATGTATAAAGATTCTATGGACCGGCAAGCTAAACATCCAAAACACGAATGAATATGAAATTTTTTTGTTGATTTGGTAATCTTCTGTGATATTTTCTCTCCTCTCCTCTCCTCTCCTCTCCTCTCCTCTCCTCTCCTCTCCTCTCCTCTCCTCTCCTCTCCTCTCCTCTCCTCTCCTCTCCTCTCCTCTCCTCTCCTCTCCTCTCCTCTCCTCTCTGTAGCTTCACCCCGTGCTATTAATCTGTATATGACACATGACAGGGGCACAGGAAGTCAGTTCAATACTCATTTCCGGTCGCTGGGGGAATCTTTTGGTCACGTGACCCCTATTGTTAGCGCTTTCCAATTGTTCCCTGACAAGTCCACACTGCGCCTTTTAATCAGGAGAGTTCCAATAGGTCGTGTTTTTGTCGCTTCTAGAATTTTCGGAGTCTTTGGTAATTTTGAGATACTCCTGTTTATTTTCGTGACACGAAAGCTATTTGCAGTGAGAATAAACTTCAAAGATGCTGGATTTATTTGTCAGTTGAGCTGTGAACATTGTAGTGGCAGGACGCTGAATGAAGTCTTGCTTTTCGGAACGTACATGGAAAATGTGAGCTTGGTATGGAATCATCAAATTTTGGAACGTTATACTTGACCTAGATGTTGGATGACATTGTCTAACAGCGCATGTATTTTAAATTATCAATTTAACTGACCGCAACGCAGGTGTGGTTGGAAATAGAATTCATTACGGATATATACACACATTTGTTGGGAATTTTGTTCTTTGCACAGTCGAATTTGATGGCTATTTAGTAAAGGTTATTATTAATTACTTTATTAGGATTAAATTTTGCTGTGATCTGCTGTAGATATATTATCATCAGAGTGTGTATATCTATAGATGGGACTTATAGATATATGGAAGGTTAATCATCGCATCATTACGTCTGCTGCTGATCTAAAGCTGTGATGGTGCTCACCAACTGAGCGAGCAGATGTAATGATGAGAATCATGAAATGACAGAATGCTGAGAATGGCAATATTTAATTGTATTTGGCTTATATTGTAATGTATTGTATGAGAATGGCAATATTATATTGTATTGTTGTTTCAATTGCTATATTTGCTTGCTGAGCACCAGGAATCAATGGCTTTGTTATTTTTATTAGCGAATTTGTATTATAGAGTGTCTATCACAAATGGAGCTGACTAGCTGTTGTTTCAGCATAAGGCTATAGAGCCTCAACTAATCATCACAACTGTACATCACTTTTTTGTACTTTTGGAATAAATTAATATATTTTGTTTATTTTTCTTTCAGATGTCCGGCCAGAAATACAAACGGACAAATTTTGATGATGATGACAACACCTCAATGGGGGGCACTCCCCCCGGAATTACATACGACCCCGCCATTGCGTTCAAGGTGGGAGCGGGGTTCTGGCAAAAACGAACCAACATGGAACGCCTTCTCCTTGTCGCTTCTCTGGTATTGGCCATCGTGGTGGTCATTCTTGCCGCCATGGTCGCTTCGCATCAGCATCAAGGTAAGTCGAAAGTTGGAGTTAAGTGCAGTATAGCCGACACAAATTTATGATCATATTTGGCGTCTGCAGAAAATGAAATAATGTCACTTTTTTGTGTGGATAAGATACAAGTTCTGGCACAATTAGGTAATGTGTGTAGAGTATGGGGGGTAGGGGGTGGGGGTAGCAGGCCCAAGAAAAATAAAAATAAACTTAAAGGGGAACTAAAGGCAATTTGCATGTTAATTTTAAAAGTTCAGTTAGATGTAGAAAAATACTTTGCAGTGAAAGAAAATGTCTAAAAGTTGATTTTAGTCTTATTTTAAGCTAATTAACTGTGCATTTTGCAACCCCTGCCGAAACGCTGGTGGCCGCCATTATTGCACACGGCACCATGACTGGTGACGTCACTTATGTCCTATGCACTGAACACAGCTAGGCTATGAGCATGATGAGCTATCCATACCCTGCACAGACTGCAATCCGTTTCATTGTTCATTATATTGCAATTTAATACAAGAACAGATCTATAGAACACATGAAAGGTGTTAAAGGGGAACTAACACCTTCAGCACTTTACCTCTCAGATGTTAGCTTTGGTCCATTGGAACTCATCTACGCATTTCATAATGTGTATATATGCCCTGGTAAAGTAATATCCTGCATTTATTAGCTCCGTTTTGTGAACTACGGAGGCCGCCATTTTTGACTTTCCCGGTGTTTTGCACTCACCGGAAATACGTCACTGTTGTACCTTGGTCTCGGCCAAAAGCAGCCAAGCTTGTCCACTGCTCGCCATTGGTGAGAAATAACCAGTGGCAGTCAGAAGTACTGGCGTTAATTGCACTTCAGTTTTGCCTTTGTTAATTGCCTTTGTTAACTTAATTGCCATTGAACACTATTAGAATAGATCTATCTATCTATCCATGTATGAGAAGCAATGATTTAGATCAACTGGCCAGATATGCATGAGAACTAAATGAATAGGTGCAAATGAGTCATTTTGAGTTTTTTTTTTATCAGAGTAGTGATTAAGTACAGATTTATATAACACAATGACATAAGTTGACAGCCTTTGCACTTGTGCATGAACAGTTCTTAACTTCTTAAAATCACTTGTCCATATTTTTATTAAAAAAAAGAAGCACCAATTGCTTTAAAATAAGAAGGTGTTAAGCCATTTAAAAATAGTGTATTGGATACAGTTCTCCATCTTTTAATATATTTTTTAGAATTTTCATTATAAACAGACTGAAACAATCTAAATTAAATGTAGGAACAAATCCCCGAATCTGAGTTGCAATTATCTCCAGGGTATGCTATACTAGTTTATATTATCAGCTGCTAATTGTAATTCAGTTTTCCAATGTAAGTGTGATGCTCAACTGGCCCATAAGTACTGTAGACATGGATTTATTGATTTAGAGTACCACTTTTCCAAATGCAATTTATACCCATTACCGACATTTGGACGTGCGTTTTTCTTCCCAGCAAAATAAGATATTTTAGGCTAATTTAATACTATCTTATAGTTTGACAAATCAATACCTTAATTATGGTATCTATGATGATAGCTGTATTATATTAATTATAAGCAATACATTTATTTATTACCATATAGGATTAACGATTATATATATATACATTACAACAATTATGGTTGGTAATTAATCATATTGAATTATCTTAAAACACCCATGCTTAGGGAAAAGTGGTATATAATCTTTAAAATACGGATGCAATATACAGGCTTTGGATAAAATGGAACAGAAAGTCGTTTGCCAAGGAAGCAAATATATAGGCCTATTTAATACTGTTAAAAGACAAATCGCTTAATTGCAATTATGTATTTCAAAGAAGTGCCATTTACACATTTATAATGGTGCGCTTTCAATAACGAAACGGATTACAATCAGTCCAGCATTTTAGCCAAGCTGTTCAAACTCAGTTCTTATAGGACATAAGTGACGTCACTAGCCATGGTGCCATGTGCAATAATGGCGGCCCCCAGCGTTGTGGCGGATGGTGCAAACTTCACTTTTAATTGGCTCCAAATCATACTAAAATTGGACTTTTAGACACTTCTATTACGGCAATGTGTTTTTTGTCATCTAATTGAACTTTTAAAATTAACATGCAAACTTCCTTTAGTTCCCCTTTAATTGAACTTTTTGGAATACATCATGATTGTAATGAGCAATTCGCATTTTCTGAATATGTACATTTGCTCCCTTGGCAAATAATCCTGCCTCCATTATCTGAAGCCTATAGGACACCTTGATATGGTATCCATATTTTGCATTTTATTATATAAACGACTTTTTCCACAAGCATGTGCATTTACAAAGTAGAAGTTATTAAAGGGATAATTGATATATATGCAAAATTTTCACTATAAGATTAAATGCAGCTTTTATTTGGTATCACTATACAATGTGTATTCAGAAGGCCCTGGTCTGCTTCAAGTTAGTTTCATAAAATAAGGTTGATTCTAGGTTCACACCTTCACCAATAAAAGTATTTTAACAAGTTAAAAATTGTTCAGTGGACAAGTGGATGCAAAGCCCCAATTGACAGTTTCTGTGATTATATGAATTGCCTAAAATTCTTCAATGGCAATTTACTTGACACTTAGTGAAAACTGTGTCTATTGACTATTGACAGGCTCCTAACATGCTCAAGTGCAATTAACCTGTTTCTGAACTGTCAGTTCACACCAATGGTCTAGCAATTGGATTGCAATGAGAGTCTCTTGCACACTTAGCTGAGACCTAGGACAACAGTGACGTATTTCCGGTGAGTGCAAAACACCAGGGAAAGTCGAAAATGGCGGCCTCCGTAGTTCACAACACGGAGCTAATAAATACAGGATATTACTTTATCAGTGCTTATATACAAGTTATAAATAGCGGGGATTGGTTTCAATGGGCCGAAGCTAACATCTGAGAGGTGAAGTGCAAAAGGGTTTAGTTCCCCTTTAAGATGGATTTTGTTCTTACTTTGAATATGAAAACCACCGTTCTGTGTTTGTGGCGACATCATACATTGAATTCAAGCATTTGACGTCATGTGCTTCGCAATGAGGCTCGCTAAATATGGTCAAAAATCTGGGTCCGCTATACTGCACTTTTTCGGAATGTTGTATTTTTGCGATGGAGAATTTTTAGCTGAGGAAGTCAGTAAAATTGCTAACCATGCACCCTGCAATATCAGGTAGCCATGCTGTCCGAAATCATGGCTAATTTGATGGTACTTAATCATTAATATTTATTTCCAAAAGATAGTCAGCCATATATTTGTCATGACTCATAAATAACATCTCAAGTCAAAAAAGTATCTTGTTGATTTTGCGTAGGAGCCGACTAATTGTTGATGACAATTGCCAAACTTGGGGTGAGCGTGGAGACATTCATATCATCATTATATCTGCTTGACTTCCAATTACAGCATTTTCTCTTTCAAAAAATTGCAGTTATATACATTTTAAACACCACAATTAAGAAAAATCCTAATTGCACCAGATATGGTCTTAATCTACTTTTAAGGTTGTTCCATTGAAGAATTTTTAAAATTATAACCGGAAGATCCCTACCCTTGAAAGTCCTGGGCCTCCTCATGGCAAGGGGGGTAACGCTGTGGGTGAAGACCTCAAACCCCAGTGGCCAACACAGGGCTCTGTGCAGTGCACACTCCAGTTATGCCTGTCTAGCTATCCCAGATGGAATTACCTTTTTGGTTAACATGTCATTAAATGCACCCCCATGCTTGAATACTTAAGGTTATGTTAAGCCCATGACCCTTTCCCCTTTAAGAATGGAAATACAACCTCAGACAATTTTAGTAATTGAGAAATCTAGTCATGGGGGAAGCTGCTCTTTAGTAAGGTCCATTAGCAGGGACGGTGCACACAGGGTGTACCTGAACGTTGGAACAGTCTATTGTTTGACCAGGGGTGGCTGGTTGGTTAAATGGCCTGAAATAGGGAGATTTTTATGGAGGTTTTGAATCAGGGAGCATATTGAGAACTTCAAAATCCCTTGCAACATTTTACCATGCACCAACATTAAGAAAAATCCAAAATGTGAAGGTCTCGATTGTGAGGTATGTGGTCTAAAAATAACATTTTACGGTGTCCGAGTTGGATGTCATTGATGAAATGATAAAGAAAGCAGCTGGGTGGCCTAAGAGTTAAGGCACCTGCGAATTACACACTGCTGAAGGTCCTATGTTCGACCTTTGGCCCGGGCACTCTTTATGAGCTACATCTCAGCTGGATGTCGATCGCATGAGACGTTAAATTGGAGGTGCCTTGTACTCGGTGTCTATGCTGAAATGAAAGTGCAGCATGGTATGGACGCGGAACCTCATCATTTCATCTTTACATTTGCTTCTGGCAGCTCAGGCCAGTAGCGTTAAGACACAGATAGTTAATGATGATTCACTTATTCCAAATGATCCAGCTCTGCTGAAGATCCTGGGTTCGATCTCCGGCCGGGGTACTCTTCATGAGCTTCATCTTAGCTGGATGTCGATCGCATGAGATGTTAAATTGGAGGTGCCTTGTACTCATTGTCTATGCTGAGGCAAGTAAAAGACCCCATCCATGGGGTAAATAAATATGTAATATGGTGGACACTTTGCCTTATAATTACGTCTGTCTTTGACAGCTGATCATAGAAGCTCCTATGAATCAACGAGCAACGCGCAAGCATTAATTTAAATCTAATACAATTTTATGCTGATTTTATGGGGCTGTTGCATTTTATTCTCTTGTCTTTAAGCTTGAATAAACATGGAGATTTAAATCAAAGTTTAAATCGACAGCTGGAAGACGACCAATGCTTCATATTTTCTGTTATTCAAAGTTAATTCTTGCAGATTGCTGTTCATTGCTTTTAGTGCTTTGAGGAGCAATTTCAAAATTAAACAACCTTGCCTTGTCTCTTCCTTTGCTTTTTAGTGAATGTATCCAAAGCGTTGCCATGGCAACGGGTGCAGCTGCTGCTGCCGCTACTGCATCAGTATCTCCATGGTAATGACGAGGAAAGATGAGGAGCAAAAAAAGAAAAGGGGAAAAAATGGAAAGACTGATGAGAACCAAAAAGGACAACCCCATAAGGAATGAGATATAAGACCTTCAGTCTGTTTGTCAGGGATCTTGTTCTATGGACAATAGACAAATGATCTTTAATTAATATCGTTGTTTATGGTTGATATAATATCACCGCCTACTGGGTGGTCTAGTGGTAAGACGCTCCCCTGCTCCTCTGAAGGACCCGGGTTCAATACCGAGCTCGGGCACCTTTCATGAGCATCATCCCAGCTGGTTCCTTGTACTCTGTGTCTATGCTGAGACAAGTAGAAGATCCCACCCATGGGGTAAATGAATAACATGGGTGGACTCCTCTCTCTCTAACCTCATAAATCAACCCTCAATAGTGGCAATAACTTGCCTTAGAGGGCTGCACTTCCCATATCTATCTATCTATATATCAATCTATCTATCTATCACATGATTAGTTTGTGATAATATGCAAAATTTACTTTAATAAAAAAAAACACCTGCTCTTAAAACCATTTGTCAACTGTAGTGCAACCCTTTTTTAGATCACCTAAAAAAAAGGATCCCCTCCCAGGGCCTCACTATTAAAACCACCTCATCACGTCGTTTCCAATTATATTCTTGTTTTATTAACCTCACAATTAGGACCACCTCGCAATTACACCGCTGCCCCAAGGTCAAGGACTTTGGTGACTAATTGCATTGCATTGCATTGCATTGCATTGCATTGCATTGTCTTTGCATTTTCTCATTGCTACTGGGTCTGAAGCTTAGTCAGCTAACATGACCAGTTTCTGGAAGCAGACGTAATGATGACATGATAAGACATATAGATCACACCGTGTAACACATTTACCCCCATAGGTGGGATATTTTACTTGCCTCAGCTCAGCATAGTGTATAAAAGTGAGGTAGATTGCATCTCATTGTTACGTATGCCTCAGATGCTGGAAGTTGAATAAACTGCAGAACAGAGATGTGGTGGCTCAGTGGTTAAGGTGCTCACCTTCAGACCAACATGTTGTGGGTTCATGTGGTGGTGGATTAGGGCTTTACGTCCTGTATTTCTGCACCTGATGGGCTAATTAGGACAGTAAGGGACCATGGCAATGAGACGAAGGATGAAACAGCCATCCAACATAGGGTCGACCGGGAACTGAACCCAGGACCCAGTGGTTAGAAGCTCAGCACGCTACCACTGAGCTAGGTCCCTCCCCCCTTGTTGTGGGTTCAAGTGCCCACCATGACGTGGAGGCAGTGAGCAGATCCTCCGTAACTCTTTTGCTCCACTCCACCCAGTTGTAAATGGATACTTGGCTGCAGGCAGAGATGGCAATGGAGAGAAAAGTAACAGAGCCTACAGAGGGAGCTACGACTGTAGCAGCTAAAATGACAATATGATGACGTCACTACAGGGGCGTTGATTTCTCTTGACAGTTGGGGGGGGGATGTAGGCCTACTTTGTCCCATTGTGACATTCCCTCGCTCGTACAAGTAGTAGCAGTTAATGCGAGGACACTGGTCAAGAGGTTAATTAATGATGGATCACTTATGCCAAACTTATAAACTTGTACTGATATGTGATATCAAGTGTAAAGCTGTTTAACGAGGCAGAAATGTTCCTGGTTGGGAGATATTGGCCAATCAGAAAGCACCATCATAGGTGTAGATGGTGAAATATGCTAATTAGCTGCCACTAGAGATGAGAATTGCACATTCCCAGCAAACAGGCAAGAAATTCGCCAAAAATAACCCATATATATGGAAGTTATCACTTAGAATAAGCAGGAAAGTTTTTTGTGTGTGTAATATTGCCATTTTTTATCCCAAAACAGAAGTGTGGGAAAAGGGTCATTTTCATTTGTGGAGGGGTGGGGGATGATTGCATTGATCAACCCCCCCCCCCCCTTTCTCAGAAATGGGAGTTATATATCCCCCACATCCCTGCATTAATACATAATTATTACATGGATGACGTCACAATATAGATGACGTCATTAAACAATGCTTATCCGCTACGGTCTCAGTGACCTCTGGTGGTACTTTTCCTCCCTATCGTACAGTGCTTGACCCCAAGAAGCCCCTAACAGGCTGCACACTGGGTGTATGCTCCCTAGGGAGATGAGAAAGGCTCAAGTTTGATCAGGCCTGCAAAGGGTGTAATTGAGAAGTCAGCAGAGTACGTCCATTATGTAACTGAAGACTCTAAACCCCAAATACATTACCATTTACTAGCAGCATTACAGGAATATTCAACAAATGTTGCATAACTTTCAGTTGGAAAATTATGATTCCAAGTTATGTATCAACATGATCAGATAATAATGTTTGAGGCATTACATTAGATTTTATGCATAGATGTGAAGTCGAAATTTTAACAGAACTTTAATAGATGCTAGAGGATAATGATGCAAGAGATGAGTTTAATAATTTTAACATGAAAACTACTTTGTGATGCAGTGTAACATCTACAAAGAAACCTCGTATTATTACCTCACTAATACAAATACCTCTCGATTGAGACACCAACTTTGATTGCAATTGCAGTGGAACCATAACTACAACTTTAGCTTCGATTGCAATTGCAGTGCAACCATAACTACAACTTTAGCTTCAGTTGCAATAGCAGTGGAACCATAACTACAACTTTAGCTTAGATTGCAATTGCTGTGGAACCAAAACTACTACAATTTTAGCTTCGATTGCAATAGCAGTGGAACCATAACTACAACAACTTTAGCTTCAGTTGCAATAGCAGTGGAACCATAACTACAACTTTAGCTTCGATTGCAATAGCAGTGGAACCATAACTACAACAACTTTAGCTTCAGTTGCAATAGCAGTGGAACCATAACTACAACTTTAGCTTCGATTGCAATAGCAGTGGAACCATAACTACAACTTTAGCTTCGATTGCAATAGCAGTGGAACCATAACTACAACTTTAGGTTCGATTGCAATAGCAGTGGAACCATAACTACAACTTTAGGTTCGATTGCAATAGCAGTGGAACCATAACTACAACTTTAGGTTCGATTGCAATAGCAGTGGAACCATAACTACCACCTTAGTTGCAAATCTTACTGATCTTGGGTGGTCTAGTGGCAAGACGCTCGCCTGCTCCTCTGAAGGACTCGGGTTCAATGCCGGGCTTGAGCACCTTTCATGAGCATCATACCAGCTGGATGCCGTTCGGATGAAACATTAAATTGGCGGTCGCTTGTACTCAGTGTCTATGCTGAGGCAAGTAAAATATAAGATCCCATCAATGGGGTAAATGTGTAACATGGGTGGACTCGTCCTCTCTCTCTCGCCTCATGAATCAACCCTCGATAGCGGCAGGAACTTGCCTTAGAGGGCCGCACTTCCCTTATCTATCTATATATCTATCTCCCTATCTATCTGTCTATCTATCCATCTTTCCATCTATCCATCCATCCACCCACATATCCATCCATCCATCTATCCATCCATCCATCCATCCATCCATCCATCCATCCATCTATCTATCTATCTATCTATCTATCTATCCATCTATCTATCTTAATGGTAGATAAAAGTGATAAAATGGGAAACCACAATGACAAGTAATCGTTTAGAGAAATTATAGTCCATAATTTGCTGACCAAATTCTCTAAATCATAAAATGTACTACCCAGAGTCAGGATCAAATCTACATTGGACAAGTATTCAGTTGGTGTCAAAATGGGTGGTTTTTCTCTTAATAGTGGGGTGGTCTTAAGATGAGGTTCTACTGCATACGTATTCTTTTCATTTGTCTCACTATTAAGACTACCTCAACATAATGACTTTTAAGTTTTGAATATAATAAAGCCATTAAAGCAATCCAATTTTAATAACTGTTGACATAATTTGAAATCCAGTTAAACCAATTCTTAATCCAGGGTGCATATCTGACCCTTTTTGCGTGCCAAGTTGAGCCGACGTTGGACCGACATGGCTGATGTGGGGCCGACGTCGAGCCAGTGTGGAACATGTGTTATCTAGGACATAACACAAAGATTTTCAAGATTTTTTTTATTTATAGTAGTAGTTTAATACAGTTAGTACATTACATAAACAATAAAAGACAACATAAGCATACTGTGGGGGATGTGCACTAGCTTCCTAAAAACCTGTAAAATTGCACACACCCCTTACATTATAAATGAAAAGGAAAAGAGACTATTTACATATATGATTGACATTTGATTCATATACAAATAAATAAAGTAAGAAATAAATATATATATAAAATAATGAAGTGACATATATTACATAGTTACTAATATTAAATTTTAACGCTTTGTTAAAAGCTGTCTTACTAGTTTTACAAAGACAGTTGGACGGATAAAAAGGCAGATTTTTAATAGAGTCACAGTAACTCCTAAAGATGGATTCACAAAAATAAAATCACTTACAGATCCATCCAGATGTCTATAAGGTGTTGAAATTGATGACGTCTTCTGTAACTGAATCTTTCCATAATGAAGTTTCTATTAGTGGTGACATCTGACAGATGCTGTCTGAGCATGCCACATTGCCATTGTTCTGAGACAGCTTTGAATGATGCTTCCTACCTGTAAGAAAACTTCTTAATAGAGTTTAATATTTCATTTGCCTTTAATGACTTGCTTGTTAGAATTTAGCGGCAGCGTAATTATGATGGAACTTCAAATCAACCAATTAGATCAATAGGACAGGATTATGTTGATAATAATGATAATAATAAATAATAATTTGATTACCTAAAGAAGAGCATTCCGTACAACTAAGCAAGTATCTCAGTGCACTGTACATAAATGAAATGAAACCAAATAGGATTATGATAATGTAGCAATATAAGGTTCTTGTCACTCACGAGGGTTGATTGATGAGGTGAGGGAGAGGAGGAGTCTATCCGTGTTACACATTACCCCATGGGTGGGGTCTTTTACTTGCCTCAGTATAGACACCAAGTACAAGGCACCTCAAGTTTAACATCTCATGTAACTTACATCCAGCTGAGATGTAGCTCACGAAGAGTGCGTTGGTTCAGATTCTAACCCAGGACCCTCAGTAGAGCCGACGAAAGACTTCTTGAATTATCTTCAATTATCTGAAAAAAAAAACCACTGTATGTTTTTAATTTATTGCAATGTTGAATATAACATAACATAATATTTATTAGTCACAGAGTGAAATTTGGATCTCTGACACGTACAATGTTAAACGATGTTAAACATTCATCAACATAATGGATCTCGGCACGAAGGTGTTTTTAAATCGCTGAGTCCTCATCCTTGGCACCCTTAACCTTCGTCCACTTGGCAGCATAATGTATTCCCCATTTAGGGGGTGATCACTGTCTTTCAAAATGTTTTTTGCCAAGCTTTGAACTCTTTTGTTATAGATAAGCTCATTACATTGAATTAACTTGTACGGCCGGTTCAGATCTTTCTTCAATGCTTGGGTTAGTAAACCATAGAAAGCAGCACTGTTGTACAACAAAACACTAGGCACGGTTGCATTATAAAACATAGCTATTAAATCAGAGCAAATGCCAATCCTTCTCAAAGATCTAACACAATACATTCTTTTGTTGGCTTTCTTAATTTGGTTATGGACTCGCAATGAAAAAGAAAGTTTGTCATCAATCATCAGACCCAGATATTTGTAGTGATGTACACAGGAACTACAGGGGCACTTGATTTTCTGTAGTCCTAATTTCTTTAGTCTTTGATACATTCAGGTTTAGAAAGTTTTGTTCACACCAATTTTTAACATATTCTACACAGTCTCTATATTCACTGTCATTGTCTTTGCATAATAGTCCCAAATATGTGGATGTTACGGAGTTGTATCAATGTTATTTCGAAGTGTAGTTGGTAAATTACAATGTCTACTGCATCCAAGTTACAGCAACTCCTCCCTGCAATAATTAAACCCTCTGTCTAGTTGTTAAGTTCTATTTATAGCACCCGGTGCTCTTGTCTAACAGAACAAAGAGACTTTGATTGCCATGGAAACACTTTTGGGTGGCAGCCTACAGTCATTTGTTGTTCTGTGGTATCCAAGCAACAGTTGTGGAAAACGGAGTGGGGTTTCTGATGTTTTAATGTGTTTAAATAGGACAGCCAGTTGCCAGAAGCAGATGTAATGATGAGATGGATGCCACATAAGTATGCCTTTTGCCATCAGGCTGCCTGATAGTTCTATATTTATTAGTAATGATTATGTACATAGTATGAATTAGTGGTGCTTTTTACTCTGTGGCTATGCTGGTGCCAATGAAAGACCCCACCCATGGGGTAAATGTGTAACATGTTGTGGATGCCAAGCCTTTTCATCTCATCATTACGTCTGACTTTGACAGCTGGTAATAGTGTATAATATAAGCTGACTTAGTATCTTTGAGACGGTCAAAAATACAATAAAATAACTGTTATGGGCCATAAAATAAGGCCATTTCAGGGCCAATTGTGCTACATGCATTTTCAACTCGTATTGAAAACGCATGGTTTTTTCCTTATTATAATTAGCTAAAAACCATGCATTTTCCATGCGTTTATCCTTCTCATGGAAAACGCACGTGGCACATTTGGCCATGTATAACTCTGTTGGATTACGTTGTACTTAAATGTCTAATTTGTATATATACGTTTTACAGAAGACTAACCTAGGCTAATCAAGATCCATTGATTATGTATAAAGCTACTATATATGCTTGAGTGCAATTTGAGCTGAGTTTTACATCAAGGCAAGTGTCTGGGGAGTGGCAATGTGCAATCGGGGATTACAGAGTTACGCCACGTGGATGAAGCTGGCAGATATTGTATAGGGCCTACTCTATATCCTGTGGCATTTATAAGAGATTTATATATTCAATACAGCCCATGTATATAAAGCCTTTATAAGATTATTGCTCTTTTTGGTGCTTTGAAGTGATGCAGGAGTAATGATGCCCCAAGGGACACCATGTTATACAGTTTCTTTTTCATCATCATCCTACCAAATCAAGGTCACACTCATCTAAATATATGTATACCTATCAAGCATCATCATCAGTATATCATGTACTTACCATGTATCATCATCAGTGAATCGTGTATATGGAGCTTGCATGGGTCTCTCTGTAACTCCTGGGGTGGCATCATGCAAGCGACAAAATTTGTCTTTATGATGCCACCCTACTTGTAACTATTTTTGTTATAATAGGTGAATACAATTTCTTGAGTCTTGAGTCTTGTATTATGTATGCACTTGGATTGGGATAACAATGTAAATAGTGCAGCCCTCTAATGCCAGTAGTTGCCACTCACGAAGGTTGATTGATGAGATAAGAGGGAGATGCAATGTTGCACGTTTACCCCGTAGGTGGGGTCTTTCACTTGCCGCAGACACTGATGATCGAGTACAAGGCACCACCAATTTACCATCACATGTAACCGACATCCAGACCACTGGGCCAACCTAGCAACCAGCTGCAATTAAGCAATCAAAGATCAAACAAACATGAAAATTGTATTATAACTAATTTATAATAATTTCCCTACTTTATCCATGATAGTGGTTTGGAGCTGCTCGGACAGCTGATGTGACCACCTGTCAAAGGCAGACATAATAATGAGATGATACAGCCTATACCCAGATAGCATTCCAAATTGGACCAGCGTCGTTTCTATATCAGCCGCTGTCGGTAAAACATTGTTTTGATGTCGCCGACTTCGCGCTGACGCCGATAAAATTTGGAATGCTATCTAGGTAGTACACACATGCTATCTGGGTAGTACACACATGCTATCTGGGTAGTACACGCATGCTATCTGGGTAGTACACACATGCTATCTGGGTAGTACACACATGCTATCTGGGTAGTACACACATGCTATCTGGGTAGTACACACACATGCTATCTGGGTAGTACACACACATGCTATCTGGGTAGTACACACACATGCTATCTGGGTAGTACACACATGCTATCTGGGTATTACACACTATATTACACATTCAATCCGCAGATCATGGTTTCCGCATCAGCTTTCCTATGATTGAAATATATCTCCACCCGAATAAGGTTCAGGCCACATTGGCTCGAAATTGGCCCAACATCAGCTGAGCAAACATTGGGGCAACTATGTTACGATGTCGAGCCGATCTGACATGATATCTGGGAAATACATCGAACATTTAATCTTTAAATAAACTTTATTCACAATAGAGAGACAGTAATTGCATTTAAACGGTACAAAAAATAATAATTGGAAATATTAAAAAAATATATATATAATAAATAGAAGAGGCGAAAAAATGTATGAGGATGAAAAAATAAAATAAATTTATATATTCATACTGTTAAATCATATAATAAAATCTTTCTCTTTTTTTTTGGAGATCTCACAAAGGCTTTCCGCCGCTACTGATCCAGGCGCATCAGGATTGCCCATCCCGTTGCTTGTTTTGTTACATATGTCCTTCCCTTATTCCATTTGTGTGAATGATATAATTATTTATATTATATTAGTGATGGAAGTGGGAAATATTGGTCAGGTGAACCTGGCCGTACAGGCGGGACTTAGCGTGAACATTTTTATACATAATATAATTAGATTTCAAGTTATATATTTAATCAGGTATTCAATTACCCATTAACCTATTTTGAATATATTTTTATTATTATTTATATATATATATATTTTATTTTTATGAACTTTTCTCCATATTGATTCAATGTCATAGAATAAACATTACACCCATTAGATCTGTTAGACGAGGGCATTCTTAAAATCATAGATGGTTTTTGTTATTGACAGTAGCTACAGACAATTTGGTCTATTGACACTGAAGATGCAGTGCCATAGACGCTGCAGATGATGAGGGGAATATGCAGTGACGGGTCATCATATTCTGTGAAAGGGCCCATCAGAGGCTGGCAATTAACCTGGACATATACTATGTATGCAGCCCAAACCCTGGAAGGGCTGGCCGGCTGTTTCACGGAAAGGTTTGGCCCCCGAGGCAGGATAACTGGCCCTTTCCAGGAGACTGTCCCCCAGTTTGGTAGGCTTGCCCTGAATCAGGAAGCCCCAGAGCCTAGACTAGCTAGACTTAGCCCCTTCACTGGAAGGTTGGCCCGAGTAAGGCAGCTGGGCCCCTTTGCCACAGAGATTGGCCAGAGAAGAAAGCCCTAGGTTGAGGGAGGCTGCTCCTGTCACCAAATGGTGGCCCCTTCACCAGATTCAGATTCAGATATATTTATTTGACTTAAAGCTGGTATCAAAGAAAAAAAAATATTACAATCATGTTTATTATAATTTGCTTTAAGTAGGGTGACCCCTTTAAGACATCTTTGATGTCGCTGCCAAGGGGCCACCCTAGTCTTAATATAAAGAATGTCTTTCAAATTTCAATCACCAGAGGGTGCTTATCCGTCCGCAGTGCCACAGCCATGATTTTTGATAGTCACTGAATTTCCAGTGCCAATAGCCAAATTGTTGTAGCCCCTGCATCCAGTGTCAATAGCCAAATATATATATATATATCCATGCAAACTTCACATGCAGGAAAAGTGGCACCATTTTTTCTGAGACCACCTTTGAAAATTAAATATTTTAGTGTAAAAAATATTATTAAAGCATGGTCAGGGGACTTGCCTTGCAGAGCTGTATTTGGTTAGGGGACTCAGTTCCATCAAGTCCCCCCCCCCCACCACCTTCCATCATTGTATTATATGTACTCTGCAGATCAGATTCATAGCAACGATAAGCATCATCACTTACTACTTACTTAACTCAGCATGGGCGCGAGTTCACCGAGTACACTCGACTGAGACTAATGTATTTTCTTTTTCTCTTCCGCAGAACTCTGCATGACTAAATCATGCATCACAGTAGCCAGCACAGTCATCAATTCCATAGATGCTTCAACCAACCCTTGCGATGATTTCTACCAATACGCCTGCGGAGGATGGATAGACACCCACCCCATCCCCAGTGGTCAGTCCCGGTGGGGAACGTTCTCCGACATGTGGAGACAGAATCAGTTAGCCTTGAAGAATGAGCTCGGTGAGTGGAAGACATAGAAATTGCCTGTATACTTCACTATACTTTGTATACTATCTTTGCAATGGCAGACTGCAAGATTATATTGCAGTACAATACATGCATGTAAATAAGCTGGTATATCTATTGTCACAATTGCACACTGCAAGATTATATTGCAGTACAGCCTAGGCCAATATTCGTTGTTTGAATTTGCCGAGGGTATGCTGCTGCAGCCGTCTATGTTTTTTTTATTTGTTATAATCAATTAAATGGCAAAAATATCCGAAAGAAGTCCGACATCTCCCCTACAGTGTGACAAAGCAACAAACTCACACAGGAACAGTGACAAAGTCACACAGGAAAACAAACTATTGCGATTAGTTTGTAAGCTACAGTTAGTTTCATTAAAAATGGCCCGTCCTTTTGAAACTAGCCAAAGCAGTCATAGCTGGCTACTAAAAACCAGATCTAAAAGTACATATTTATGATACATTCGATTTATTTCTTACATTTATCTGGTGATAGATGTAAGCCGATTATTAGCTATAGAAGTGGACAGAAGCAGCTGGCTTTAGCATGTTTAGACCACAGCCAGGTACAGGTCGCTACGGACAGCTAGATTTGACCGTATTTTGTGAAACTAATTGTAGCTTGTCCCAAGATGCTTGGGTATAAATAAATGTCTGTCTGGCTGTCAGTCTGTTTGAGTCTATACAATTTTTTCTGCAATAACATGTAGTATATATGCATGACTTTACAGCCAATTTCATTGACTTGGAAACTGAACTACAGAGACAAGAGAACTGCTCCAGAGGACGTCATGTAAATCCAGGACTCTCATTGGCTGAGGGACTGCTTTAACCAATGGGAGTCCTGCATTCGCATGACGTCCTCTCGAGCAGCTCTCGCCTATGGAGTTTAGTTTCCGATATAGAAATTGGCTGTAATTATTGTACAAATATACGTAAGGCATTTAAATCGATATGAATTAAAGATTACTTGTATTGTACTAAGCAGGTTAATTAATAAGCATATTTCATTCAAATTAAAATGTCCATATGTATACATCTGCCAGTTCTTGTTTTGTAAACACAAGCTTATATGACCACCTGCCAGAGGCAGACGTATTGATGACATGATACAGCCTAGAGTCCACACCATGTATCACACATTTAACCCACGGGTGGTCTTTCGAAGACCAAGGTTTCCACATAAAATTACGTATTGCCTTCCCAATGCTGGCTGACTGCTCATCCGTCTTATGTTTGGGTATTTTGGCTGGGCGACCATTAAACAGCAGTTCGTACTGTAGACTGCAATTTCAGCAAGGTTTTGCCTGTCTCGCGACTCGCTGTCCTCCAAGAAGCACTTAGTTAGGAAGGCCGCAAGGATGTTACGACTGGATAGTAGAGTGTTAAAGGCTGCAGAAACTAGTAGTTGCCATGGTCTTTCTAACCATAAAAAATCCCGCTTAGTACCGAGTAGCTTCTAGTTTCCTATCTCCCCAATAGTAATTTTTTTGCCATTTTACCTTCACTATGACCATTTGTCATGGTTACTGAGAAGCAGCAGATAGTACAATGGAGAATACAACAAACTCTAAGTTAATTCCAAACAGCATTCCAAATCGGCCCAGTATCGTTTTCATGTTGGCCACTGTCGTTACAACATCGTATCAACATGACCGAGTTTGAGCTGATGTTGTTTCAATTTGGAATGCTATCTGGGATAGTTTCACTGAAGTGTTTTTATCAACCAGAAAGTTGGGGTCTGACTTGTTGCTAACATGTCTTCCCATTTTCTGCTGCTCCGTATAATTTTTTAGAAAAATGTGACCATAAAACTGTCGGATATTTACTTTAAATCCTACTAAAAATACAGCGTATAATGATAAAATATTTCCATTTCAGAGAAGCCATTGAACGAAAGCAAATCGGAAGCAGAAAAAAAGGCTCGCTTATACTACCAATCATGTATGGATGAAAATAAAACTGTTGAGAAGTTGGGCGCTCAGCCTTTGATCGACTTACTTCAGGACCTCGGATGTTGGAATGTGACATGTTCGCACTGGGACAGCGATTCTTGGGATTTTAATAGGTTATTGAAGAAACTTCACGCGTTGGGTCTCTCAGTGTTCTTCAATACGTGGATCGGAGAGGATGAGAAGAATTCAAACAAGAATATTTTACAGGTACATTGTATAATTATGGCTAGTGCTTCAGAAAAAGTACCCTGGATTTGCCAGAAGTACAAAATTTGACTTAATGACTAATGACTACTAGAACTTCATTTATACTCCACCTAGACAGTTTTCATATTGTTCTGAGCGGGATATAACCAACAAAATTGTTAGATCACTCCCTCCTGAGAGCAAACTGTACTTTAATAGCTTAATAAGAGCAGTTAAACAAATAAAACAATCAAATGAATTAGTAAATATGTCTAGTGGAGTATAAGTTATTAACATTTTGGTTGGTTATATCCCTCCGACTTCGGCATAACCAACAAAAATTTTAATTGACTCCCGAATATGAAGGATATAACTATTACTTATTGTTTATTGATTAGCATCTGGTCGTTGAAGCTGGACGGTACAACAAATATAAAAGTTCCGTATGTAAATAAATGTAAAAATGTCACGTGGAATATTTAACAGTTCATAAGGGGGATGGTTTCAGTCTGTTTGTCAGAACATCGATAGGTCAAATTTCAGCTTTACACGGCATTTTATTAAATGCTTATTCCTAGATTTAAATGCACACAAAAACCAAAATGTCTGCTGACTAGGCTATTATTACGATTCCATCTCTGAATATTTTGTTTCTTTCAGTTTGATCAAGACGGTTTAGGTCTCGCGCGTGACCAGTATATGAACAAAACAATCAAGGAAGATAAGGTGAGATATAAATAACAATGGCATTATTCATATTATTCATGGTTTTGAAGAACTTAAGGGGGTTTCACACATAGCCGGATCAGACGCCGGAGCGTCCCGGAGGACAACTCCGGAATACTCCCGCATACTCCGGGGAAAGCCGTATAGACATCGTGTTCATGTCCGGGATTGTCTGGCATTGTCCGGCATTGTCCGGTAACACCGTGGGACTCCGGCAAAAAAATTAAACATGTTTAATTTTTCATGCCGGAGATCCCGGAATATTTCAATCCGTGTTGATCCGTGTAGATCCGTGTAGACTCCCAGTAGACTCCGTCGATCTCCGGGGACCTCCGTATTGACACCGGAATACATCGTGTGATCTCCGGCTAAGTCCGGCGTCAAACGGGCGTGAAAAGTACGCGCCGGAGAGCACAAGGAGCAACGCGGTTCCACACGAGTGAACAAGGACCAACACGGAGTCAAAACGGAGTGAACAGGGAAAGCGGGTTTACATGTCATTTGCTTGACCCGGTTAACCCCGTTAAGTACACGGTGTCACACGAGGTCAATGCGGAGAGACAGGAGTGAACAAGGTTTCAAGACGGTGTTAATTAAACTGACACGGAGTGAGTACGGATGCCTGAGTATATATACAACCGCCGTCTTTGGTGAAGCATCATTCAACCGCCCGCCGTTCATCGTTGATCATCGAATTAATTGATTTATCCACCACTTCTTCTGGATATTACCTTCTGGATTGCTGCTGCTGCTACTACTGCCGTTTCTTGAATTAACCACCATGCCACCTAGGAGAGGAAAGGGGAGGCCTGGCAAGAAGACTGTTGTGCAAGAGGAACCTGCACCTGCTGCTGTTGAAGAAGATGCAGGCAGTAATACCTCATCAAGACCGCAAAGTCCGCAAGGCATGCCAGATTTACCTGGGCCAGTTATACCAGCTGAACCTGCAGTACCTCCTACTGCAGCTCCACCCCCACCTGCAGCAAAAGCGTAGAGGCAGAAAAAGGAAGCCCTGAACCTGACAGAAGACCAGGAACAAGATGTGGCCGACTGGTACCGTTCCCAGGAGATGTTATATAACCGGCGGCTTGCTCAATACAAGCGGACAGACATCAAATTGTGAATAATAGACCAGAAGGTGAAGGAGCTGGGTTGTACTGTGCAGCAGCTGAAGACTTGGATTGACTCAATGCGCACTTCAGTTGGGAAGCTGACGGATCCAAGCAAGAAGCCTTCTGGTGGGGCCGCCAGAATCCTGACAGACCGGGACAACTGGATCATGGAGAATTTTGGCTACCTCGAACGCCACATCAAGAGGGTTGATGCTGGGAAAAGAAAGAAAGGTGGGCAGCTTTCCCAGAGCTTATCAGCCAAAACTCCATCCAGCAGCAACAGACCTACCACTGAGGATGACACGTCTGAAGCTGAGGAGGTCATTGTGGATAGTTCGGATGATGGTGGCAGGGATTCGGATACAAGCAGGTCCAAGGGTGGGCCTTACAAGGGCGGCAGCAGCAGGAGGAAGATGGGGGCCCCTCCTCCAAGCAAGAAGACGTCCAGACGTCATCATGAGCCTCGTCATCATCATGACTGTGATTCATCCAGCCTTGCAGCTAGTGGAGATGGAATTGCTACACAAGCTGTCACTCAAGTAAGTATACTGCTTCAGTTACCATGATAATCAAGATAATCGTATTGTAATGT
Source organism: Alitta virens (assembly GCA_932294295.1). Classification (NCBI taxonomy): domain Eukaryota; kingdom Metazoa; phylum Annelida; class Polychaeta; order Phyllodocida; family Nereididae; genus Alitta; species Alitta virens. The sequence goes on from OW028578.1 coordinate 38,768,222, forward strand.
TGCAGTTTAAAGTTGTAATTGTAATCTTGCAGTTTAAAGTTGTAATTGTAATCTTGCATTTTAAAGTTGTAGCTTTTCCATAGTAGAAAGTGGTAGCTTTGTTTCTTGGCACTTCCAGTGTTCACTGTATGGTGATGTGTCTTTTCAGTACATTGTCAATAATGCACATGCTATTGCAGTTGCCATGTGACTTACTCTAATGTTGTGTTTTTTCCTATTTCCAGCTGATTGAAAAAGCCACCGATCTGCAGAGGGACATGCACAGCAAGTTGAGTCAGCCGACGGACTCAGGCAGCTTGTCCAAGAGGGTGTTCACGGACATGATCTACCACGAGGTGATGCAGATGGACACAGACACTTGGTGGGATTACCAGGCCCAAACCTTACAGAACCTGATGCAGTTTAAGCAGGCGTATCGTCGCAAGCGCCAGCAGCAACAGCAACAGCAGCAGCAACAGCAACTGCAACAGCAACAGCAGTATCATAACTTTCTGCCTCCTGTCCCTCAGCAGCAGCAGCAGCAGTTCGTCCTCCCTGCTCCTGCTACTACAGCCAGTTCATCTGGCCCTGCTGTGCAGATGTTCCCTCATCATCAGCATTCTTCCAGCCCTGCTGCCCAGATGTTCACACAGCATTCTTCCAGCCCTGCTGCCCAGATGTTCGCACAGCATTCATCCAGCCCTGCTGCCCGGATGTTCGCTCCTCCGTCCGGCCCTTCGCCCCAGGCTCTCGTGTCGTCTGCCCCTTCTTCGTCTGTGCCTGCACCGATCCCCCCTCCTGCGACATCTTCTACGATAATCAGTCAGGCCTGGTTGACTTCAGGTCCTTCACACGGTCGTCCTTCCATGTCACCACAGGATTGCAGCACGCCTCAGGATGTTTCTCTCGCCAGCTACTTGTTAAACACTAGTGTGGCCTCCAACTACCACAACCGAGTAATGTTGACCTGGAAATGAACAATGAACTTTAATGAAATGAACAATGAACTGTTATTACTTATGTTTTCATGTGAACTGTATACCAATGAACTTTAATGTAATGAACAATGAACTGTTACTTATGTTTTCATGTAAACTGTATTACATGACAATAATTAAATGCTGTGTATTTTTTGCACTTGTGTGCTGCAGAAGTCTGAAGTGTCGTATTAATTAAATGTTCAAACTTACATCATTCGTGTTGTTTTCAAATCTTGTCTTGTTGCCATGGTACACTCCCAGCTTCTGAGTTCACGTAGCTGACCAAGTATTGCTGCATTTCCTTGGCTGCTCTGTTGGTGTTGCCTCTGAACACATGTCCCATGTCTGGTAGATTGACAGCATTGTCCCTCCATGCACCTGGGATAATCTCATGGATGTCTGCATTTTCCTGGTCCACAGCATTCACTTGAGCAGTTGGATGCCTCACCCTCAGTAGGTTGTGCAACACACAGCAAGCAAGAGTTATGGTGCACACTCTGTCAGGACTTTGAGGCATTGTTGTGAGGAGACACCTGAACCTGGCAGCCAAAAGTCCAAATGCATTCTCTACCACCCGTCTAGCTCTAGAATGTCTGTAGTTGAAGATTCTGTCTTCCATGGTCATGTTCCTGTGAGGCAGAGGCTTCATCATCCAAGTCTGCAGTCCAAAGGCATCATCCCCAACTATGAAGTAAGGCACTGGTTGGTCATCATTAGGCAGGTTATCTGGTTCAGGTAATCCAATGATCGCACTTTGTAGCGCTTCCTTCAATTCTGTCTGACTAAACACTCCAGCATCTGAGCCTGATCCACTGGCACCAATGTCAACGTAGAGGAACTTGTATTCAGCATCAACTACAGCCAGTAGGACAATAGAGAAAAATCCCTTGTAGTTGTAGAACAGGGATCCAGACTTCTTTGGACATCTGATGGCAACGTGCTTGCCATCAATGGCGCCGACACAGTGGGGGAAGTTCCATCTGTTGTAGAATCCATTGGCAACTTCTTTCCAGGCTTCTGGGGTTACAGGACAATGCATCACTTCTGCTGAGTACTCATCTATGATGGCCTGGCAGACTTCGATGACAAAGATAGAAATGGTATTGAAGGCTACCCTAAATCCATACTGCAGAGACTTGTAGCTGTTGCCCGTACCCAGGTAGCGCAAGGTAATAGCCAGTTTCAATCCAGGTTCAAGGGCCCTCTTCCAAAAGGTATCCTGCTTTGTAATCCTAGGTCCCACTCTGGCAAGAACTTCATGGAATAAGTCAGGCTCCATCCTCATGAAATTCTTGAAGCCACCCACATCTTCTGCAGTCAATTCAGCCATCAGTTTTTCATACTGCCCATAAAGAGGTCTTCTTAGCAGCCAAGGTCGCACCCACATTTGCCTTCTTCTTCTTCGTCTTGGTGCAGCAGCAGCATTTTCTAATAGGTCATCTTCATCAGTTGATGTTGTGGCCCTCACTGCATCATCTTGCAGTTTGTGTTCTTCTTGCAGAATTATATCATTAGCAGCAGTCAATAGCTGGACTTGCATGTCCATGCACTTCAAATCCAATTCCACCCTGTCGTAGTGTGATAAAGACATATCCAATTTTTCTGTAGTAGCAGCAACAGCTTTGCAGTATGGTAGTCCGAAGTGGAATGATGGACAGTCGAACGCAGGCAGTTTAAATACCAATTTCAGAGCGATCCGGGTGAAAACCGCTTAACTCCGTAGTGATATCGTAGTAAGATCGTGTAAAGATCGGGTATATCCGTGAAGGCCCCGTGTAACATCCGGTTCACTCCGCCCTCCTCCGGCACAGTTGTGTTACCTCCGGCTACAACTGTGGCTCATTCCTTGTTTAACCGTGCTCCTCCGTGTTTCATCCGTACATATCCGTGTAGCGCCCGTACACATCCGTGTCATGACCGTGTTGCTCCTTGTTGCCTCCATCTTGCCTTCGTGTCCACACCGCCCAATTATTTCGTTTGTTGACATTTCTAACTTTTTCGCCCAGACCGCCCCGGATTTAACGAAATTTCATTCCGGGACGCTCCGGCGTCTGATCCGGCTATGTGTGAAAGGGCCTTTAGTCTCCAGCAAAATAAGAACATATATATTTGTCTACATAGCTTTATCATGCGAAGTCATCGATTTTGTTGTTTAACCTGAGTACATAGTTATTAGCTCTGCCCCACGGAGTGGGGAGAGCTTTTGTTAGTACATCGATCTTGCGAGATGTCGCCTTCGCGCAAAAAACTTAAATGCCGTCTTCCGCTACATCCCGTGGTTTAATGCTACATATTCCCCTTGTACAGGCTACTTTTGCTTTTCAGCGCGTTTCGTGGCTCCATTATCCTACAAACGCGCATTTTCTGCCAACCTGCGTAGTCTCGCCGTAGATAATTATTTTGTTTTGCAATGTTGTATGCATATATGAATTCTTTATTCTAAATATGAAAGCTCTATGGTGTTACTATAGTTACTAACACATCTAGCAAAAGGAGAACCACCTTGTATTTTTTTGAAAATTTGTGGTTAATAAATAAAATTTAAATACAAATAGACACAAAATAATATATGTTTATTTTAAGGGCTTTATATCTTTCTCTGTTTAAAATCAATGCAACTATCATTTTACAAAGCATTGCAGGATATTGTATCAACCCCATCTCTTAGCACTTGGCTAGAAGGGATATCTTTGTGGCCGATCTGTTAGAGATGCAGGGTAAAGCTGCTCATGAAAATATGTTGGATCCATAAAACAATTGGATTGTTTTTTTCAATATCATGTTTAACATAAGTATCAATTTATTTTATGTTTTATTTCAGACGTTATCAGCTTATTTGAAATTCATGGTGGATATCGGTGAACTTTTAGGAGGAGACCGAAATGAGACGGAAAACCAAATGATGGATGTTATTCTGTTTGAGCAACAACTTGCTAATGTAAGTAATCAAGTATACACAGATATAAATAGATAATTTCATTAAGTATAGATTATACAGTATGAATAGACAGATCATTTCATATAATGTGTGTACAAATAGACAAACAATTTCATTAAATGTTTGAAGAAAATAGATGGAAAATGTTATTATGCATATAATAACATTGTGTATAAGTGAGTCTTTATTGTGAGGTGTGGACTCCAAGCAGCCTTACCATCCCTTCATTACGTCTGCCTCTGACAGCTGGTCATTTTAAGATTCATAGGTCCATTAGGCAAGCATGTCATTTAAGTAATGCTTAAGTTTGCAAGGCCAATTTATAATTGCTGTAATGCAGTTACATAAATGTATTAGAAATTTATTGGAATGAAGCATGTTAACTTAAAAAAAAAGTAGTTGAAGACCTGTAGTTAGTGAAATTGGAGGTCACCTCCGGTCGCCTGACAATGGCTTATGTTTTAATTAGTATTGATCAGCTCTCCTGGGTCATGGGATCGATTCTCATCTCGGGCAATTGTCATGAGTAACTCGCAGCTGCAAGTTTCTCATAGCTGGGTGGTCTAATGGTAAGACGCTCACCTGCTCCTCTGAAGGACCCGGGTTCAATCTCAGGCCTGGACACCCTTCATGAGCAATATCCCAGCTTGATGTCGTTCGAATGAGAAGTTAAATTGGCGCTCCCTTGTACTCAGTGTCTATGCTGAGGCAAGTAAAAGAACCCACCCATGGGGTAAATGTGTCACACGGGTGGATTCTTCTCTCTCTCTCACCTCATCAATCATCCCTCGCTAGCAGCAAGAACTTGCCTTAGAGGGCTGCACTTTTCATATCTATCTATCTATCTATCTGTCATAAATCCCTTACTTTCATTTCAGATTACAATACCTCAAGAACAGAGAAGAGACGATATGCTTTTGTACCACAAAATCACTTTGGCTGAGATGAACACTATGGCTCCATTTGTAAGTACCAGATTCGCAATAACTATTTCTTCCGCAATATAACTATATAGTCATATGGATGATGTCACACTATACATGACGTCATCGAACAATACTTATCTGCTACGGTGTCAGTGACCTCTTGCGGTACTTTTTTTTCCCCATTGGAAACTTATACATGCCCTATTTTTATTTATTTTTTATTTATCTTTATTGACATGTGGTTTTACATTACAACAATACAAACATCATAGGTGGAAACATAAACCACCCAGCCCCATAAGGGGTTATATGTCACTCCATTTCAGTGCTTAAATACATGATGTTTAAATAACAAAAAGTAACTTTCTTTATTTCCATAGCTTTCAGCAAAATATTTGCCATTTTGAGAAAAGTTTTTAAACACTTTAGAGAGAAAGTTGCTTTTCATTTACTTGTAATCGTGCATGACATCATGAAAACATGTAGGAAGAGAGTTTGTAAAATTTAAGTTTTGAAGTCTGCACGCAAATTGAAATTACAATCTGACTGGAGATCAGTTCATTTTCAGGTGCAATTTCATGATTATGAAGAATCGACAAGTACCTGTATTTATTCTATTGTTGACATTTTGTTTTCTCGTATTACAGATGAACTGGACAGATTATGTAAACACTCTACTGAAAGTGACAAAATTTAACGTAACATCACAAGAAAAGATCGTTGTTTTTGCGCCTGATTTCTTGCGAGATGCGTCGGAATTAATCGCCCAAATGAACTCCACTGCTGAGGGAAGAAAGTAAGTGGTCATTTAAACGAGAGCATGTTCTACTAAAACATAAAATATAATAGATAAAAACTATTTTTGCAAGATTATTGAGCATTTATGGCCAATTATTTTTCCAACGATGACTTGCAGTTTATTGTTGCATTCTAGGTGCTGCAAGATTTAATTGTTTAGATTGACCTGATTTATTTGTAAACAAATAATACTTAACTGCTACGGTGCAGTGACCTCTTGTGGTACTTTTTCTCTCAATCGATTCATTATTTTTGGTGCTGTTTGTAATAAAGATCCTTGATTTGATTTCAGTACGTTGAACAATTACATGCTGTGGCATCTCGTCAAATTAATGTCATCATACCTGTCGAAACCTTTCCGAGAAGCAAAGAAGGAGTTTTCCGAAGTTCTTTCTGGTAATTATTTCTTCAACTTTAAGCTGGAATTATACTTACAATATTATCACATGGTCTTGTTTATCTTATTCAGTGGTTCTAATGTATCGGCCAGTCTTGTTCAGGGATCGAAATAAGCTTCAACAATGGTAACCCGCTTTCTGGTAGCCATAAATATTAATGTGGTAACCGACCCTTAACACAACTTTTGTGTGACCAAATAATTTGACGCATTTTGTCGCAAACGGCGGTCCACTCGCGTGACAAAGAATCATGGTAACCTCCACGTAACCTGAACGATCGTTCTCGACTTACTGCGATTCCCTGCTGGTTCAGAGGCTGGGGGTTGAGTTACGTAATGTATTGTAATTTTAGACACCAATGCAGTTTTATGTTTCAATTAAAATGTCAGATACCAAGGCTGATTGAAAATTTACCGCAGAATAGATATAAGAAATAAATTATATTGTACAACAAATATTGTACAACTGACACTGATGGCACAATAGGCTTTGTTTTTGGAGGGGGGGGGGGGGGGAGTTGGCATTAAGGACCCAATAATAGAGCACATTCGTTGGTAGCAGTTGTATTCGATACTTGGGCCCAGTTAAGTATGTCAAGGGGACGTGGCTGAAACCATCCCTACCCTACCTTTTTCATTACATATTATTGAGCTATTTTTATTAGTTGATATATATCTGTAAAAAAGAAACATTTATTGTATGTCTTTACATTAATTAATATAATTTCTTTTTGTCATGTTGCATATGTGTATTTTTTTCCTCTTCTTCTACTTTTTCGTTTACCCAATATTTACCTATTTTTAAATTTTTTTTCTAATTATGTATATCGTCAAATACATGTAATTTATAATGTTTATTAATGTGATTTTCTGTTTTTTTTTTCATTTACATAATTGATAAAGGCAAATACATCTTTAATGGTGTCAGCCTGCCATAATATTTTTGTATATTATAATTACGAATGTTTTTATTTTATTTTTATTTATCGTCAAAATTTTTGTTATATCGTTATCGTAATATTATAAATCAGCAATAAAATACAGCAATTAACTTCCAGACATTATGTATATTCTTCAAAAATGTTTATAACAATGATAGTTTTATTAATTTTTTATTGATATTTAAATAATTTCAGGATCCATAGGGTACGAAGAGGACTGGCGATATTGTACGACTGACACGGATGGCACAATCGGCTTTGCTTTGGGCGCCATGTTTGTACGAGCTGCCTTTAAAGGAAATAGCAAACAGAAGGTTCGTGCCAGTGACTGTCGGTTTCATCTTATTAGTGCGGTTGTAAATTATTATTTGTTTTTAGAATTTAAACTTCTTAATTTTTGCAGCACAAGCATTTTGAAATTTTAATTAGGTCACTAAAATAATATATTATCGTGTAATTATAATATTTATTAATGTGACACACATTAATAAATCTGTTATCTAACATTAATAAATCAAAGACGCGTTCGCTCTCTACAAACTATATTTTGGCACACAAACTGTTCTAGCTTAGTCGCACTATTGTTTGTAGTATAATATGTCCAGTCTGCTGATGTGATCATGTTGTGTTTTTGCGTGGTTTGGCAATAGGTCTTGAATAATGTTTAATTATTATTTTAATACAAAAAATATTGCAAAAATTACAAAAATCCATCCTTTTTTTACGAACTTTGGGCTTGATAAACTCCTCATTTTAATCGGAAAATCTTGTCACCTAAAGAAAGTCTCAAAAACTAAGCAGTTGTAAAAGTAATTCCAAGTAGTTTAATATTGGTATTTAGATAAATAAATAATTTTCAAGAGGACAAATAATTATCTGTTACAAACTGTTCCTGTTAACCTGCGACTAATAACATAGCTGTCTAAACTATTTTACCACAGGCTGAATCAATGATACAAGAAATCAAAGACGCATTCAAGAAAAACTTACCTAGACTTGAATGGATGGATGACGAGACAAGAAAAGCTGCTATAGATAAGGTAAGAATCATTTATAAGAATTTAATGGTGAACACATTCCGGAGTTCCAGCTCAATTTACTGCTGTGGAAAATCATGTCTACAGAGTGTAGTTAACACACTCATTTGAACAAGATTTTAGTGTAAGAAATAATGATTTTTTAATTGTTTAAGTTCTTGCATCTTGTCTACCCATGTATGGTTTATTTTAAATAGCCAGTGCACTTGATGAAGTGATTAAGTCAATGGAAACTTTTGTAATTAAACTGTTCTTGATTTTCTCTGACTCAGGTTGTCATATAAACAAGATAAACGAACAATTAAATATAATCGACAAAATCATAAAAGTTAACTAAGGTTCAGACCAGTAGCTGTGGGATATTGAAATTGACAATAAGGGGGATACAAAATGTATTTGAAGTTTTATAACTTATTTGTACTATTGTATAAAAAGAAGAAATATCATTTTTACAGTTTATTTTTTCTGATGTGTTTATTGTTTGTAGTATTGGCTTATATGAATTGTATACATAAACATAATAAGTATCAGCTGGTATATGAATCGTGTACATAAAACATAATAAGTTTCAGCTGGTATATTAATTGTGTACATGAAACATGATAAGTTTCATCTGGTATATGAATTGTGTACATAAAACATAACAAGTGTCAGCTGGTATATGAATCGTGTACATTTTTATGTATCATGTTACAATTTTGTAAATATTTACAACATCATAGATTTTTTGCTTTTATATTTATTAATTTTTTCAGGCGAATGCAGTAATCGACATGATAGGTTTTCCTGCGTACATTTTGAATGCCACAGAACTTGATAAACGATATGAACAGGTGATGTGTTTTTGGTTTTATTTCACTAAGACGGAATATTTAATATAATGAAATATTTTTCAAACATTACAAAAGTTATCCAGATTTGATTGCATTGTTTGAATATCTATTTCAAATACAATGAAATATTTTTCTTTGTTATGAAAGTTCAGTAACCCACAGATGTGGATATATTAAATTCTTATAACGCAAGATTTAACTTTTTTTAAATTTATGAAATTTTTTCCTGTTTTGACATTTTTGAAAATTATTTTACTTGATTTAACTTTTTTTAATTTAATATAATGTAATTTTTTCCTGTTTTGACATTTTTGAAAATTATTTTACTTGAAAAATAAAAACAATTGGAATTTGATATTACAGCTAGACATCAAATCAGAAGAATACTTCTTGAATAATTTACGAGATCTGAAATTCAACATGAGACGAAACTTGGAAAAACTCCGAAAATCTCCAGACAAGACAAGGTAGAAATGGACAAAGTCAAATTTCTTTTTTTAAATGAAATGTTTTTCTGAAATGCTTTGAAACAAATTCTGGTATTTTAGTGCTTTTCTGCAGCATTCAATAATCTACTGACCCAACTTTCTTTAAACAAAATGATCGGAAACTAACATTTTTTTTTCAGTCGGCCTTATATGTGGTGATATTAATTGTATATCTTTATTTCAGCTGGAGTATGACGCCACCCACTGTTAATGCTTACTACACCCCTACCAAAAATGAAATTGTGTTCCCTGCTGGAATATTACAAGCGCCATTCTATTCGCCAGACTATCCCAGGTGAGTCGAGTGGCAATAATTGATGAGAACTTTTTTAAAGAAGTTTTATTGAGTGGATAAACAATATGTATTAATATTCTGCAAAATGCTGCATTTTTCAGTTGAAAATTTATCTGAATATGCAAAGTTTTGACTGGAAATTGTTTTAAAAACTGTTCTGCTCCCTGAAAAAAATGGTTGTAATTTTCGCTAAACTTCAAACACTGAATTTAAAATTATATATAAAATGTAATAAAATTAAAAAAATCACAATTAAAATTGTCTAAATCTCAGTTAAATACATTTAGGTATATTTGAGATAGATTATAAACACGATTTGTGGTGGAATCAAATGTGTCATCTTTTTCAGGTCGTTAAATTTTGGAGGCATGGGCGTAGTCATGGGCCATGAGTTAACACACGGCTTTGATGATCAAGGTAACTATGAAATTTAAGTTATTTAGTGTGATAGATAAAAAGATGTCATGAGAGATCAATGTTTAATTGATGCCTGTCTGATGTCTAATTGATGTCATTAGAAATAATATTTAACGTTCATAAATGGCTGACCATTGCCCATTTCCTTTCTCTATTCTTTTACATCTGTCGATGACCATCTGGGAACTTTCTACACATAATTTAAGAAATGATTATTTCTGAAATCTGGCCAAAAAAATTGTATACTGATGTGTTTTTTATAATGATAATGGGTTGTAAATGGTATTCAAGTTCATGGTTTCTTTGATAGTTAATCACTATTAAAAGAACTAAAAATAATCTTTTATCATTAGGGCTTTGGATTCATTTTGTGTGTGTATACAGCCAAACTTCATGTATTGTTATTTTTCGCAGGTCGCGAGTATGACAAACATGGCATATTGAGACCGTGGTGGAACAATGCCTCGATAGATCGATTTATTGAGCGAACAAAATGTATGGTCGATCAGTATTCGAAGTTCAGCATTAACGGAGACCATGTAAGTCTTTTTATAATGCAAATAATGTTGGCTAATTAAAATGAAAAAACTATTATCGCAGAACTTTTTATATCAGAAGTTGTGGGATATGAATTAAATGCCATTCCAATTAAGTTTTTATGACTTGGTGTAATTTAAGGAGATGATTAATCTTATTAAATGAAAGCGATAAAAACGCTCTTCCCCGACTAGATAAAACAACAAGTGTGGTGTAATACTTCCATCAGCCTTAATAAATGGAAAATAGCATCAATCTAATAATTCTGTCAAACAATTGTCAGTTGATTCTGGTTTTGAGAAAAATGCTGTGGCTTTGATTTCATGGCTGAAAATTATATAAGATCTCATTGTTATTATGTTGTCTTTTAGTTTTCAGTTAAAGTTGCACTGTCTATCAAATTTGCAATTTTCTAAGATGCTATCAAACAGTTGAAACTTACTTTTATTAATCAAGGCACACTAAATTTGTGTGAATTAATGATTTTATAAGACATTAATTACTTAAAAATAAATTATACATTGAGAGAAAATCCAGACCAAAACATTGGAAACACAATGGAAATGACATCATCACCATTGTTCAGTATTGTGACGTCATCACTGGGTTTGTTTACATATTGAGTTTTTGATGGCATGAAAAACTAATATTTATATTATTTATTGTAAATTAAAACTAATTGTTGTGCAAAAGTGGGTATGTAATGGTGAAAAATATCATGAGACAAGAAGGCAGTATTGATTTATATCATTATTTTAATGTGCAAATTTGACAGACAGTGCACCTTTAACTTTTTTTTAACAATGATTAAGGCAACGGCAATAGCAACTGCCACAGTGCTACATCAATTATCAAGAAATCATCTGACAATACTATGTCAATGACTGGGTAGCTTCTACATGTATATTATATGGATAGTATTATCTCAAGAAACCAAGTCAATTATTGACACAACAAACTCGAAAATATGATCTGATTGGCTGGTGATCTAGCAGATGATCTGATTATCCTATCTCTAACACATGATCTGGTGATCTCAAACAGATGATCTGATTGGCTGGTGATCTGTAACAGATGATCTGATAGGCTGGTGATCTGTAACAGATGATCTAATCGGCTGGTGATCTGTAACAGATGATCTGATTGGCTGGTGATCTGTAGCAGATTACCTGATTGGCTGGTGATCTGTAACAGATGATCTGATTGGCTAGTGATCTTTAACATAATATCTGATTGGCTGGTGATCTGTAACAAATAATCTGATTGGCTGGTGATCTGTAACAGATAATCTGATTGGCCGGTGATCTTTAACATAATATCTGATTGGCCGGTGATCTTTAACATAATATCTGATTGGCCGGTGATCTTTAACATAATATCTGATTGGCCAGTGATCTTTAACATAATATCTGATTGGTTGGTGATCTGTAACAGATGATCTCATTGGCTGGCGTCCATAAGAGAGCAATGCAATATAAGTACCACTGCACTGTGTCAGCAGACAATTTGTCATTTTCAACAGAGTTATAAAGACTTATATTTTATTTCAGGTCAGAGGAAAACAGACTTTAGGAGAAAATATAGCTGACAATGGTGGTCTCAAGTCTGCCTATAATGTATGTAAAAATTTAATTTAATTAAATAATTTGGCTTTTTTATTGCTAAAATACAGTGTAGAAACACTCTTAAAATGTTTTAATAAAAAATATGTCCTTTTTTTTTATTAAGCTTATCACCGTGTTGTTTAAAAATTTAATTTTAAACTCAATATGAAATTTTAGCAATTGATTCGGAAAATGATAAAATAATTGTTATCAATTTACTTAAAAGACATCGACATTGTAAATTAAGGGGACACTAAAGGAATCTGTTGACTGTAAAAAAGGTATTTCCACAAATGTAAATTTGTTTATATATATTTAATTTTTGCTTAATTTTTTTTTTTTTCAGGCTTATGTGCATTACACCAAAGTGCATGGTGAAGAAAATCCTCTGCCGGGAGTTAGTCTAACTCATCGACAGTTGTTTTTTGTGGCTTTTGCCCAGGTAATTGCAATTAAATAGACAAATAATAGTATTCTCTACTGTATGTCTAAATCAATTTGATGTAAAAATTTGTTACATCTATAGCCTAATATCAGTACTTTTGTGGGGTTCTACCTTATGAATTATTAAATATATTTGAAACCAAAAAGGCCACTTCACTGTTAAGCCTACCTCACCACAAAGAACACTAAATTTATCATCAATGATAAAGCTCCACTGCCTACCAAAATGGCTGAAAACACAGAGAAGTTAAATGCATTGATTTCATGTTCGCAAGATTCTTTGAGTTGTAACTCACCAGGGAGCTTTCGTCAGCTTCTCAGTCTTCATCAGCCAACTGTCAAAACTCAGATCAGTCGGTTGGCTGAAGACGACTGAGAAGCAGTCAAAAGCTCCCTCGTGAGATACAATTCAAAGAACATGAAATCAACGGGAAAAAGTGCAGTATATATATCTATAGCGGACCCAGATTTATGACCATATTTCATGAGCCTCATTGCAAGGCCTATGATGTAAAAATGCTTTAAACCAATCTATACTTTCGCAAACTAATGTAGTTATGACAACGGTTTTCGTCTTCACAGTAAAGACAGAGTTTATTTTGCTTTTTCAAACCCCCGTTATTCTACACCAAATTTTGTGCTAGAACTTCAAATTTTTGAAATATTTGATAAAATTTCATTTTTAATGCACACCATATATGGGCATAAATTTGGGTCTATAATGGGTTACCTAAGAACCAATCTACATGGTATTATCTCAGAGGAGTTGCACGTACTTATTATCTATTATTTCATGAAATCTTTTCTAGGTTTGGTGTTCAAATTCAAAAGCACAGTCAGATCACATGGCAATCATGACAGACCCTCATTCCCCGGCTAAATTCAGGTGAGTCTTATATCATTAGAAATTTTACAAGTGTAATTTCATCCTAATCGGGTGACGGGTGGTCTTATGAAGCACTTAGAGTAAAGTCAGCCCTTCGCAATGGGATATTATGAGTTTAAGTCAAAAGTTTACTTATTCGTTGGGGTTGATAAAAGGTAATTGTTTTAAACAAAAGCTGTTAAAACTAAATGCAGCACGGCTGACGGAAAACCTCTGGATGGCAATAGTTGAACATTCTTTATGAGTAGCACTGTATCTATGTCTAAAGCAGTGCAAATAAGGCTGACTGAAAAGAAAAAGTAAGTTTCCGATATCTGACTGACCCGCTACACCATGAGGCCAACCCAGAATTTTTTTAAGGCATCTCACAAAAAATGGACATTTGACACTCAATTTTTTGCTTTTAAACCTAGATTCCTAGGTGGGGGGAAAAAAAAAAAATAATAAAAAAAAATTCCCAGACTAATCAGCCCAACTTAAAAAAAATAAATAATAGGAAATAAATTTTTTTTTTCAGTCGGTCTTACCAACTTTTTCTGAATCTTAAATTTTTCTCTTTTTTAATTCCAGGGTTATTGGACCATTAGCAAATTCTAGAGAATTTGCGGAAAATTTCAAATGCTCCGCTGGGACCAAGATGAACCCTGTTAAGAAATGCGAAGTTTGGTGAAAACGGAATTTATACCTCGCATTTATTAATCTGCAATGTCCAGAGTTGTATACAACAACAAAGAGAACTGCATAATATTTAAGACAGTGGCTCATGCTTCAATATATTTTATTATAAACAAAAAACGAAGCGTGTACGAAACATGATATTATTTCAACTGGTCAATTTTGCCATTTATAATATGCGGAAAAGCAACTGAGAATGATATTGTAAAATGTTGATAGTTATGATGTTATAATTAATAAGTGGTGGTCAACTAATCACAGAGAAAACTAATTATTATTATATGAAGAGCATTCTCATGAAGCTACAATAATTTACAAAGCGATCAGCTTCTCGTTCTCACACTGGTGAAATTACATCACAGATTACCTGTAATCAGAGAAGTCATTCAATAGTTCCAGTGTAATCACAGGGAATCATGGGAAAAGTAGGCGCCAAAGATCACCAGCTAGGATGTTCACTTGTTCTGTGTAATTGTTAGTGGTAATTCTTTTCTTTGTTAGCAATGACCTCATTTTCCCAGAATTCATAGCGTGTTCTACATTCACGAGTGACGTCTCTGATGTTTGAGCTATTTGCTTAAGCATTGTGATGAATAGAATGTTGTGGGAGATTTTACAACTGGTATCATCACGACTATGAAAGTGGAATTTCTTATTACCAGACGATGCAACAATAATTGTTTACCGAAATCGAAATTCCCAGCCATGGATTTAAATTGAAATACAGACTACTGCTGGATTGAAATACAATTAAGATCATCATACCATTGCGGTCGAACAGTATTTATACTACTCCGAGTAATCATTAAGATGTGTCCGAAAGAAATCGATGTATATTTGTAAGACGATTACGTTGTATAATTAAATGTCCACTCGTCATAATGCATATGAAAAATAATTATGTACCTTTTATATGATCATTTTCATATTGTCATAAATGTATAATAATGAATAATAATATATTTTTCATGTACTTGAGTAATAATCATGTATTTGTACTGTGGTTTTTAAGCCAACTGATTAATGTTGATTGGTGATATTGCAATTGGCTTGTAGGGATCATTCGGAATTTTAAAGTCTAATTTCTCTTTCGCTATTAAGATGTGTTCTGAAAACTCGGTCAAAAAAAAAAAAGCCAAAATTTCATGAATACAGCCATAAATATTACTTTATATTGTTTTTTGTTGCCATAGCGACAAATTATTACATATTTTCATCTGCGTTATAAGTTTATAACAATATATAAATATATTTTCATGATCAAAAAGTGAATGATCCCTGAGGATTGTAGGCAATATTTAGCCTTTCAAAGGCAATATTATGTTGTGAAAAGATCTGGTCATAATTATTATATAGTTCATTATCATCATCATCATAATATAATAATAATCTTAATTCTTAATTAAGAAATGTGGTCATGATTAGGATTGTATAAATTGACTCGTTCGTTTATCATCGCTGTGATGTATCGTAAATGAACTTAAATGTGCACTGCTGTTACGTCCAATGTGATATATATATATATGATGGTATATATGTACTGTCATCAGTGTCGAAGTGATTCGAAACTTTTTCTTTGTTATTTTGTAGTCATAACAGCTGGTCATAGTTTGTAAAAACAAGCGATTTGAACGATGTAGAGTTGTCAGAAACAGTTTTAATTTTGTCAGAAAGTAAACGAGAATTTGTATTATATATATATATATATGAGTCATTACTGGTTTTGTTGTTTTAAGTTGGCAAATAAGCAATCAGAAACTGATTTGTTTGTCCTATTAGATGATTGTAGTTTGCTTTAAAAGTAATTCTAAAATGTATTAGATATACTTTGGGTTGTTTAGACAGTGATTTGGAAACTATATTAGAGTGGTTCCATTTAAAGTGTGGGGTGGGGGACACTGGGAGGGGGGGGGGGCCTGATGATTTATAGACATCCCCTCGAACCCCCTTTTTTTTCTCTCTCGGAGAACTTCCCCTCCCCCTTCTTTTTCAAAAATCATCCACTCCGCCCCCACCCCACACTTTTAAATGGAACACCCCTTACCAGGTATAAATGGTTTAGTTTATTGACCAAGTTATTCAAAGATGTTATGGCCATCAGAATTGGTTTTAGGTCATTGATGGGAGAAATGATAATTGTAAAAAATATGGTTGTAATTCTATGACAGTTTATATGACAACTGTTTTGCATTTCTTGTGATTTGAGAATAAGGATATTGAATAAGAATTTCCCATCACTTGAGTGGGAAATATAAATGAAAAGTCAGATAGAGAGAATGAATGTTAACCAGTTTGATGCCTTGTGATGTGTTGAATCTATTTGTGGATGTTGAAAATTGTATTCGATATCATGCGACTGCATTTCTGATGTGACAGCCTGTATTTGATGATACTATTAGAAAACTGTTAGCAAAAGGGTCATATGTCGTATATACAATATTATATAATATATCAGTTCATTAATTTTAGTTAGAGGTTTTTTTAGGAAATATGCATTTTAGGTGATCCAGTAATATGATAATGCCCACTAATAAATAGTACAGTATTTTCTTAAATATTATAAGCCTGGTCTAAAATAGAAGCCAGTCCAGTTTCTATTATTAACTAAATTGGCTTAAGTTGTACAGATTAATTTGAAATAAACCCATTTTTATGCGCTAACTAAAAATGACCAAAAATAAGGTATAGAGTGATTACAGGTCAGGGCTGTTCCATCTAAAAAAAGGGGGGGAGGGTGGGATAGGAAGGTTTTTGAAAAAGCAGAGGGGGGGGGGGGTTCTCTAAAAGAGAAAAAGGGGGGGAGGAGGGTTGGTTGACCAGTATTTTCTTAATATAGTAGAAAAAAATAGGGTGTAGGGATCAAAAAACTAAAAGTGGGGGTAAGGGGTGCTGAAAATGTTCCTGTCCACCCCCCCCCCCTTTTTGAAATGGAACAGCCCTCAGTGACAATATGGCGAGTACAGGTCATGTCTACATAAATGTACGCACCCAGGGGATGACATTATATTTTCTTGCCAATACTTGGAGGCTACAAATATACAAAATATATGTCTTATATAACGTAACAATTATGTCATAAAACAATGTCATGATAATATTATGTAAGGAAAGTAGATGTTTTAAATGTTTTGTATTATTATTAATTAGAATATTTATTGTCTTGTGCTAGATTTTAAGAAAGAAATTAAGTTGTTTGTACATAGACATTGTTTAAAAATGATATATTACTTTTCAACAGTATTGTAATTATCAGTGATTTTAACTTTCATACCGGCTACATCGTGTATTGTAACTAGTGCCCTATTATAAAGTATTTTTGTCAATAAGTTCATATTGAATAGGATGAATAATATTAAATATTTTGCATTGAAAGTTACCACCAAAGGCTGTTTATATTTTAAAATTATGTAAAAATGATAAAAATAGTTTAATGCATTTAAAGATAACCATAAAATGCCTTTTCAGGTGATGATTGAATACAATATAATTAAATTTTTGTTTAATTTCTTTATCAATATGTATACACTGTTACCTCTTTGAAACAAATTCATTCCACTTTTGAAAAATTAATAATTTACTTTTTATTTTTTTGAAGATTTTATTAAAAATTATTTATTTATATATTTTTTTACTTTTTTGATATTTAGTTCTATACCTCAAAGGAAACATCTCACCTCAAAATATGCTCTTGATTTTCGATATTATCAAGTCGAAGGATAATTCCGTAAAAGAAGAACTTAATATTTCACCTGAAATGGCATGTATTATTTCATCGCCACCATTTTGAAATTCAAGATGGCTGCCTCATTTTCTGAACTTCAACAAAAGGTCAGGAATTGTAATAATCACTGATGTTCATTAAAATTCCCATTTAAGTCTCGAGCTACCTTGAAATTGATCCTTTTCAGTATACGTGTACAAAATGTCTTTAAAAAAAATTAGCAAATTTGATATACTTACATTCACATTGGTCAATCAAACAAATCAATTTCCTTTTTCTATCGTACACATATATACATACAGAAATGGATCAATATAAATGTGGCTTTTCTGATTTAACATGTTTAAAGAGAGCATGTAGTTTTAGTCCTGTAAAATAATAATATGATATATAATCGATTGACATGATCATTATGATATCAATTTATTATTTTAATTATCGCCCATTTCATTTATCAGTTATCAAGGCCAGAGTAATTCCAACAATTTGTCTCAACATGTAGATTTTAATGGATTATCATAATGAAAATACAACCCATTAGTTTGCTTGTCAGCCATCTTGGATTTCGACATCTTCGAGAAATGTTAATTTTCAAGCCAAGGTGTTACCTTATATCGACAAGATCTCTGTGTACACTGCAGATATTGATTGTAAATATTGTACGTAAGAGAGAAATATATGAATATATATAATAAACAATATATACAGACAATATGACAGTTTGTTACTTTATTACAAAATAAGTTATACCGTAAATGAGGGTATTATCGCCAGGGCGGGATTTTCGACACTCATTAAAATGTTAACAATTTTATTTTTTTAACAAACTACTTTAAGTGTCGAAAATACCCGCCCTGTCGATAATACCCTCCGTTACGGTACATGGATTATCAGGGACATATACCGGATACAGTGATCTGAAAAATTGACAATAGCTGTTAACATTACAATGATCCAGTACTATTGGATTAGTCAACCTGAGAAACATAAATGTATAAATATTGCTAACAAGTTGCTTTCAACTTTATAAATTTCATTATAATTATTAAATTTAATATAGCACTTTTATTAATTAACTGCATTTAAAGACTACATCTTCAACTATTACTAACAACTTTTTATCAACAGCAGCTCAAGAGTAATCTTGGTTACAGAAACCAAAAAGTATAAGATTTTAAGTGTTCAGTTACAAGTTAGAGGTATTATATCACACTCTATTGTGGGATATACTGTGACTATCCAAGTTAAATTACAGTAAAATTAAATTAACTAACAATTACACCTTTGATGTATTATAAAAATCACTTTGCAACAAAAAATTTGACAAACCAATGAAAGCATAATATCTAGAAATAATAACATTTTGTTGAAATATGGTTTATTTTTATGACAATATCAGTTATATTGATAAAACACATTTAACAACAAATATGGCAACAAGAATTGATGTACAGTCCATTCCAAAATACATGTGAACACTTTATTTTTTTTAAATTTAAACAATTAATTGCAGGGAGTACCCCTGCAGTTGATTTAAATAATGTAAATAACTTTGAAAGTTAAAATTTTTTTGTTAGTCATTGAAGAATTTGTAGCTGAATAATAAGGGCTGTATGTTCCATTTAAAAAGGGAGGGGTGGACAGGAAAGTTTTTTTAAAGAGCGGGGAGGGCGGTCTGTCAAAATAACAAAAAAAATTTCCTGTCCACCCCCTCCTTTTTTTCATAGTTCCAATGCTAATCCAATGGGAAAGGGGTAAAATATAAGGATTCACAAACTCAGGGCATCAGAATTGGAACTAATCGAATCATTAAAAGAAGCATACTGTGGGATTATTTGTTTCTGTACCGACTGGTAAATTATATTAAATGTAGTTCCGCATGTGAGATGGGCCAGACATAAACATTTTGGTAATACTGTGGTTAGTCACAAACAATACATGCAAAACACACTAATAATACCCATGTAGCCGAATGGCTATAATGATGCCTAACTAAAAATTGTTCATTCACAAATTGTTCATAGTTTTACAAATAAACATAACACATTAATAGCAACCTGAAAACAAGAGAAAACTAAATCTTGTCTTTTTTTGTATGCGGCTCATTATGGCATAAATTTATCTGACATATTATATAATTATAACTGTCAGATGAATGAAAACAAACGTGGATAAAGCATTTGTCACATTAATTGATGAATTAATTATCCATAAGGAACAATCGATCTATTTGCTCATCCAGCATGAATACTTCTCCCATTACTCCCTGATAAATTGAAAGTATGAGCAAGGACTTGTATGCGTGAGTAATGAGTATGTCATCTGCTTAAATATGAAGGCGAAGTTTAATATTCACAGAATTTAGTTATTTCATACCAACACGTTAATTAGGGCTTGATAATAATGACAAGCTCCCTTCATTGTAATTCGGTATTAGACAATTCTGAATGTTATTTTATAAAATTCTGTGTCGTATACATTTTTCTACACATATATATTGACCATTGGCAATCACTCGACAGTTTACATCATTTAAAGTTATTTAGGCCACGGTTTTTTGATCTTACGTTTCTCAGAACTTTCTCGGACCGTTTTTCATGAAACGGTCGGTCGGAAAAAATATTAAAAAAACCCCAGAAATGTTTTTTTTTCTTCATAAATTAACACATGTGATGTGATACTTTGAGATGCAATACACATATTTGCCCAGACAATTGTTGATGTATTAATTGAGCAGCACTGCAAAAGTTTGGCCGGTGGTGTCGAGAAACAAAAGATCAAAGAACCATCGCCTTACGACAATACACAAATGCAGTGTCGATTTTAATATATCTATCATAGGTAACGACAACCTTTTTAATTGAACACATACTTTAAAAGGAGGTCTGTAGCTTTAACCACATTAAATATTTACATTTAACATTACAAATCACAGTAATATATTACGCAAAAATTCAACATAATTATAAGAACACTCGTAAATCACTCAATTCAATGGATCAGTGTGTTCAATTATGTAACAAACATTATATTCATAACATTTATAAAAATATAAATCAACATTTTTGGCACGTTTTGTATACATACAAAAATACATCGGATGGATATCTTGGGAAATATCACAATATCACATGAAAGGATTTTTTTAAAGAATTGATTAAAAAGTCATATTAATAACAGTTCATAAGTATGTACATCAATGTTAATAAATGGATTAACATTACATATAATGTACATGCATTTTAAACAATTGATAATGTATTTGTAAAAATAATTGGTTATAATATATTAAGATAATGCCCTTGTAAATTACCCTAAATTACCCATAATTATTTCAGATAATATTTAGCTTTGATTTTTTATATTGGTGATCATATTTGAGGTAAAATATTAAATGTCCAACAGTCACAAAAGCTGAATATCGTAGTATCTTCATGAGACATATATTATTCATTTATGTTTAAATAAATATCACCTTAACATCATTACATCATCATCATTTTTATAATAATTATTTTTGCCTCCGAACTTTATACATTTTACTTGACGTCCTTTATAAAAACTTTCATGAGCAATGTTAACTTTAATGTTGAAATCACTTTCTCTGGATAACTAAATCTGCCACTTTTCATAACTAGACAGATCTAGGGAATGGTCAATCTATATATCTTTGAATCCCAAACAAAGTTAAGCTTATTGACAATCCTGACATGTATTAGTATGGCCCTGGCAGCAGTGCTGTCACTTTTCGCGGTATTTTGGTTTGAATAAATATTGTCTGGACAGTATAAACGCATCAGTGCCGACGACTATCACCATTTCACATCATATATTGAAAAATGAGTTATTAGGTTTTATCAGCGATTACTAAGTCATTCAGTGATAAAATTAGAAATATTTTAAGAAGCAGACATTAAAATTGCTGATTCACTGCATGAAAATGATGATTGCGGAAAAATAACACAATGTCAAGGTTACTAATAGTGTGTGCGCTCATTATTTTTCAGTATCAATAGATTCAGGTAGGTAGGAAGGCTATGAAAACGCGTGCACATACAATCCCATGAAAAAATATAAAGAAAGCCGCATGGACCTCATTCTGTGAACTCGGGACGTGAATGAGGACAATGCTTGCTTGGCTAGACATGTATACTGACTAAAATGTCCATAAATAAATAGTTTTCTTATGACTGCAAATGTCTTTGAGCACCTTTCACAAATGTTCAATGATAATTATGCATAATTCATAGAAATACTTGGGGTTTAGTGAAGTATAGTGGACCCTAATTTATGCCCATATTTGGCAACCATTAAAAATTAAATTTAAAGTTCTAGCACAATTAAAATAACATTTGGTGCAGAATAGCAGGGATTTGGAAGAAAAAGCAAAAAATAAACTCTGTCTTTACCGTGAAGATGAAAACCGCCGTCATAACTACATTAGTTTGTGACATCATACATAGATTTCAAGCATTCTTACGTCATAGGCCTGTCAATGAGGCTCGTTAAATAGGGTCATAAATTTGGGTCCACTATACAGCACTTTTTCCAATGCATGTATCAGTTCATACGCAAAATACAATAAGAGTTGACCATGATGATGAAGACTTGGTATTATTTACTCGTGCTGAATGTGAATGCTCAATGCAGATTTCAGATACGAAGTTCCCCCGCTGTCGCTGCGGGTGCGATTCGATGACTCAAATTTCCTAGCGACTTGTAAGACGGTTTTCAGATGCATTGTGAGCTGGAATCAATGAAAATATTATGTAACAAATTAATCAAGAAATTTATTAAAAATTATTGTCATTGGGTCTTATTTGTTTATGACAATAAATGATTGCAAATTTATTTTTATTACTTCTTTTTTTACACACTTTTTGTTCATATTTTCTTCACGTACAACTAACAACTTCTAGTGACACATAGTTGTCAGAAAATTAGTAACATTGTATCCTGGAGTAATTTGACCGTATGTATTTGATTTTTGACACAAGAGGGTGCAGCTAGAAGGAGTGACCTCACAGGGCCCTCTTGTGTGTACAGAAAAACATATTTACTTTCATCAAGAACACTTTCCTCTGCAGCATTTCATATACACACAAAATGAAGATAACACAAGGCTAAAAAAATTAACTTTACGTTTGTAAGGCCATGATTTTTTGATCTCGGAACTTTCTCTGACCGTTTTTCATTAGACGGTCGGTCGGAAAATAAAAAAAATCCCCAGAAAGTGTTATTTTTTCATAAATTTTTTCAATTAATAAATCAATGGATATACCATATAGTAAAATATTTTGTAAAAAACTGATTTAGTTAGTATTAAATTCTGTCGTAATTTTGTTTTTATTTTATCTAAATTAGGTTGGTAATTTCTTGACAAACAATTACTTGGTTTACATGATTTTCTGGAGTTGATTAATTAATTCCAAAATATTTATTGCACAATAAGTTTTTTTGTCATTTCACTGAGGGCTGTTCCATTTTAAAAGAGGGGGGGGGGGGGGGTGGACTTGAAGATTTTTCAGATATCGGAAGAGGTGCCAAAAACCAGATATCGAAGGGGTGGGGTTCTAAAACTCCCCCCCCCCCCCGTCTTTTTTAAATGGAACAGCCCTGAACACAACAGAATTATATTGTAACAACATAAATGTGCAACATGGTGGCAACTTTAAATTGTGACAGCATTGTGATATTAGCCAGTTGGATGATCATTTGAATATTAATTATTTATTTACAGATTTTACCTGTTTAAAAGTTGGTCGGGCGTCTGGTTCAGAATCCCAACAAACTTTCATGAGTTCACGATAATGAGCAATAATACCCTGGATAGCGTCAGGATTGGGGCGCCCTCCTCGGAGAACTATAGTTAATACCTAGAAAGTGAGAACATTAAGAATATGACATTTGTTACAAACAGACAATAAATTAATTTGATTAAAAATTAATGAGAAAATCTTTGATAAATTACACAAAGAATGACAAAATTTTTTATGATGAATTATAAGACAACGGTCTTTGAATCTAATTTTATCTCGACAATTCTTCATGATTCATGCAAGTTGAATAAATTACTCAATTCCAATCCCAGTAAAGCATACGAGACAGGTCTATTGCAATTTTGCTTTGATGATAACACTTATCACCACAACTAACAATTATAAATTCCAGATCTGGATTTTTATGATGAACTTCACATATCAATCAATATACATTTCGCTCAATTTTACATTGTCCAATAATAAGTCAAACGAGAAGGAAATTGCAAAAAACTGAACATATCCTACTTCTCTCTCATCCTGAATATCTTCATATGGATCTAACCCTGACGCGACTTCCCATAATACCATTGAGAAGGAATAAACGTCACACGCTGGGGTAAAAGCGTCAGTCTCTGCTTCATCTGCGGTTGGCGATTGTAAGATCTCAGGTGCTGTCCACCGAATCGATGCAGGGAGAGCGCTGCTGTGTTTTTGACCTTTAAACAAATTGAAATTACTACATTTCGCTCATGTAATTACACAACATTTATTTATTATTTTTTGTTATTGTTAGGTACTTGCACTGTCAACAACAATGTAATTTCCAATGTTTAGATTTTGTTGAATCATAGAAACATTCAGCTGAATCATTACTTTTGTTCCAGAATGAAGAATTATTTAATTTCTGGTAATTGGATTTTCGGCCCTTGGATTTTCGGCCTGAGTGTATTGAATCCAACTGCTACCAACGAATGTGCTCTATTATTGGGGTCCTTAGTTGTGATTGCTCACGGAATAAGCTGCTTTTATTGGCTGCTTATTCCGTGGTGTAGTTGTATTCAATACTTGGGCCGGATTTTCAAGGTCCATGTTAAAAATGCTAAATTCGCTATCTAGGGCCATCACTGTGGGAAATAACTAAGCAAATGGAAGCCCGCAAAAGAAACACTTAGAGCAGTCATTTATTTCATTATCCCCTCCAATCCTGAAGAAATTTTTCTGAACAATTTCCTAAATATATTAGAGACAGGACGCATAATATTATATTTTTTAAACAATATATATTTGCTTCAGTTGTCCATAATCAAAGTTATCTTCTATTGAAATAAGTTGATATCAAATCACAAATTGGTAGTCTTTTGAGTTATACTTTGTTTGAGTCAATAATATATTGTGTCTAGAAAATTATTTCAAAATTGAGAGTACTGTGTATGCAGCAATAAAAATGTTTATCTCCGATACAGTAGTTTAACCAGTACTTAACTATCAACTATATACCTACCACTAGTCTACCAGAACACATAGGTCAACGACCTTCATTTTTCATCGGGTAACACTTATCAGTTACTGAGCGCACACAATTTGCAAAGTTCAACAGAAATAATGAGTCGAAATACTGCAAATTGACAAAATTACATTATTCGTTTTCCAAATATTAACTTTTCAGGCCAGTCAGTGCATTAAAGTGGATGCCAGTCATGAATTGATACCGATGAAATTATTAAGATTAAATTGTATTTTGTCGATGACAGTAGAGTGTACGTGTACTTACAGTAGCATCCTTCTCTACCCGTGCACTCTTGTCTCAGCCTCTGCACCATTTTCGTAATACCAAAATCACAGATCTGAAACGCGAGCAAACAAGATTGTACATAATTTCAAGAAAATGTGTATGATGTAGAGTGACAACAAGCAAAAGAATGGATAAGGTTACAGATCTCTGCCATAAGAGAAGGAATCTTTTGGGGATATTCACCGAAGGTGTTTGGGTAGATAGATAGATAGATAGATAGATAGATATGGGAACTGCAGCCCTCTAAGGCAAGTTCTTGCCGCTATCAAGGGTTGATTGATGAGGTGAGAGATAAGCGGAGTCCACCCATGTTACACTTTTACATCACATCTTTTACTTGCCTCAGCATAGACACTGAGTACAAGGGACCACCAATCGAACATCTCATCCAGCTGGCTCATGAAAGGTGCCCGGGCCTGGGATTGAACCCAGGTCCTTCAAAGGAGCAGGCGAGCGTCTTACCACTAGACCACTCAGCTGCTTATTTTTGTACCTCACCAGTACAGTATTAAATTATAAATTTTTCAGGACTTGGATAGAATTTAAAAAACCCATTTTCAAAAGCACACCAAACTGTACCGCAAAGACATAACTATGATTTAACATAATTAAAAACTGTTAAAATCCTTTAAAACCTTGCATAGCATGAAATATGGTCATGAGCACAATTACATTTACCTATACACTGATACACATGCACTGTTACCCTAAGCTTTATGTTACAAAACGAGCGAGAAAAGATAGCCGGGATCTCATTAGGACTTTTAGCTTAAGGCAGGCAGATTATATTTTGCTAAAGGAGAACCAAAAAAACAGCATCACTTCCTCGAGCAACAAAGATAATACAACAAATGCGCTGGCTGCATCCCCTTGTGCACCTGCGTAAGTAACTCTAGAAGTGATTATTTTTCTTATTGAAAGGCAAAGGAGTGTCATTTTTCCCAATTACCTAAAACCATATACTCGAAGATGTTTTGAAACTTTCATTTGTTACCTCGACGGCAAATAATTATAAAATCATATCGTTATCTTATCCCTGGAGATTCATAGTATTAAGAATTCTTTTTGCAGGAACTACAATTGCTTTAGGAAGCTTTCGTCCATTTCACACGAACATCAACAGCCTTCCTGCGAAAAGAATTCTTAATACTATTGCATAGAATGTTTTGTGTTCATCCTGGTATTTTACCTGCCAAACTGTATAAACTGACGGCCATTAGGCTATGCTAAATCGTTCCAAAGAAGATTTTAAAAATATCTGGGTTTATTTTTTAGGGTTTAGTGCAGTATAGCGGACCCAAATTTATGCCCATATTTGGCGGCCATTAAAAATTAAATTTTATCATATATTTAAAAAACTTAAATTTTATCATAAGTTTTAAGTTCTAGCACAATTAAAATAACATTTGGTGTTGAAAACCAGGGGTTTGGGGGCCGTAGCCCCCAAGAAAAAGCAAAAATAAACTCTGTCTTTACCGTGAAGATGAAACCGCCGTCATAACTACATTAATGTTTGTAACGTCATAATTACATTTCAAGCATTTTACGTCATAGGCCTGGCAATGAGGCTTGTTAAATATGGTCATAAATCTGGGTCGGTCATACTGCACTTTTTCCATTTTTTTATTAAATAACTAGCTTTGATGTCTCCAAAGACAGAGAAACAGATCAGTTAAGACAATGCTGAGGCCTAATAGAGCAGTTGTTCTTATACACAAGTTATATTCACTCCCAGAGGCACTGTTATTGATCAGCTATCAGCGCCCTCTGTAGACAATCTGATCAATTAACATTTGCGGCTGCATTAAGGGTCAAGAACTGCATTGAAAAACCACCCAATTTTTTACATATTTTCCCAAGATAGGTCTGGTATTTCCAAAATCTGGTCAGTGTTTGTCCATTGAAATATATAAGCTAATTTCTTGACCGTTCTGAGGACCTCTCACTTGCTCCACGAACAGCCTCTGAACTACAACTGCACCTAAACACTCGATCCACTAACTTACTACAACCATGTGCTTATATAGACAAAGAAAGCCTAAAACAAGTGGCTTTCAAGTACACAATGAGCAATCTTTAATAACAACTGTAATTTAAAGTGATACTCCTTGAATCCCATGTAGAAAATATGGCCTCAACTAAATTCCAAGAGTTAATGCCATTACACTCTAGTATATGACAACAGATTTCTACCACAAGCATACTATCAAGTCATCTCTATTAATTAAGGAGTAATTAGCCCTCTATTTTCTATAGGTGGCCCACCAATAGAACTAGGTCAAATTTAAAGTGGCCTGGACTCTGGTGACTCACCAGGTTGCCATGGTTACAATATTCTTGCAGCTCCTACTCACCAGTGCTGACACACTTGGTGACAGGAAGATGGCTCTGAGTGGATGATTCTTGTAACAGTCACTCTTGACCAAAAATGTGGATTTACCATGATTTAGTGGGCTAAATATTAATGAAAACCTGCTGTAATGACACTAGACAGTCACTGCAAACTATTGTGAGTACTTTTTGTGAGAAAGGAAATGGGACAATTTTTAGATAGATTCAAGGAGTATCACTTTAATTGCTGATAAAGGCTTATTTAATAGATTACAAAAATAACAGTTTACCTTTATTTTATCATTTGTCGTTATCAATAAATTTGTTGCCCGCAGGTCTCGATGTAAAACTGGATATTTTGCGGAATGAAGAAAATGCATTCCTTCTGTTACTTGAATTAACTGAAAAAAAAAAAAAATAGAAATAAATCTCCACTTAATTTAACGGCAGTACATCAGTTAGCAAATTAATCAGCACTAGCATCCTTGGAATGTATCAGAAGATGAAGATGAGGTAGAACATCTGTGTTTCGGAAAAAGCAATAGAACTCGGAACATATTAATTTCATATTACGCATATCAATCTTGATACAATGTAACATATAAGAAACATAAGAATGAAATAAAAGATGAGACATGTAATATGAGGGGACATCTCTAAGATATTTGATATATCGTTACTGAGATGCCCCCCATGGTTTCCTGAGGACTCCCACCAATTCCATCACACCTTGATGCTACTATTTAATATCTTTTGACAATGTGCTTGTGTTTGACACACAGATGATGTAGATGTCTTCATGAAAATTATCTTCAGTTAAATGAAATTCACATACTTCGCAGTATTTTCAGATTAGTAAAATGAAATTCACATATTATATTATATATTATTATATTATAAATATGCTATTGTATTGTCTCAGTGTCATTGATCTGACCTTGAGTCAATTTATGTGACCAGCAGTGAGGCATATAATATATTATGTAATGAGAAGATAACGGTGGGGCTGTTTACTTGCTCCAGCATGGACACAAGTACAAGGCACCACTATTAAATTAAACAGATCAGGCAATCCTACTGAGAATACAGGACCATCTGGGCCACCCAACTGTTTGACCTGTGGCTACATCATTAAAACCGGTACATAAAATATTTTATATACAGCAAAACTTCCGATATTTCTAATTCCTTTAAATTATTATAAATTCACCAATCGTGATAGAGATAAGTATAGATTATTAACACTTGTGATCATACAAGCAAATTACCCTACAATAAGCTAACATATCAATGCATACATTTAATATATATTTTTTTTTTATTCATGCCTCAATTGGCACAAATCATGATATGTTACAACTTAAAAATAAATGAATAAAGAAATAAATCTGGTACAAAGATAAATTATTAATTAAAATAAATGAAAAATAATATTTATACATACCATTTTTACTCTCCTAGCAAGAGATACAATATGGAGCTCTCTAATGATGAAGTCTTTTAAAGTCTGCCCTTCGATGAATTCATTAACTATATGCGGTTGTCTCAGTTCGAGACATATTCCTAGGAGTGTCACGACGTGTTTATTTCGCTGGCGTCTGAAACAATGAACAAAAATTAACATCATCGTGAATGCAAACAGTTCAGTCTCGCGTAATAAAAAAGCTTACCCAACATATAATGGACATATTTTACATCATTTCTGACAATTATCTTTCATATACACAAGTAAGAATAATGTTCATTACTGGCAATAAGAAATAATTGATTCAAAATTGTTGCCACAATCTCTAAGCGAATCAGACATCATGATTCTTCAAAATATGTACCGGCAAATCATTAAAGAAGAGTTGCAACAGATTAAATGGAGGCAACAACCTTTTAGAGCACGCCTGTAAACCTGATCTTCCAAAATGTGATAATACCAACATCGGTTGAAATTTTTCATATGTCAGGTAACATAATGACGACCATTTACAAGTAAGTACACCTGGGGTCATCGAAACTGGCCAGGTCATCGAAATTCGCCACTCTCAACAACCACAATTACACCTTGCAACTTCAAATATTGTCTCAAAACTAATTTTTCACATTATTTACAATGTTCAGAAACTTCATCCGGCATCTTAAATATGTTGGTGATGATTTACTTAGAGTAGCAAATTTTGATGACCTGCCCAATTTGGATTTCGATGACCCCGAACGTATCACATTAAAGTCCTCTTATACCAGCCACAGCAATTTTCAAGGTGAAAATTTTGTAATTAGTATTTTTCCTTCACTTACGCCAAATAAGAGACTTCTCTGGCAAGCCAATCCTGATCGTCTTCCTTTAACTGACTCTGATGAACACCGACGGTAAACCGCTTTACGGCGACTTGACGATCCCTCCACTCAGCGACGTAAGTATCACCGAAGAGGCCTCCTCCTAACCTGCAATTGAATCAATTAAATATGTTTAGGACGGTTGACTACAAAAGGCAAAGATTAGTCAGAAATGGCAGCCAGATTCTTTGACCTAAATACACCAACCAACTATTTTAATATAATAATAATAATTTTTTCATCAACTAAGCAATCAATTGATTATTCAAATGACTGATATCATATCATATCGTATCATATCATATAAATATCATATATCATATATCATATCATATACTATTTGCAGCTTCTTAGGTCGTAAACCTTTTGCCGATTTGTACTGTTTGTGTGGTATTCTCAATTAAAATAGTGTTGAATTTCTTCGGTGTTGCAGGTGTTGAAGGCTGGTTGGATGGTTAGACTATTGGATTGAGAGAGTATTTGCGGTCATTCCAGTGTCTATCTAGTATACTGATACTTCTTGGTGTATCAATCACCCTGTCCTTGCTTGATCAATCAATTGACCAATCTCCAAATGAACCAATCAATCAATCTATTAATTAATCATTACCAGCATGACCAAGACTATGTGATTTTGCTTCAAGGACCTTACTGCACAAGAAGTAAGTCAATTACTGCACATGTTGATTTAAACGTAGCGGTAAACAAATGAGTTCTTATAATATTTCTGAAGCTAATTTTATAGCACTCTTGTCAGCTGGTGAAATATAAATTCATGGAAAAAAGTGCAGTATAGCGTCCCAAGT
Source organism: Alitta virens (assembly GCA_932294295.1). Classification (NCBI taxonomy): domain Eukaryota; kingdom Metazoa; phylum Annelida; class Polychaeta; order Phyllodocida; family Nereididae; genus Alitta; species Alitta virens. The sequence continues at coordinate 38,799,134 of OW028578.1, forward strand.
TTATAACCATATTTAGCGAGCCTCGTTGCCAAGCACATGACGTCAAATGCTTGAATTCAATGTATGACGTCACAAACAAAGGACGGCGGTTTTCATGTTCACAGTAAGAATGCAGTCCAACTTCAGTTTATTTTAATCCCTCTTCACAAATATAATAATTGTGCCAAAACTTCAAACTTATAAAAAAAGTGACATTATTTCATATTCAGTGGATGCCAAATATGGTCATAAATTTGGGTCCGCTATACTGCTCCCCCCGAAATCTTTCAGTCGCTTTGGGGTTCGTCATTGTGATAATAGTGACTGATATTCAGAGAGAGATTTACCTTTGACCTATTTCTAGATCTCTTGAGGGAATGACACAGTTTTCCAGAAGGGGTAACTTGGTTGGTTGGAGCATTGGGGTTGAGTATTCCAAATGTTCAGGTGGTCGGTTCGGAGCTTTGAACGTTGACGACGACATGCTCTCCATGCTGCTAAAGAACTTGTTTTGACGAAGGGCTGAAACAATTATCATGTATAATAATACTATTATTACCATGAAAAATATACATCCTGCAGACAAAAGTATTCTATAGCTGATGATTTTGGAAATAAAAAATGCATTTTACATCTTAGGGGTATTAAATTAATTAGCATCACATATGAACTTTTGAGAATGTAGTTCTATTCTACACACCGTGTTTTGATTATTTAACTTTAACGATTATGTATTCAAAGAAGTAATTGCGATTCAATCAAAAAAAACCTGACTCATAAGTATACAATATAAAGTGGACAGTCTCAAATGTTACAGTGAGTCTCTATTCATTGTTCACTGAAAAAATTCACAGCTCGGTATAATAAAATATAGTTGATGAGAATCTTGTTGGCTACATAATCATTGCCTTCTTTATAACATATAAAATAAAATAAACTTATAAAAACTCCATAATAAACTACAACTGTTTTTCTTAAATTTGTAAACACTCAATAGCATCTTTACTTGGCAGCGTATTATAAGGACCAGCGCTCCCTCCTTTTCTGCAACACACCAGTCCGATCATGACCGCAGTGACCAGTACGGATGCGTTGACCACTAGCACAATCCAAAGATGCTTCGGACCAGTCTCTTCCAGCTCCAGCAGCCGCCTCTGCATCTCTGTCAAGGCAACTGATTCATCTGGAAGGATAAAAATAAGTTACTGAGCAACATGATAGTAACCCTATTAACAGTTGGGCTACTGGTCCAATTGGGTCCAACTGGGTCCAATCGTCAATAGATAGATATATGGGGTTCAATTAAGGGTCCTGCATTAAATTCCCCATACAGCAGCAATCCACTTTCATTTCACCCACATAATTTTTTTGGCTTGAAGAAGGATCCTCAATCTTGCCTAATAATTAAGTTTGTCTTGAAGTATTGCTGGGGTAAAATCTATGGCTGTAGCATTATATTCAACAAAATTATAAAAGCTTTTATGAAAAATTTTGAAGAGTGAAAAATCTTGAACTTTTGGATAATGGTGGTCTTCAATTTTGAAGACTAGACGAAATTCTGTGCTGGGATCAATGAACATCTTAGTGAGAATAAACAGTTAAATAAAAGTGCTCTGGCTCTTGGAATAGAACTGCCGTATTTTCTCGATTAGAAGCTGGGTATTACAAGCTTCATCTCAGCTGGGTTGCATTTCTAACGAGATGTTTAATTGGCAGTACTTTGTACTCGGTACCCGTCCTTTCTCATATTTTTTGAGAGTATTACTTTTTTTTTTTTTTTGAGGGGGGGGGGGAGGGGGTGTGGGTTGGCTCAGGGAGGAGCTTCTGAGAAATTTGAAAATTCGGGTAACTTTAATATATTCTTACAAAAGTGCTGCCATATGCTATCCTGTACACATATGAAGTCTATAAAAAGTTTTTAAAAAGAGGAAAAAAGAAAATGAAAGTCAAATTTCTGTCTGTCTTCATGGTGTCTCTAGTTGCAGAAAGTTAGCAAATTAGAGATTTCCTAGTTACTACACCTCTGAAGCCAGAAAATATAATATTTGCACAGAATCCTCCTTCAATGTTTTTTATACACGCATATACATATTATGGTATTAGATGATAAGAAGGTTGGTTCCCAGTTTTGATCCAGCAAGGTGGCATTCCAGAGGTACTTTTTGAATCTACAACTAATCTGGAAATAATTAAAATGATTTTCAGAAGGATGGGCCAGTTAATTAGACAGAAAATTGACCAGAATACAAAATGGCACTTGCCGCCTCAAATGTGTCCAATGGTCTCCTTCTTCATTGTTCTTATTAAAAATGAATCTATTTGCCCTATTTTTTGGTGGCAAAGGTCAACAAAGGTGTCTGTAACACATCTGTATGATAAGTGACATAATTTAATGTTTGTATTGCAAAGGCCGAGGTGAAAATGACCCAAAGGTGTGATAAGTGTGCATGTGCTATATTTAGATCCATATTATCTATAATTATTGAGGAAACAAGAAAATATATTCATAAAGATAATTTAGGACTATTACTACTTTCCTGTGTATGATTGCAGCTGCATCCAATCACTGTCAATCGAGGCAATAACAAAATAAGTAGCAGTAGCTGCTGGTGCAAGTTTTTATGCCGCACTCTGTATATATCATGGTGCAAACAATATTTATTCTCCAGAAGTTCAAGTTCATTCTATTTACTTTTAAGTTAAACAGTGATGACCCAAAAACATTTGTCACGGTCATAACATCATTAGCTGGCCCACATTTAAACAATGAATTTATTGTTTTCGTGATAATCTTGTTGATACTTCGTGGCATCTTTACACTAATGTGACATTTGACATCAGCTATCAAATTTACATCCGGCAACAGGAAAGCCCATTTTTGTCTAGTTTAAAATACACTTTATTTATCACAAAAGGTTATATTTGTAGCCAGACAAACTTTTTTCATCACTGGGTTGTGTGTTTTTTCTTCTTCCTTTATTCGGGTGAATACCGTAACGGAATAAGTTAATTGCAAAACTCATCCAATGCGCCAATGAACAAGTTACTGAGTATCGTACAGAATTGTATTTTCCAAAAGCTACACTGTAAAATTATTCTGGTAGTTTAACGGCATCTTGCTGGTAAATTTTTTCACAGTATCTTGCTGCAAAAATAACCGTAACAAGCTAGTTTACTGTAAAGTAGAACAAAGGGATGTTTGCTGTAAAATCTACATGTGATGATAAATTACCGTGGAATATTCAAAATGGCACTTAACCGTAAACTAGTGGTATTTTACCGTATAAACTATACTTAAATTGCAAGCCAACGACAGAAACTCGTTACAGTGGAATACTAAACAGTTTCAAGCTCAGTCAGCGCACTAAGGTCCACTAGCTGTCTGTCAAAATTACTGAAAATTACCTTATTTGATAAAGGCACACTAAATATAGCTGGATGGCAGGTAATTAGTATTAAGAAGACAATGAAGTGAATGCAATAGATTTTGGCAACTGTCATATTGAGTGACAATCCAGCTTTGTGACCAGTTGTAGGCAAAATTGATGATGAGATGCTAAGGCCTGGCGTCCACACCATGTTACCCCATAGCAAATACACACAGATGTTCAATGTCCAATGCCACTGGTCTCATGAGACTCGCTGTGAGGCAGATGTAATGATGAGATGATAAGGCTGCTGGGAGTCCACATCATTTTACACATTTACCCCATGGGAGGGGTCTTTTACTCGCCTCATCATTTTCCTCATATTAAAGAGCAAAAATACCATTAATAATTCATAAAGAGGTCTTTTGGCTATGTTGGTGCTATCTTATGGAATTTGTTGCCATCAAGTTTAAAGGATGTAAACAACCTGATTGGTTTTAAATATGCCTTGAAACGCCACATTTTAGTTTAATTATTTTACGAATCTTACTTTTATATATTTCTGTTTTTATACGCCTTTTGTTTTAAATGTTTTTTTATACTATATTTTACTATATACTTTTATGGGCCATCCGCAATCAGCTGTGCTGATGATGCAACCCATGTAAAATATATTGGAATAAATAAATAAATAATAAAGTTAGTCTAGTTAGTTATAAAGTGTACAATATACTCACTCAACGGAAGTACGTCTAAATGACCATTTTGGCAGCCGTCTGGACAGCAACACTTATGGTGCAGTTCAAAATACTGAAAATAAGAACAGGCATTTGCAATAATTTTTTGTATTATTAAACAACAGCATTACCTCCACTTGATCTTCTAATCGATCAAAGGTATTACTTGAATTAATGTATTTAATCTAGTGACTGAGGGGGTGGTTTCCACGTTTGCAGTAGGAAACTGCATTTTATTAAAAGCAGCCATCATTGGCCTCTCTATGGATTTTTCTAACTTCATTATGTGACTTTATCATGAAGATAAATGAATCTATTTTAGTCCGAGTCCAATCTTATAATTCTTATTACAATGAACAATGCATTATACAGGGATCCATAATATGTCCACTTGTTTTTTGTGTGCGCATATTTTGTCATAAATAACATGGAGCAGTGCAAAGTGATCGGAAATGTTAGCTACAAGTCAAAGCCAAACTTTCCAGGAGCTGATAATAACTGTTCTGGGAGCCAGATAACCAGAAATTTCCTATATTCTCCATTGTAATATCTCCTGCTTCTCTGTGCCCATAATATATGGCCATAATAATGACAAGATGGCTAAAAATTATCATTGGAAAGATAGGAAACTTGAAGTTAATTGGAAACTGAGAGGGGATTTTATGGGTTAGAAAGTTGGGATTTGATATGTTGCTAACATTTCTGTACCATTTTGTGCTGCTCCATGCCATTTTAATATTACAAAATATGCACACCCCCCCCCCCCCCCCTAAAAAAAAACCCACAAAATTACCAAAAACAGAAGTGGAGATTAATTAGGGATCCTAACATAATATCTGTACTATGGCAGGGATCGAAATAAGGTTTAATAATGGTAACCCGCTTTCTGGTTACCATAAATATTGATGTGGTAACCACTCCTAACCGCAACTATTGTGACCAAATTATTTGACGCATTTTGCTGCGACGGCGGTCCGTTTAACGAGTAAAAATAAATATTATGGCAATTTCCACGTAACTTGCACGATCGTTCTCGACTTATTTCAATCCCTGCTAAAGAACTTGTCAAAGAGATTGGTAGTCAAAACAGGAGTGTGCATGTCAAAGAGCCCTGTGTTGGTCACTGAGGTTTGAGATGGTGGTAGTGGATTAGGGCTTTATGTCCTGTATTTCTGGACCTGATGGGCTAATTAGGACAGGCAGGGACCATGGCAATGAGACGAAGGATGAAACAGCCATCCAACTTAGGCTTGACCGGGAATTGAACCCGGGACCCAGTGGTTTGAAGCCTAGCGCGCTACCACTAAGCTGGGCCCCCACCCCTCTGAGGTTTGAGGTCTTCTCATTACACTCTGCACGACAACATGGCTGCAGCAAGAAGCCGTTCACCAATGCATTTTCAAACATGTAAGTCATTTTAAGTTGTATATTTCCCAATACTCGTGTGATCAAGTGTTCAGTAAATTGATGAAATCTTGAGACGTCATCAAATAATTCCATTATTTTCCCTTTAATATTATTATCCTCATTATGCAAAATATATGCTGAAATATCAATAATTAAGAATCTCACAAACTAAGATTGGAAAAAGTGCAGTATAGCGGACCCAGATTTATGACCATATTTAACGAGTCTCATTGCCAGGCCTAAGACGTAAAAATGCTTGAAATCAATGTATGATGTCACAAACTAATGTAGTGTATGACGGCGGTTTCATCTTCACGGTAAAGACAGCTTTTTTTTTGCTTTTTCTAGGTGGCTACTGCCCCCAAACCCCGCTTATCTACACCAAACGTTATTTTAATTGTGCTAGAACTAAAATATTTGATAAAATTTAATTTTTATAGTGCGCCAAATATGGGCATAGATTTTGGTCCACTATACTGCACTAAACCCCGAAGCTTCTGTATCTACAGGTGAACCTCGCCATTAGTCCAACCTCAGTGCAGATTGTACTGGGCTTAATGTTGGAATGACGTCATAGAGAGGTCAATAACTATGGTAACACCCTTTTCACACGGCAGCCATGTTGGCATTTTTTGCCTCATTGACCTCTCTTTGCACTCAGATATAGTATTGATATATCATCAGTAGACAATGGCCATGATGGTGAGGTCACAGATTGCAAGAACAATGGAGAAGTAATGATGTCATAATATATGACGTAATCAAAATGGCGGTCCCTTGTACTCAGTGTCTATGCTGTGTGAGAAGGAGGCCAATAATGGGTGGTTTTAAAATTTATTTGTACTCAATGGTGAGGTGGTAGTAAAAGGAGGAGTTTCCCTGCACAGCAATTTTCAAACAAGCGACAGGGCTCAGCTTCTGCAATTTGATTATTTTCCAAGAACTTTCTCTTTAGGCCCACTAGATCTATATGTTCACCTACTTGGCTTCAAAAGGTCTTGCAGAGAAACCTTTTAAAGTAGGAACAAAGTTGATTATATTTCCACTTTCGGGTTTTTTTTTTCGAGACTGGTTCTTGCTATGATCCCACAGATAAATGAATTAGTTGCTGAACTGGGCATAGTTGACTGATGAGATAAGATGAGATGAGATGAGATAGGACGAGACGAGATAAGATAAGATGAGACAAGACTATACGAGATGTGGGGTCCATGAATTTACCCCATGGGTGGTGTCTTAACTTGCCTCAGCATAGACACCCAGTAAAAGGCACCACCGATTTAACATCTCATGCGACATACATCCAGCTGCGATGTAGCTCATGAAAAGTGCTTGGGATTACGATTCAAACCCAGGACCTTCAGGGGAGCAGGCTATAAATGTGGTCTAAATGAACTCTCGCATAACAAATGCAAAAAGCCTGAATAGGAGGAATTGCAACTGAGGGCCCATGAACTGAAAAATAATTATTGAAGGCACTATGGTATTGCAAGGATTCACACCTACTGAGGTCAATGAACTGTGCAATGCCATTGCAACATTTTAATTTTCTATATTTTCAATACATGTACAATTGTGCAGTAATGATTATACAATGTCTATGTATTTAATGTAATGTATTGTACACTTTACATTGTTTGAATTGTACAATGTATACATGTACGAATAAATTATGCATATAGACACCTTTTATCCAATCAGCTTTTAGCAAACTTTTGCACTGCATAGTACAACTTACTGCAGTAGCAAACTTCATCTGTTTCTAGCTAGTGGAGTCTACCTGAAACGCATAACTACCCAGACAAATCCATTCCTGTCACTAGATATCTTCAGGCAACCCTGGAAGAGGGGTACTATATATAGAAAAACCGCACGACTAAATGCAGCGTCATCAGCGTCATGAACGTCTTCGACTCGCGATTTATTTTATGCATATCTCAGTCAATTTTAGTCCGATTTTAAAAATTTCAACTTTATTATGTACATAAACTTATTTACTGTTACTACATAAGGTTGACATTAATCGGTCACTTTAATTATAGTCACACCGGCACTTTGTCGACTGTACTAATTTTGTCCTTATTTGGGCAAAGCAACGTCCTGGGCTTCCTTTTATGGGCATCGACAAACGTCATTCCTTGTGGTATAAAATGCAGATCATCCAGCCCTTATCACCCGGTATTTCAGGTGATAAAGCTGCAATTGAGGAATAAAGTTTATATCCATATGACATACATTGTTATCACAACTCTCCTAATCATCGTGATCATTATTTGCTTTAAAGTGATTTTACATTTTAAGATTCCTGATAATATTGACTCGGATAGCGACATTACATGGCCAATTGTGCCACGTGCGTTTTCCATGAGAAGGATAAACGCCTCATTATAATTAGCTAAAAACCATGCGTTTCCCATGCGGTTTTCCTTCTCATGGAAAACGCACGTGGCACATTTGGCCATGCAGTTCAGCTGCATATAGCTCGGGGTATCAGATGTGGTCTGGTTCAGTTTAGTCCTTAATTGAAGAATGTTGTACACAGAGAAACCATGAGTGTATACACACAGAGCTTCTTAGCAACTTCTTGATATCAAAGAGAATCTATACTCTTTCATAATCTCCAGGGCTTTGTTTTATGTTTCTTAGCAACTCAGAAAGATATCGAACATTGACATACTATAGCTGCTAAGCCCACAGGCCAGAGTTTCATAACACCTATCTCTTTTAACTTGTATATATAGTGATTTTTATTCTGTTCAGCTTTGAGTCAATTATAAATTTTTATTATTATTTTTTTCTTCCTCTGGGCTCAACATACTATTATTTTAAATCCATACACGGATAGCCAGATTGGTTACAACCACTGACACAAGCGGTATATATTTGTCTGTATTTTTAATTTAATTTAATTATTTGTCTGTATTGTAAAATTGTATTTTATTGTTATTTGTACTAGTCACAACCGGGACCGACTTGCTGTAAAATACATAGTTACAACATTAAATATAGACTGTCAGCTTAACACTTTTAGTATTATTATCTTATTACTGTAAAAGTGCTGTATTATTGTATGTTATTACTGTACATGTTATTTTTATGTTTGACAAATGTATCAATATATAATGATGATAATATCCTGTCAATAAAAGTATATATGTATATCATTCTGGAGTGACAGAATGAAAAATTGCCAATGCGTGTCACATGATGTTTTTTTTTTAAGCTTTATATGAAAATTATAGATTATTTTTATACGCCTACTAGATTATCTAGCAGAATAGGCCTATGGCAAAGCAACTAAACTTCTGCCCATTTATCATATTATACATTAATCAACAGCAATGGTACGTCAGAGTGATAAAATAAAGAAACTGATTGTGTGTGAGACAATTCCGCTCGTGTCTATATTTGCAGCAAGGGTGGCCGCCACATCAGACAATGTCTACATTATTATATTATATGTATCAATAGGCTATATACAACGTTTACAGATGTATTATTATTGCAATACATGCTAGTATTTATTTTCCTTCAATTGGGTGGGGTGTATAGTGCACTAACCACTGACCAGCCACTCTCCGGGTTGTGGGTCCGAGACAGCCCTCCATACATTCTTTTGACATGGCAGCCATGTTGGCATTTTTTGACTCATTGACCTCTCTTTGCACTCAGATATAGTATTGTGACTTCATCAGTCGACAATGGCTATGGTGAGGTCACAGAGTGCATGAACAATGGAAAAGTAATGATGTCATAATATATGACGTAATCAAAATGAGGTCAATGAGGCAAAAATGCCAACATGGCTGCCGTGTACTTCCATTATTTGTTTGCCTAGTACAGTCAACCCTCATTTATCCGGGCTTCACTTATCCGATTCCCTCGCTATCCGCACACAGTTGGCTGGGAACAAATCTACTTTTATGCATTTACGTATATTCAGTTATCTGGTTCCCCTATTTATTCGCACAGTTAACTGGGGGATGAAGGTGTGAGGATAAATGAGGTTTGACTGTAAATAAATTTCCAAACTACAGTTAGACAAGTTCATATGACCAGCTAACACAGGCAGACGAAGATATGATAAAGCTAAGAGTCTTATTTATCTATCTATCTATGAGTAAAACAACATATCCGCGAGATGTCGCCACCAGTAGGCCACGTTAAGCAAAGAATAATAAGTATAAGAACCCACACTCTCGTAAGCAGAACGCGCTATGCCTACAGGGAAAAGGAGGCGCATTGTTAACCGAGCTGATTACGTCATAAACAGAGAACAATCGGTACAATTGAGTGACATCATACTGGTCGATTATATTGTCATATGCCACGGACATGATAGCGTTCAGATTTTGGTTTTTGTTGACCTCGTAAATATGGTAAATATTTAGTCCATCCGCTTGTTATGACAATGAAATAATGTGGAAATTACATTTTAATGTGTTGTTCATGTGAAATTGGCAAATCTATGCACTTGACTGGAAATTTCTTAATGAATATTATTATCCACTAGGGGCGTTATAGAACTCTGGCATGCAATGCATACTGGGAAAAGGAGGCGCAGGCGTTTACAAAGTGAAGTATAGCGAGTGGCGCTTCTTGGTAGTTATTCTTTGCTTTATGCACGAGGTGGGCGCGTGATTTGTGGCTTGTGAATTGGGCAGGTGTTTTGATGGTTTCAATGCCTTTTATAGATAGATAGCATCCCAGGTAGATCAATGGATCAATGTGCCCATGTAACAGCTTAAACTAAGTGCAATAAAAGAAACATCAAATATTCTAATAACAACACCATACAAGTGAAGTGGGTACCATTTTTAGAAGTGTATCCGTGCTACTGGTCTGAAGTTGTATGACCACTAGAAGTACAATGGAGGCAGATGGAATGATGAGATGACAAGGCTTGAGTCCACACCATGTTACACGCACATTTACTCTATGAGAGGGGTATTTTACTTGGCCAAGAAAGTAAATGGTGTAAGGGAAAATGCACTACAAATCCAACGTTTCATGCAAATAAATAAATGAATAATTCAACTTTCAATTGATATCAATTGAACTCATAAATAATACCTTGCATGTAAAAACATTATATCAATAGTGGATGGTGAGGAGTCCAACATAGAGTTTTGTGGGAGGAGGAAAAAGTATATTGGCCGAAACCAGTGGGTAAGCAAAACAAATATAATTTTTTTCTGAATGATTACAACACATGCATTTTCATTTTGAACTTTTCTGTTGATAGGTATACATAATAGTTTAATGTAGACATTTGTTAACCCCTAAACCTATTGCAATCTGCAAGCCAAGGCAAAATCATCTTGTTACTATCTATCTGACGACAGGCATGCCCAAAAATGTACAATCAGGGTGAAGTTAAATTTCCACATCAGCTATCTCAAATTAATAATTATCCAATTATTAACATTCCAATAACAATTATAACCATTTTGCTTTATTTATATGTCAATTATTTCTTCTTTATATTTTCCTTTTCAATTTCAATGTAGTATAATTTGTTGGTAAAGGCATCAAAAATTGCTACATCTGTGATCAAAATTGTATGTATTTCTAAATTTAATGTGCATATCATTCCATCAATCCAAATTTCCAAAATAATATGTCGAAAATTATAAGGTGGCCCCTCAGAAGACATATAATTGTCTTAGAGGGTCTCCTTGCCTCCTTTTATAACTGACTTTCCCCATGGGGCTAATAAATTCTTTGTTATTGTCATTGTTGAATACTCCCAGTGGGGGTGAATGTTATTTTTAAAAGAAATATATATTTATTTTTAAAATGGCCAATAAATGAATCTTGAATTTCTATCAGAGGTTTTAGCAATATTTTTTCTCTTAGATGATTTTAATCACAATTTAATTTATGACACCATGAAAGTCCGAATAAAATTTTGGCCCTGACTGTAAATAAGAGTCTTTTCACTGAGCAGCCCTGAATTCAGCAGGATATAAGTCCTTCCTCTCCTCTTATTACTCATTTTGCTTTTCAGACATAGTAGTCTATTAGTAGAACGTAACTGATTCCATAAATAAAATCTTCTCCGTGAAATAACAGCAATCTATTGAATGATAAGATGTCAAATATACATTAAAATGCGCTAAAAAATACCGCTGCTAGGATGCACTTCGCTTCAGCCAATCACAGCCAAGGGCGGGAATTTATTCAGCCAAAAGAATCGCAGTATTATGTCTTAGCCACCTGGTGGAAATATCGCAAACCTTCCGTGAAAAACCACTATTGTTCTGATCTTCATGTAACAAAACACTTGTCAAAATGAGTATTCCTTCTTACTCGCTCCTGTTCAAAATATATAAACAACTTGAGATCTACAAGTACTATTATATTCAATACTATTTATTTGACCCTTTTTGATCTGTCCCTATCATGTCTAATATTGACAGTTGAAGGTGAAACAATAGAAGATGTAATTGTTCTCAAGTTGTATCCCTTGATTTATAACACTTTTAAAGATATCATGTTCACTCGAGTAGAGTTCAAATCAATATATGACAAGGTCATATAAATAAAGATAAAAATATACCGAAAGAAAACACTTTTTTAAGTACAAATGTTTGAGTCAAGTTGGACCTTAAGAGAAAGTCTACTTCCACCTTAATATCTAATGAGGTCACCATTCATAAAAAGTAACTTTTTATCATTTATAACCATGATTAAATTTGATTTATTATTTAATTTTCTTTTTAGCATTGAAGTATCTTGAAATTGAAGACTTCCATTAAAAACTAGAGATTTCAGTTTAGAGAACTGATGCACAATCAAACACCATTGTAAAACAGATTTAACTGTTCCAAGTACAGCAACACAATTCACTACTGGCATATGGCAATGACTGCGTTGGGTGTGACAAACTAAAGATAGTGTTGCTATTTATAGACAATTAAATTTATAAGAAATTATTTGGGTAGAAGTTGTGAAGTAGTGATGGTCCATGGTAGGTGTGACAACCTTAAATAGAGACTTGTGAAAACCTAAAAAAAGATTTTACTACTTTTGTAGTCTGAGATGACTGTGACAGCTGTAAGAGTCGTGACAATAAATATTGAATCTATTGATCAATGAAGTTGTGACGAAGGTAGTGTGGGAGCTTTACTTGCAATGGGGTAGGGCGGAGGCCTAGCTCAGAGGTAGCACTCTGCTTCCAACCGCTGGGTCCCGGGTTCAATTCCCGGTCGAGCCTAAGTTGAATGGCTGTTTCATCCTTCGTCTCATTGCCATGGTCTCTGCCCGTCCTAATTAGCCCAACTGGTGCAGAAATACAGGACGTAAAGCCCTAATCACACACACACACACACACACACACACACACACACACACTTGCAATGGGGAGAAAAAGTACCATTAGAGTTTCCTGCTGCTACAACCAAACAGAGAAACAAGGTCATGTAGTGAAAATAATGTACATGTCCCAAGTGTAAACTTGGAATTTACCAAGAATTGTTTTTCATATATTGGAGCTACAAATTGGAACTCTCTACCTGACTCCCTTAAGCAGTTTAGATATTTTTAAAAAAGAGGCCAGGAAGAATTTTTATCTTCCATCATTATAATTGTTTTATTTATTACTAGCTTTATTTGTTAGCTTTAGTTTCTGTTATATTTTTCTTCTTTTTAATGTTTTTATTTACTCGTAACAGGGCCATTTTGTGAAAGAGCTGCTGCTCAAAATGTTTATACCCTGTACAGACCCGCCAAGTATTTTTTTCCGACTTGCTGGATATTTCATTCAATTTTGCTGGAGATTTGGGTCTTGATGCTGCAGATTGCAATTTTGGTTTTGATGCTCCACCTGGTGATAAAACGGTGCTTTTATTTCCGAAATCATGAAGATTTTGTGACGTTTTTGTGTGCTAAAACCATGGTCCAACTGTATTACAATTTATGGTAAAACATTGCGGGAGGTTTGATGGAGCTTGCTGGAGTGCGGGAGAACCTATCAAAATGCGGGACACTCCCGCGAAATGTGGGAGACTTGGCAGGTCTGCCTGTATAAATATGTTTTATAAATAAATAAACCAATAGCACTTGCTGCCAAATCAGACATGCCAAGTCTCACGCATTCGGCGTGAGTCTCACGCATTTGGTTGCTGTCTCACGCCTCTGGACTTGAGTATTTTGATTGAACTCACGCAATGAGGACCAGAATAAATCTTTAACATTTTAATGTAAACTGGTTGGAAAGAGCCAAAACTCAGGCATTCACCACTCAAGAACTTGGCATCTCTGGCCAAATTAGCTGACCTCCTTCGACAGGGTATTATAGTTTTTTTGTCAAATAACAATCATGCTTACCATTCCTGGAACACTTACTTTTATTTGTCAGCCTTATGGGATATTGTTGCTTGGTAAGCTAATTTGTCTGGCAAATTACATAATTACTGACATTATAACGTTATGATCATAGATGCAGCAACTGACCCTGTAGCGGATAAGTATTGTTTAATGACGTCATCCATATTGTGACGTCTTCCATGTAACAATTGTTAGTGACGTCATCTGGTAGCGCCCCCTGTAGGCTCTGTTACATTCTCCCCCGTGTTAACCATAATTTTGTAATTGAAGGCAATCATTGCCATGTTAATTCTTTCATTTTATTTCACATTCATAAAACATATATTATAAATTAAATTTTCAAAACATTTTGTACATAATGTGAGGAGACCAGATGATGTTTGAACTGGATTTGGCTGTGCACACTGTAAGTTCAAACTATTACAACTAAATTAGTCTTAAGTGCATGTTCAAAATTCGTTTCTATGGCAACAAGTATGATTATCACATTCATATTGTCCAACTTCCAAACACATTTATTCTAGGTGCAAAATCATGCACATTCTGGTGAGTAGCTAAGAATTGTGATAAACTAGAGAAAAGTGTGATAACAACCAAACTACTTAATGCATACATAGATAATCATGAATACATATCTTACATACATATAAGTTCTGCATCGGTACATAAGAACATCTTCTGCCTGGTGTACAGGGTGCGGCCTAAAAACTTGCACTGGGCTTCTCCTCTTTCGGGATAGCTCTAGGTTACTCAAATGCTTATGAGGTCTGTTAAAGTTTTGCCTCATTAAGTAAGGGGTATAAGCAATTGGTCATTGTGATATTTTTGATCTTGTAATGTCAGAAAATATCAGTGTCTGAATTATTGAGAGGGTGCATGCTGCAAGGCTTGTTCTGAAAGACACATGTCACAGAAGTCGGAATTCTGTCTGCTTGCATGGTGTCTCCAGTTGCAGAAAAGTTTACAAATTAGAGATTTCCCAGTTAATACACCTCTGAAGCCACTGTAAATATAATATTTGCAGAGAATCCTCCTTCACTGTTTTCTATACATGCATATGTATATTACGGTATTAGATGATAAGAAGGTTGGTTTCAGTTTTGATCCAGCAAGGTCATAAAATTAAAACATAGATATATAGTGGTATTCCAGAGGGACTTTTTGAATCTACAACTAGTCTGGAAAAAATCACATGATTTTCAGGAAGATGGGCCAGTTAATAAGACAGAAAAGACAGAAAATTTATCAGAATCCAAAATTGCTTTTTTCACCTAAACGCTGTCAATGGTCTACCTTCTTATTAAAAATGAATCTATTTGTCCTATTTTTGGTGGCAAAGGTCAACAAAGGTGTCTGTAACACATCTGTATGATAAGTGACATAATATAATGTTTGTATTGCAAAGGCCGAGGTGAAAATGACCCGAAGGTGTGATAAGTGTGCATGTGCTATATTTAGATCCGTATTGCTAATAATTCCTGAGGAAACAAGAAAATATATTAATAAAGATAATTCAGGACTATAATTACTTTTGTGTGTATGATTGCAGGTGCATGTGATGATTATCAATTGAGATAATAACAAAAGAGGTAGCAGTAGCTGCTGGTGCAAGTTTTTATGCCACACCCTGTACGCATATCTCATTCATGATAAATAAGAAAGTTGCATTAAGTTTATATGCAGCAGACATATTTTCTATTGTGATATTTATTGACTGTTTAGAATTACAGTAGCACATAAAACAGTAAGACCATGTGCAAACTTTAAAAGTTTTCATAGAAACTTTGAAAGGTCAAATACAGTTAGTTTCATTAAAAACAGCTAGACTATCGCATTAGGTATTACTGAAGTGGTCTTATATGTCGTTCGGATGAGATGTAAAATTGGCAGGTCCCTTGTACTCTGTGTCTATGCTGAGGCAAGTAGAAGATCGCACCCATGGGGTAAATGTGTAACATGGGTGGCCTGCTCTCTCTCACCTCATCAATCAACCCTCGATAGTGGCAAGAACTCGCCTTAGAGGGCTGTTCTTCCCATATCTATCTATCTATATATTGGGGTTTCACTGTACCACAAATGCAACTCAATGGGACTCAATTGAGCTCATTGGGGCCCAATCTCCTGGCACCTGAAGCATGAATAGACACTTCCAGCTGTATTGATCAACAAAGTCATTGACCTATACTAAATATAGCTAGACTTGTAGACTTGGCGACAATTTGGCTCAGAAGTTGCCATGGTTACTGATAGAATAGTCTCCAAAAGAAATGTCCTTTTGAAGATAATCTTTAAACTTGGTACCTCGCAATTAGGACTACCTTTATAATGGAACTTTCAGGAGTCTTAATATTTAGGTGGTCTTAATAAGATAGAATGGTAAGAATACATTATGGTCTTGAATTAAAGGTCTCAATTAGCGAAGTGGTCTCAAGAGTGAAGTGGTCTAGGTACATAGTGAAGTGTTCTTAATTGTTAGGTCAATTTTTCACCATTGTCTTACCATTGTACAGTTTCATAAAATACGGTTGACTCTTGCTGTCTGTAGCGACCTGTACCTGGCTGCAGTCTAAACATGCTAAAGCCAGCTGCTTCTGTCCACTTCTATAGCTAATAATCGGCTTACATCTATCACCAGATAAATATAAACCTCGGTAAATGTAAGAAATTAATCTAATATATCATAAAATATGTACTTTTACGTAGATCCGGTTTTGAGTAGACAGCTATGACAGTTTCAATTTGACGGGCAGTTTTTAATGAAACTAACCGTATGTACAGCACTCTTGCTATCATAATTGACCTCACAATTAAGACCACCTCACCATAGTGCAAAATGAACTGGTCTTGGTGCCATGATGGTGATATTCCACTATAAAGGAAAAACTCCTTTATGACAAGCACAAGGAATTATTGACTAATTAGTGAGTTCAAAGGTGTGAAGTACATTAGGTTACTTGACAATTGCATTATACAGTTTAGCTGAATTCAATGAAGTGCAGTCAATTTTGCTTTGCTGGTGTCTATACTGAAGCGAGTAAAATACCCCACCCATGGGGTAAATGTGTAAGAAGGGTGGACTCCTCCTCTCTCACCTCATTTATTAACCCTCGATAGTGGCAAGAATTTGCCTTAGAGGGCTGCACTTTCCATATCTATCTATCTATCTATCTATCTATCTGTCTATCTATCTATCTATCTATCTATCTGTCTATCTGTCTATCTGTCTATCTATCTGTCTATCTATCTGTCTATCTATCTATCTATCGATCTATCATCTATCTATCTATCTATGGCTATATCTATCTATCTATCTATGTGTGCTCGCAACATCACCATTGTTTTGAATACCTGGTCATTCAGGTGTAGATGCTCATTTGTTAACTAGCAGTCCAGCGACCTAATTATGGACATGTTTTGCTAGTTTACTTAGTTAAACAAAATGATTGGTTAAACTATGTAACCGATAGGCTGAGTAAAGACTTAAGAGATCTGCTCTTTAAAATGCAAGTTAAATGGATTCATTTTTTTGGAGGTTGGTAAATTTTTCCGAATTTCCTACTTTTCAGAACATGCTTTGAGTAAACTCAGCACATGAACATCTAATTATTCAGTGATTTCATTGTTGGACCTTTAATTTACTTTAGATGAGTAAACGAGCATAACATGTACATAATTAGGTCGCTGGGCTGTGAGGTGACGTCACACAGTGTGTAGGTATCGTTGATAACATTGGGTATAGTACGTCTTGTGATGAGTTATATCATTGCGATCAGTCTAAGTTCCACACATATTGACGATATATTTTCCATATTTCAGTGTGCAGTCCACTGAAGATACCAATGACTGACACTGAAACTTCTATCACCTGACCAGGGTTATCCTACTTGTTATGAAAGACAGGTTATTGCGAGATTGTCCAAAAATGGATTGCAAGCCTTTGACCAGTCATGCATGTACAATAATATAAACACCGGTTATGAAAAACGCTTTGAGTCATTCCATGTCAATTCAACAAATGCCTCCCAACGTTATTGACTGGATAAAACTGTACAGTGTTCCACCTAAATGAATGGTGTAGAAAAAAATATCATTCAATATTCCTCAGAAGCTGAAAATATTGCATTGTAATGCGTTTATAAGGTATTAGTAAAAAATTCATAACTGTATAATGAACAATATCCCCACAATGAACTTTTTACTGAATATTGCCAAAAATATTATCTTTAAAATGATTTAGGTTCCAGGTTGGTGCATATTTTCATACATTAGCAATTTGATGTTGAATTTATTGAAAATTGTGTTTTTTCCGAATTTTTACCCCATTTTCATTCATGGTACTGATAAAACTCATATCGAAGAACTCATGTTCTACATGAATTATTGTTCTTGTTAAAAATGGTGTTTCACAAAAACGACTTAAATGAAAACGATATTTCAAGCAGGCAGAATATTATGGAAATTCAACCTGTGCCTCTCAAAGTTTGTCTAGCTAGAGTAATGGGGCCAAATCTAAACCATGTTTATTTTAGAGGTCTCAACTTGAATAGTTTTTAAGATATAATCATTTAAAAACTGCATTTCATATGACGTAGCCAAAACGAGTGCAAAAAACGGCTGAATCTTAACTTCTTCTATGATTTATCTATCCAAAACGAGAAGATATATTGATCTAAAATTTTGCACACCTCCTATAAACTAATGAAGCTTTGCCTCAGAATTTGTTAAGGCAAATCTGGGATGGTCAGGTGGGAAAATTGTTCTGAAATTTGTTGAATTGACACAGAATGACTCCTTTTTGACATTACCAAATAGTTCGTCACAAGCGGATCCAAGTGTATACGATTCTGAATGTCTCAGCTTCCATAGC
This sequence comes from Alitta virens, assembly GCA_932294295.1. NCBI lineage: Eukaryota > Metazoa > Annelida > Polychaeta > Phyllodocida > Nereididae > Alitta > Alitta virens. Next base: position 38,817,823 of record OW028578.1, read on the forward strand.
TGCTGAAGCAGCGCAATGCTTTTGATGGACAGGTGCAACACACACAAAGCTTCTTACACCTAATCTTTATATTACATATATATATTATATATATAAGAACACAAGAAAATTGTGTAAGGAGCTCTGTGGTAACTCAAGCATCGATACTCCAGCTGCTGCAGTGTCAGCTTCCAAGCTCTCTTAAGAAGAAGCATGTAAGATTCTTTGGGTAGATATTGGCAGCTGCTACTTGATGGAAGAGAACTATACAAAGCTATACCAGATATAAAAGACAATTTTCAATTCATCTGCTGCCAAATGTCTCCAAAAAAGATAGACAGACAGATAGATTGATAGATAGATAGATAGATAGGCAGATGGGTAGATAGATAGGTAGATAGATAGATAGATAGATAGATGGATAGATGGATAGATAGATAGATAGATAGATAGATAGATGGATAGATGGATGGATGGATAGATGGATAGGTGGATGGATGGATATATAGATACTAGGTACATAGACAGATAGATAGATGGATGGATGGATATAAAGATAGATAGGTAGATAGACAGATAGATAGATGGATGGATTTCTTAACACCTTAACTCAAGTATTCATCACATTGTTGCTCTAGCCATTGAAACACTTTTGTCGGACTTACAAAAATAAACAATTTGCACTGACAGAAGCTCTACATGTTTATCAAGCCATTGATCATTCATTTGTAGCAAATACCGACACATAATTTTATTTATATATATTTTTTTATCGTGTCGTCTGCTTCGCTATCTTTCCTTTGTTGCCGGGCAACGTCGAACACTTTAAGAGACAAAACCTTAAGAACGCCTTTTGAGCAAATGCTCAGACCTTAAGAGAGAGAAAAGAGTAGAATAAGAGGAAAAACAAGAATGAACAAAGCAAAAAGAGGGTGGGGGGGGGGGGGGGATATCTGTGATTTTTACCCAATAGAATGACATCTGTGGGTATGATATCTATCTTTGTTTATATTAGTTAGTTTTTTTTTTTCATCTAATGCATTTACTAGTCTTGTCATATTTATATATTTTATAAGGAAGATTTTTGAAGAAAATTTTTTTTTCTTAATTTCTTGTATACAGGTCTATGGTACTTAATTGATAAGGTCAATGGAAACTTTGCCAAGTACAGCATAATCGCTATGGGCGAATGTTTGTTAAATAAACAAATTTAACACAATTAGGATAATGTATATCATCTCATCATTACGTGTGCTTCTGGCAACTGGTATATAAGCTAAGCTTCAGACCCAGTAGCATTGAGACATACAATATATATATATATTGTCTGTATATATTTGTCTTATTCTTTCTGCTCACATTTTGCACTCGAACCCAGGACCTATAGCACTGGAACAACTACATTACCCATTAGGCCAAAGCATCATGAGGGAGCCATCCAGCTTACATCACAGAACCAAATTACACCTGTATTACTGAGACAATATCGAACTTAAAAGTTTCATGTTATCCAAGCTACGTTTTTCTTGTCTCCTTCAAGGATACAACATTGAACAAAATCTTTTTATGGAAAAAATCTGTAAAAACTTCATCCATAAATGTTTAAGCAAAAAAGTAAGTAATTTCCCTCAAAAGTTTCCAACTGGAAGATTACCTGTCTCTGTCTGTCAATAAAGTATATTATAAACAGTCTGTGTGTCTCTCCAGATGTAATATCTATCTATCTATCTATCGATCTATCGATCTATCTATCTACCTATCTATCTATCTATCTATCTATCTTTCTTGCTTGCTTTCTTGCTCTATATTTAATATTTTCTTTGTCTATGTCTTAATTATTACAACTTGACCTTCAAAATGCTACAACACCTTTTGTGTGTACTTCAACAGTACGTAAGTCATTATGTAACCATATTGTGAATGATAACTTAATTTTTTATTGTTTATTAAGGGGCGTTCACACTATCACATATAAGACCTACGTATGACGACGGATGGAATTTTTTTTTACGCTTGCTCATCCTTGGCCATAGGTGATTCACTCGCAGAGGGGGTTACGTATACTCGCGCTAATTCGTAGATCACTCCTGGTCGCGCTTGACCACCCATGGCCATTCGTGGAGAGGACAAATTTTTTTTAACATGTTTAAAACCTTGGCGGTCGTTCTACAAGTAATTTGTTTATATGGAGCGGAAAGCGAATGAATTCGGCCGTGAAGCGGCCGAATTCATGAGCTTACGCTCCTTCCGGTATTGTGTGTGTAAATCTGTTTTTGAATCATTGAGGTTGAATGTTGGTTAGTCTATGAGAAATTTCGGAGCCACACAAACTCTTTCAGTCACGTGATTTCTATGGAGCTGCCGCAAATCTTTCTTTGCTGTAAAATCTTTCTTTGCTGTAAAACAATCGGCTCTCACTAAATCTTTAATTTTAAAAATATATACAAGTTCTAATGCATTAAAATAGTTGTACTTGCCAATTCAGCGCTAATTGTCAAGGATTTCAAATCGTTAAACAACACCGACATGCTATACGCAAAACGCGCTATGCTACGGTTTCTTTGCACCAGAGGACGCCACTGTACAGCAATACAGCCACGACCGCCCCTAGCGGAATTTGTACAAAGCGTCATCAGACAATTCAACGGTGTTGACAGCATATAATCCAAGCTTTCCGCTCCTTCTGTCTCTGGCAGATAACATATTATAAGTTACGTGACTGGCTCGGGGTCCATCGGCGAGCATTATACAAACGTTCTACGTACATTCTTCATACGTGGCCATACGTATCCATACGTAGCCACTGTCCATATATACTAGCCATCCACTCGCGTCCACTCATAAAAACGATCGGCAGATGTCCATTGCTCGCCTGTCTACGAGCGATGTTAGAGCGATCTAGGATTGCCTATGAGTGCCTGATGGACGCCTGACAGATGCTTGATGCCGGACATCCGGCGAGCATTTATGGCCGTCCGGCGAGTGTTTTTTAAGGACGGTCTGGCGAGTGTTTTACGGATGTCTGGCGAGCGATCTTCGATTGCCCCAAGTACGCTCGTAGAAAGAAGTTATAAGTGATAAACAGAGCCACGAGTGAGCACGTATAGCCAATTTTTGACGTACGTGGTCATACGTATGTCTTATACGTGATAGTGTGAACGCCCCTTTACCCTATATACACCGGTGAATTGAACAACCTGTTATGCATAAATAAAGGCAGTGAGTCAATTATCAGGTACAATCAAATTTTTTTTGGCTGTGAGTTGGGAAAGCAGTGAGTCATCCTGTTACCCTATCTATATATCTATCTGTCTATCTATCTATCTGTCTATCTATCTATCTATCTATCTATCTGTCTATCTATCTATCTGTCCATCTATCTATCTATCTGTCTATCGCGCTGTCCATCTATCTATCGCTGCTGTCTTGTCTGTCGTCTCAAGCTGTCTGTTGTGATGTGTGTCTGGCCATTCAGCTCCTATCTATCTTTCGCTGTCTGTGTCTGTCTATTGATGTCTCTGTCTGTCTGTCAGGCCATCCATCTCACCATGGATCAATGAACCAGTGTGTTTTCTGCATTTACCTGTGTGTAAAAATCAACAACTAACAAACTATATGGAAGGGGATGGGTAACTCCAGGTGCATACAAAAATCCATACTCGGTGAAGAACTTATTTTTACTCGACGAAGAACTTTTTTCTCACTTTAAATGGAAATGCTTGATTGAAATCTTTGTAGATACAAACGAGGGAGATATACCATGCAAGACAATGCCATTGTTTCCATGTAAATATACATGAGATAAACTCTATATAATCATGGTGGTGGTGTGATAAACAAAAATTATCATGCACGAAATATTCATTGAGACTCTAATGAGACATTATCTCAATTCATTTGATTAAAGAGCAATTGTCTCTTTTTTACTTATATCATACATATATGTCTATTTAGCTTTCAATAATTGGTTTGATAGGGTTTTTTTCCTGTTATCTAAATGGTTAAATTACCTTTTGTTTGTTTGTTTTCACACAGCCCCATAGGGCACTAATGTCATGTACACCTAAAGGTCATACCCACGAGACTCAGTATATTCCTGAGACCCGAAGAGTCAAGGGAATATACTGGTCGAGGGGGAGTATATTGGGGGTATATACTGCATTGACCCATGGTATGACCTTTCTATCCCATGCCTCAGATTTTGTATTACTTTTATTATCATATATATTTTTTTTAATCTCAGTGATTCAGTATACTCCCTTATAAGCTAACTTTCCCCTCTAGATATTCCCGAGAAAAGTCTTGTAATGGGGAGAAAATGCACCTAGGCATGGGATAAAGCACAATATGAAACCTTAAATACATCCCTTAATTAATGTAATTATTACTTGTTAGTAAAACTGCTACATGGTGTGCAAAAAGTGACATAAAATATAATGGCATGCAAAAATTTAATCAGCCATCCGTTACCACTCAACAGTCTAAACTGACTGTATAGTTACACCATAGCTTGTTCAAGCAAGAGCCTTTCTCTACTTTCTATGGAGTAAACATCCCCTTACAAAGAATCACCTTCAGGGGCTAAGCACTCTACAATCACCATCACTGCATGTAGCCAAGTACCCATGCACACCTGGGTGGAGTGGAGCAAAGAGTTACAGAGGATCTGCTCAGTTCCTCCATGCCATGGTGGGGGCTCAAACCAAAACCATGTACATACCAATACCTTAATTACTAGACCACGACTCATGATTTCAGAACATTGTTGTTTGTCATGTGAATAAACAGTATTATATGCCGGCCAAACACAAATGTCAGATTTGCATGACATTTGGAAGAAGAAGTTTTGTGCAAGGAAAGTATCTGATCTTTGCCGCTGAGAAACTTTGTTTTCTTGTTTTTGTCATGTGATATTTGGCGACGTTGTCCTGTACTTTCGACAGCCAAGTACTTTCGACAACTACAATGGATCTCCATCAATACAAGAGAACCATTCGGAACTGTCAAAAAGTGTTGGTTATTATTTGGTTTTGTTGTATATGGGTCAGCTGTAAGTAATAAGCAAATATTTTATGGGGAAAGATACATTACAGGCTTTTCGTATTTGGTGTGCTGGTTATAAATGGATCCATCCAATTTCAACTGTAACTCAGAGCAGATGACGTCATGTGAAACCAAGACTCCCATTGGTTGTACTAAGGATGACCCTCAGCCAATGGGAGGCTGTGATTCTCACGACATGACGTCATCCACAGTTTAGTTTCAGTGCCTAAAAAATCTGTAGTTTAAATGGAAATCAATCACCTTTAACAGAATTTTTAGGCACTGAAACTAAACTGTGGATGACGTCATGAGAATCACAGTATTACCATCGGGTTAAAAGAATTACTTCAATTTATATTTTCTTTAAGGTATGTAGTTTAAAGAAAATATAAATATAAATATAAAAGTAATTCTTTTAACATGATGGTAATACTGTTCTGTAACTTTTCTGTGTTTTCCCTTTCTTTTATATGGTTTGTTATCTCTTGCCATGTTGGTCTGCCGACAATGAGCTAACGGAATTAGAAATGACATTTAACATTATTGAATTCAACATGTTTCACACAAGTAATAGTTGAATCCTCATAGGACCAAAAAAGAGAACTCATTTCAACAATGTAAAACGTGAGAATTCTCACAAAACAAATGAAAACAAAGGATTACGTATACTTGTTTTAGGGAAATATTGTAATAATCTTTCAAACTATTCAAGGTGTTTGGAATCCGGAGATGGAAAGATGTACAACCATTGAATCAGAGTCAGGATGGAAGCCTTCTTGGGCAATATACTGGCCTCGCAATCTTCATGAGCGACATCTCAGCTGGATGTCATTCGCATGAGACGTTAAATTTGCAGCGTCTTGTACTCGATGTCTATGCTGAGGCAAGTGAAAGACACCACCCATGAGGTTAATCATTATTCCAAGCGCTTTATGACTATAACATTTTCTGAATTTTCCCCAAACAATACTAAACTTTCTGTGAGAAAATTTCGTAATTCCTCTGCGTCACAACCAACCAAAGGAATGTCTAGCAATGCGCTATCCATGCAATAAAATGTTGATTGTGATCCCAGCCCACACTAAAATACATGTTCCTTAAAATAACTCGCATGGGTTCTTTGAATACTACATGGCCAAATGTGCCACGTGCGTTTTCCATGAGAAGGATAATGGCATGGAAAACGCAAGGTTTTTAACTAATTATAATGAGGCAAAAACCATGTGTTCAACCAAACGCATGGAAAATGCACGTGGCACAAATGGCCATGTAATGTCGCTATCCAAGTCAATATTATCAGGAATCTTAAAATGTACATATATACAGAAATGATCCTTTCATTCAGGTAGTTTCTAAGCGCATGTCAATATATGGCTCTTGCCTATGAATTTTTGATGAAAAATGTCTTTATCCAGTGACATCGAAAGACATAAGCACCACGGCAAGTGTTTTTTTTTGTTTTTTTTTAATAATTCTAATATTTAACAAACACTGGTGTCTGCGATGAATCCAAAGCTGTAACCTAGGAAACACTTTACGTGATTAAAAAAAATCCACATTGCTTATGTATAATGTGAAATAAAGCAATAACTTTGAAATTTTAGTGCGCATAATTATTATGCAACTCGCCAGCTCATCTCTTGCCCACCATCTTTTGCACAATTAATGGAATGATAACTTGTTGAATAGCATGACAGCGATGAAATAACATATATAAAAGCATTCAAAATAATTTTGCTTACTTCTACTTCATATACTTGAAATATGTTAAAATATTTTGTGACAGCGACAAATTAAAAAACAAACGGTAATATCTTACCACAATCGCAGTTTTGTGGTATCTTTTTCAGTTCAAAGTGGGATTAAGTAATTCTAAAATGTTTCCAGTCCCAGTTTTGGGGCTAAGAACTTGAAATGACCCCCTGCAGCTTTATTATGTTCAATTCCACCTCTCTTTGATGAATTTCAGACCTTTTATGGGTGTTTTGCTTATCACTTTGGAATAATCATATATCAAATGAGCCTATGTTATGATTTACAAATATTTAGAAGTTTTTCTGGCTACACAAGCAGTGGCAAGAATATTTGCAGCACATTTATTTATTTAAAAGTAATTCCCTATATATATGGGTCATTCAACTTATGTTATTTCGGATCAATTAGTTTGTATGTTTTATTCTGAAACGGCGGCATTGACTTTGAGAATGTATTAAGTGAACTCTGCTATCACAATCCACAAATGGTTGCACAAGAAATTGTTGGAAATTGTTGAACTTAAATAACTTCGTAAGCAGAGGCAATTTTTTGTCTATTTTATACTTATTGACACTTGCCCTACAGATCAATTAATCTACTTCATTGTTTGATTTACCTTTCGCTTTTGTAGAATATCATTAAATAGTCGAATCCGATCAATTTGATTCTTGAAATTGTGCCGAGTGATCACCAAACCTGGTGGTCAGACTGGATATATGAATATGTGCAATAAGGGGTCAATAACGCATATAATAACTATGCGTTGGTCTTTTAAAATGCTACAAATGATTGGAAAAAAGGGCTTTTTTTTTTTTCTTTTTTTTAGGGAATTATATGTTGCTTTATTGATTCATAATTTCATATCAGTTAAATACAGGTACACGAAAAAAAAAACATAAGCTGATGCCAAGTGGCATATATAGCTCATATAATAAACATAATAATTGTCTAGATTACAATGGTGGTGAAATAAAGGAAATAATAATGATTAGACAAAATAGAAAAACGAAGAAAGAAATATTTCAGAAACAAAGGGCTCTTGGAAAATTAGAGTGGAATCTGAAGAGCAATTAGATTGATATTTTGAAAATAATACAGAATTATTTGTTTATCACACCATATATGACAAAATTATGTCACATAAATCCGAGTTACATACATTACTGTTAAAAATTTGTGTTCGTTCTGCTCTGATATGTATTTCGTAATATTCAATCTGTTATTCCAATGTTCATCAAACTTTATTGATCATTTCTGATTCACTACACATACCAGCATAATTAAGCACACCTAAATTTGACCAAATATTCACTTTATATGGAACCCCTGCTTATATCGCAACAATATTTCCAGATTATGTCCTTACATCTTCAACAAGTAAATAAAAATTTGAAGTCACACTGACACTTGATTGCTAAAATATTCTCAAAATAGTGACTTGCAAAATAATTGTGCATGCAGTTTATTATGTCACAGACAATATTGTATTGTCTCTGATTATGTCATGTGATATGACTTATGCAACTAAATGCAATATAATCCACCATAGATATATATATATGTACAGTCGGGCTCAAAGTTTACATGCACTTAAGAGGAATGTCATGAATGAAATTGTGAATGAAGTCGTCCGAGCACTAAGAATGCTGCGGAAAGTAGTCGTTATATCCCTCATAGTCGGGAGTTAACTAACATTTTTGTTGGTTATATCCCGATGCCGAGGGCGGAGGGATATAACCAACAAAAATGTTAGTTAACTCCCGACTATGAGGGATATAACTAACTTATACTCCACTAGACATATTTACTTATATGCTTAATGGTTTGTCTTGTTTAACCGTTCAGTTTGCCCTTAGGAGGGAGTTAACTAATAATTTTGTTGGTTATATCCCGCTCCAAACAATAACTATCTAGGTGGAGTACAACCTTTGTTATTGGGATGTAAATAATAGTGATTATTTATTTAAGAAAAGAGAGTAGGAAATGTAACTTTCACAGGTGTGTATTAACTTTAGGACGCCACTGTATACATAGCATATTTTGGCCTTTTTGTTTATTTTTATTTGGAGGCCTTTTTTGGTGTAATTGCTTTTATTTTATTTATTTTTTATTTTTGTATTTAGAGGGGGGAGGCTCCGCACAAACTTAGCTACACCACTTCATTGAAGTCGGTCACATGAAACACTAAATTGGAGGTGCTTTGTACTCAGTGTCTACGCTCAGGCAAGTAAAAGATCTCACCCATGGGGTAAATGTATAACATGGTGTGGACTCCAAGCTTCATCTTATCATCAATACATTTGCCTCTGGCCGCTGGTCAAATATGTAGTATTGGGAGATTGACATTGACATTAATAACGCCAAAAATTTATTTTGAAAAAGGCTTCTGCAGAATCGACCTTTCTCTTCCCTGGCATTTCTCACAACTCACGGAAGTGTCGAAACTTTCCAGAAATCCAGATTCAGTTCTGCCAAATAATTGTTCATGCTCACTTCATAACTTTTTATTCAAAACATTAATATTCATTTTAACTACAGCAAAACATGTTGAAAGTGGTTTGTCTTTAAGGAGCTAGACTTAGCTATCCACTACTAAATCCAGCTATCTAAATCTATCACTTGGAATTCAAATTATTTATAGGCAAATAATGGTCATCCAAAGGAGGCCTGGAGATAGGCAAATATGGGTGGTGGTTAGGGCTTTACGTCCTGTATTTCTGCATCTGATGGGCTAATTAGGACAGGCAGGGACCATGGCAATGAGACGAAGGATGAAACAGCCATCCAACTTAGGCTCAATCGGGAATTGAACCAGCGGTTGGAAGCCCAGCCAATACCAGCAATAGGCATGGATGGATAAATCTGGATAGCTTTGGTTGGTCTTTTAGGTAAAGACTACCAGCTACAGATAGTGTACTGTATGAAATAATGGTGAGATTTTTGCCTTTCTTTAAAAAACAATAACATTTACAGCAAACGCTTGCAAACCCAGATTGCTAATGTGTCAGATATACCAAGGAAAACCGATGAAAACCGATGAAAACAATCCGCTAGATGGTTATTGTGCATCCATTTGCCTCAGTAAATGATTCATTAACACAATGCACCTGCACAGGTGCAACAATATTAATATTTTCCTCAATCAATCTCCATGTCCCCTGGGTAACTGTGTCGCTATGGTTACAAATTAAATCTTATATAATTATACACAGCAACTATTTTATCACAAGTCGCTAGGTTTACATGCATATGTTGTAAGCCTTGAAAATTAGTTCATCATTATTATGTTTTTACTATTAAACATTATCGTAGATAGATAGATAGATAGATAGATAGATAGATAGATACAGTTCTCTATCTCTTATTTTGTAAGCCTTCAGAATTAGTTTATTATTATTATGTTTTTTACTATGTACTGATTAAATTATAAATCCATTGCAATATAACTGATACACAGAACCACAAGGGGGCGTGATGGTAGCGTTGTTACCACAACTTAGTCACTGCCTCCTTGACCATATAGTATATGATAATTTATATAGTTGTACCATCAGACAGATTTATTTATGTAAATGTATGGTCATAATAAAGTATTCTTGAGTCTGAGTCTTGGTTGGATATGTACCCTACTTATTTCCAAACGTTAAGCAAATTTCAACACACAAACGAAACGTAGATGAACAACTCGTACGAAAGATCAGTCAGATATTCATCCATAACATGGTTAGATTGGAAACACTCGCATCAGCGGGCCATATAATCAACTACTCAGGGTACCGATAATAAGAACGTACCCAGATCTGCAGCCCAGGTACACTCCGAAACCCTAGAGAAGGCCTCTGATTGGTTAGAGAGAGTCGTGGACATGAGAGGAGACACTTGCTACCGTGAGAATCAATTGTCTCCAGGCAGCTGCTGTGGGTGTTCTCCGGTCTTGGCAGAACGAACGCTCAACCTTCTGGATGTCGATCGCATGAGACGTTAAATTGGAGGTGCCTTGTACGCGGTGTCTATGCTGAGGGAAGTAAACAACCCCACCCATGGGGTAAATGTGTAACATGGTGTGGACTCCAAGATGCATCATCTCATCATTATACCTGCCTAGTCATATACAAGCGGACTAAGACACTGTAGCAGTGAGACATTGAATGTGCTATTATTGGTTTTCTCAATAGTTCAAAGATTAAAATCACCAGCCGATGCATTGTCAGTTTCGATAAACAATTTCAAGAGACTTCACCGAGACAGAATAAATCACCACAGTCATAATACCATGTAAAGATACTCAATAACATGTGAATCAAAGTTATGTTATTTGCTCCAGTTATGGAGGAGTATATGGTCCACCATTTTTTTCCTCTCAAGGGATACCAGTGTTGATACCATACTGGTATACTGCTACTGAAACTACGCAATTCAATTCAAGATCTGAACTGGAGTAAGTGCCACAAAGCGTAATGGCTTAAGAGCTAAAACTCAAATAAAATGCCGACATTGTGATGTTACTAGGAGGATGACAACAATAGATCAACATCCAGCCAATCTCAGTGATCGAAATAAGGTCCAACAATGGTAACCCGCTTTCCGGTTACCATAAATATTGATGTAGTAACCGCCCCTAGTGGCAAATGTGGTGACCATTTTGATGCATTTTGTCGCGAACGGCGGTGTGTTCATATGAAAAAAATAACGGTAACCTTCTTGTTACCTGAACGATCGTTCTCGACTTATTTCGGTCCCTTCATTTGGAAATTATTTGGAAATTACTCCATAAATGCTACTTCAAACTTTCAAAGCATGCCACAAGTCCAAATTATTAATATACAAAAATTTAAACACTTACCAAATTTCTTTCTGCTCTGCCAACATATATAAACTCCGCTTGATCGACCAATCGCATGACTGGGTTACAAACGAGGTAGATGAAAGTCTTTGTTAATTTCATGGACCTGCGAACATGCAAAATAACATTTACATTTATAAATCAAATATTGGATCTTGTTTTGTTTATTAATAGCATTTTTCTCTTAAATATATAATAATACGGTCGTGAAACATTTAAATCTTTGCACGTGGGAAAGGCTGACAGAAGAAAAATCACTTGTTTCTAATTATTGTGATGAACAAATGAGATACAATTTTTTTTCTTCAGTTTTTAAAATTTTCTAGCCTTATTTCTATATCGGCTGCGGTCGGTACATCGTGCCAACATCGCCGACATCGCGCCATCGTCGTAACGATTTGGAATGCTATCTGGGTGCGCCACAATCATCAAAAAAGATCTCATGAAAAAATAGTAAACGCCACCAAAATTTGAGTCGAGGCTTGTACAGTCAGGTGGCTCAGAAATGGAAACCATTTTGTTTTAAATCTGCATAATCTTAATGGTCACCACATAAACACAACCAATGAAATACGTGTCTCAAACATTTTTACTAGTATCAATGACGATTATTTGATAATCACTAAATAATACATCGTACTACAAACCTTATTCCTCGAAGACGTAAGACAACCCTCGGAACATCATTTTGCACAGTTTCTTCCTTTTCTTCATTTGCATAATCCTCATTTACATATTCATAATCTAACGGTTCACCATTATCGCTATTCCTAATTGGTTTTTGACTTTTTTTCGTCCGTCCAGGAGATGGCATTTTGCTCTTTTCTATTTTCGACGAAGCCATTTCAGGGTGAGAAATGTTTTTCGCGTCTAAATGAACTCCAGGATTGGTGTTTACTTGAGGGGTTCTCCTTAAATCATCGCTGGCACTGTCGTTGGTATTCGTAATATTGGAATTCTGAATGTAGTATTTATCAATATCGGATAAATCCATGCTTTTACGCTTGGTACTGTTGACGTGCTGTTCATCTGGAACCAAAAATGAAATGTGATATTTTAATTCCAAAGTGAACTACAATCTAATATATATGGATTATATAATATTATGTAAAATATAAAAAATAGCAAATAACCACTTAATATTCCAAATTGCAATTAGCATATTTCAATTGTAACCTTTCACATAAATTTTTATAATCTACCAATAGCGGCAAACATTTTGAGGTTATTTCAATAAAAAATAAACTTTTCAATAATACCTTCTAAACAATTTACTGGTACTTTCAGATATATATAACTTTCTACTTCAGGCCAAAATTACAGCATTACATGTTATAAACCAATTGATTTCGATGGCATTGATATTATTACCGCTTTTTGTAAAATTGCCAGAACAACAATTGCTGTTTAGAATAACTCAGTGACTGCCAAATGCATGAATCATAAAATCTGCACTGCACGATACAGTGACAAGAGTACTAAACGTATTGGTTTCATAAAAATATTAGTCCAATATTGTACCAACCATACTAGTTCAACATTTTCAAATAATCACAGATTGAAAATGAATGCCCAGGTTTCAAATTGGATGGATTAGTTTCCAAACAAAATGGGGGAAAACCGTGTTGCGTGTCATTACTTAATATCTTTTTCAATAAAGATCAAAATCATAATTTATTTTAAAATAAAGCGCACAGGGGGAGGGGTGTTTTTAAGAGAACAAAACTTTTCCGGTACCCCTTCCCCCAAACGCTTATATACGAAACGCTCTAAACAATAAATACAAAAATCTTCATCAAAGAATGACCTGCTTCGTCGTAATCCTCAGCAGCATTTCCTCCTAGAGAGGGATCATCATGAACCAAATTATGCGAAGGAATAAGCAACACTTCTTCCGACGAGTCTTCCTCGCTCGTCTCCTCCGAAGAGATGTCATCCAAAAAGTAGGACCGTCGGAAGGATATGCGGACTGTGCGCTGGATTCCCATGGCGTAGTAATCCGCCATATTGGAGTCTGGACGCCATCTTGATCGGCACATCTGAAAATTGAACAAAATGCCAAATAAATTTAGTGCTAAGGAGTGATGGATTTATTTCAATTTGGGACTGAAGCTTAATCAGCTTACACGAATAACCACCAAAGGTAAATGTAATGATGAGATGATAAGGCTTAGATTCCACACCATGTTACACATTATCCAATGGGCGGGGTTTATTCTTGCCTCAGCATAGACACCGATTACAAGGCAATTCCAATTTAAGGTCCCATGCAATCAACATCCAGTTGAAATGTAGCTCATGGAGAATGCCTGGTTAACATTGAGGATGCCATTATGATAAATAATTACGTCTAATTGTCAGCTCAATTCAAGATATGCTAATGGTTCGCAAACCACAAGGTTGTGGGTTCAAAGTTCAAACCCCACCATGGCATGGAGGAACTGAGCAGATCCTCTGTGACTCTTCGCTCCACCCCACCACAGGTGCAAATGGCTACTTGACTATAGGCATTCATGGCAAGTGTAGAGTGCTCAGCCTCTGCAGGTGCCTGTGCTATGAGCTCCGCAGGGAGTTGAGAAAGGCTCATGTTTGAACAGGTCTGCTGACCTGTTATGCAATTGACAATGAAAAATATCATAATTTTGCACAAAACTAAATGATTTCTTAGTATTGCATAACATGATTTATTGTCCCACTTATTAAATTACTAATCATTTGACCCCTCATTATACTTGAACACTGACTTATGAGATCAAAAATAAAATAAAAGCAAAAAAAAAAAAAAAAAAAAACATTAATGTCCCATATTGCCAGCCTATATTTTCACATACTCTCTTTAAAGCAGATTTATTGACCAAATTCCAAATAATCACAATGATTTATTGCAATGCTATATACAAGTTGAAGAAAAAAACAAAAACATAAAAACTCATGTTTATGACCATATAACCTCTTAGACTTTAAGTTGCTACATGAGTCTATCACAATTTTAAAACATGAACGTTTCATAACATTGAATGTCTTTCATTTTTGGGTCATTATGTCAGTTGCTATGTTTTATCAGCTGTGGAGAACTTAGAGAACATTTCAATGGAAAAGTACAAAAGATTGTCTAGAAGGCTTTATCACATAAGGTGACAAAAGATAGATACTAAAGATTTGAGGCTATATTTTGGTCTCCTCATTGTAAGGTTTCGATAATTCGGTGGGAAGAACAAGATTTTTTATTTTTTTTGACTACTTTGAACTAAGTTTTTCAATTTCCTTTCCGAACTGATTTGGGGTTTCTGAAAATAAATAAATAAAAAATGGTCCCAGGGACTCAGTAAGACAGTTTAGGGTAGGGACGATTTCTTTTTCATAATTTAAGCTGCAAATTGTTTTGGAAGTTCCTGAAAGTAAAATTTAAATTCGGTTTGTGAGGGGGATTGCATCAGATATTTTCCTCTGGAAACCTGAGAAAATAATGACAAATAGATGTTGTATATGAGAAAAGAAATTCCCCAGTGCTACTGGTCAGCAACTTGGCTTATTTAACCAGCCAACCGAGGCAGCCATAATGATGAGATGATAAGGCTGCTTGGAGTCCACACCATGTTACAGTGTAACAGTGACAACATTGCACCAATGTAACATCTCATGCAATCTACAAGAATCTACATCCAGTTGGAATATAGCTCATGAAGAGTGCCTGGGCCAGGGATCGAACCTGGGACCTTCACTGGAGCCGACTAATACAGTGGTGGGTGGGAGAGTGGGTGGATTAGGGCTTTACGTCCTGTATCTCTGCACCTGATGGGCTAATTAGGACAGGCAGGGACCATGGCAATGAGATGAAGGATGAAACAGCCATCCAAACTTAGGCTCAACCGAGAATTGAACCCGGGACCCAGTGGTTGGAAGTCCGATGCACTACCACTGAGCTATGCCCCCTGCAACACACAGTTATGAATGCTTTTATTCCGTACTGTGTGTTACAGTCAGGGTACGAAATTCGCGCCGGTCCGTCGGTCCAAACCGATTAGAAATCCAAATGACCGATTAGAAGTGTCAAAATGCGAAGTTTATCGGTCACAGTGGACCGGTTAGCCAAATCCCATAGATGCCCCAACCTTCCCCCAGAGCCCCCTAGGGGGCCTCTAGTACTGGGTGACTCCGTGACGTCACATGTCTTAAAGGGATTTCTGAGAGCTATTTTTAGCATCAGCTGTGTGCACATGGCGTGAAGTGCCGCGAACATCTTTGATTTTGTTGAGAAATGGATAAATACTTGATCTTCGGTAAAAAAAGGGAAAAAAATATTGAAGGACAGGTACCAGAGTGTTCAAGGACACTTTCAGAGAAGAGAAAGACCGATGACAATTTGTCAGCTGAACAGAATCGGCTGAAGAAGAGGGAACGTTGTTGGGATGAGAAGTGGAAAGAAGGCAGGCCATGGTTGGACTTGAACAGTGACAATTTCATGATTTGCACCTGGTGTAGAAAATATACAAGCACTCATGAAAAAGCACATAAAAGTGCATTTATTCGAGGTTAGTAAATTATTTATTGTGTCATATTTAATTCTGAAATACAAAATTAAATTTTAATTTAAAATTTTTTAATTATTAATTGGACAATATTGGTGAATAATTTTCATGTGTCATATTTAATTCTGAAGTACAAAATTAAATTATTTTTTAAATTATTTATTGGACAATATTGGTTAATAATGTTCATGTGTCATATTTAATTCTGAAGTACAAAATTATATTATAATTTTTTCATTATTTTTTGGACAATATTTCATTCTGAAATACAAAATTAAATTTTATGAAATTTCCTGCTTAGGAACTGACAACTGGAGAGCATCTTCACTTAATGACCATGCAAAATCAACAATTCATCTGAGGGCAGTGAAAATCCATGAGGCCCAGAAGTCAGTGAATAAATCTGAATCACACAGTCAGAGGGCGCTGCACATGCTTCATGAAGAGGCAAGATGCCACTTGGAGAAGTTGTTCCGAGCTGTACATGCCATTGGAAAACATGACCGTCCATATTCAGATTTTGTATGGCAAATCGATTTACTAGAAGCAAGTGGAGTAAATGTCGGTAATCGATACAGGTAATAAATCAATTAATTATTTTGTTGTTCAATTATCAAGTGATAGTAAATCGGTCATGCAAATGGAATTATTTCATGTATTTCAGAAATGAAAAGCAAGGCGCTGAATTTATGAAGTACATAGCAGAATCAACAAGGAAACCTGTGAAGAAATTACTGCAAGATGTGCCATTTATTGCAGTGCTATGTGATGGATCAACCGATACTAGCACCAAAGAGCAAGAAGCCTGCTATATCCGCACTTGTCACCGAGGTGAGATCACTGTGAGATTACTAAGCTTTCAGGAAGTAGAGAGACCTACAGCAGCAAACATAGTTTCTGCTATTGAAGAGTCAGTTACTCGGTATGGAGGTCTCAGTATGGAGCAGTTTCACTCCAAACTGGTTGGTTTTGGGTCTGATGGGGCAGCTGTAATGGTGGGTAGGAATGCTGGAGTTGCCACTCTACTTAAGTTAAAGAATGAGGAAATACAGTCTGTTCACTGCTACGCTCATCGCCTGGAACTAGCCTACAAACAGTCTATTGCCAAAGTTACGCTGTATCAGAAAGTGGAGACATTGCTGTCAAGCCTATACACACTGTATCACAAATCTGCCCCAATGAGAAGTGAACTCGAAGCAGTCTACAAATCAGAAGGAATTCCTTGTCAAGTCCCAACAAGAATCGGTGGAACAAGATGGTTACCCTTTGTTAACAAAGCTCTAGGTATTTGCTTCAAGAATTATGGTGTCTTCACTACACATCTGACTAAGGTACATGTACCTGAATTTAATTTGATATCTTTAGTGGTTTTCTCACAGGACTTAGTGACTTTATTTTAACTTTTCATGTCATTGTTTTCAGGTCCAGGAAAACAGATTTAACAAGGAACAGAAACTCAAAGCCCATGGTCTACTGAACCTTTACACTTGTCCAAATGTACTGAAATTCGCTCACCTTCTCTGGGATGTGTTACTTATATTACAGAAACTGTCGCTGAAAATTCAAGAGACAGCAGTGACCATATGTGAGGTTCACACTTCATACAGCAATGCTCTTGACCAGCTTGATAAGTTCCGCAGAAGGTATATATGATATCCATTTAGAAATTTTAGATATAATCTGGTTTTTATAAAAATTTCAACAATTGCGTTTTTGGATATTTCATCGAAGATTATATATCTGCAGTTCAGGTCCAAAACTGAAGGAGGTTGAGGATCTCAAGCCAGGAGATGAGTATCAAGGCCAAGCTTTGAAGGCTTCAGGGAAAGAGAGGAAACATTTCTTTGATGTCAAAGAAGAATTCCTTTTGAAGATCAAGGAATGTCTGACTGCTCGCTTTATAGATTCGGATGAGGCAGTAATCAAAGCTTCTGGAATCATTCATCTTAACTCCTGGCCAAGGGATGACAATTTGAAAGGTATGATTTTAAAATGTGTATTTTAATCTTAATCTTATCATATACATCACTGGAAGTTGGAACTCAACATGTTTTTATTCTCCTGCTGCAGACTTTGGCCATGACATGGTACAGATGGTGGCAAACCAGTTCAAGAAAACCCTACAATCAAGTGAAGTTGATGTGGACCAACTTGACAATGAATGGTTTAGTCTAAAACAAGCAGTGTCCTCAGAGTAAGTTGAGAGTATATTTCATTGATCAGTGTTCACATGACAGCATCTGGTACAATTACCTGTATTTTTTTCCTAAACTCTTTTTTTTTTTTGGCAGTTCTGGTCACCTGACATGGAATTTAATCAACAAGAAATATGGCAAGGACCACAGCAATATCCTGCCCTTGATTGACCTCTGCCATGTCATTCCAGCTTCATCTGCAGAATGTGAAAGAAGGTTCAGCGCAATGAAAAGAACCAAAACAGACTGGCGGTCTAAACTTTCTGCTGAATCTCTTACAGACCTGATAACTGTTTCTCTTTACTCTCCAGACATTAGCAGCTATAATCCCACAGAAGCAGTTGATCTGTGGTCGGAAGGAAGCACTCTCAGGCGGAGACCTGAACAAAATTCATATCAAAGGATCCAGACTGAGAGTGACACAGATGATCATGTTGATAGTCAAGAATGTGAAGATAGGTTAATCAGTTTCAGCTCTGAATATAGTGACAATTAAATGTATTCAGAGTATTTAGTCAACTAGATTTACATATCCAGGACATCAGTATTATGAAGTATTTAGTATTGGTAATTTTATATTAATGTCATGTGGTGCTCATATATTATAGCTATCCTACTTACGTTCTTTTTCTCTGTATTCTAGTCAGTCAGGTGCAGAGAGCTTTTACTTTAATGTTGTATTATCAGTATTTGAAATAATGCTCATTTTTGATGATTTCAGATTGTTTTAATTAAAGGTTCTGTGCTAAATCAATGTGTATTGATTTGATTGATTAATTCACTTATATAACATGTATAACATGATGTATAATTGGCGGAAAATTTGGACCAGTTAGACCTGAAATGGACCAGTTAGATACTTGAGTGGACCAGTTAGCTCCCAGAACGTGGACCAGTTAGCTAATTTGCGAATTTCGTACCCTGGTTACAGTATATAACAATGTGAAGCATCCTAAACAGTGCACAATGCCATGGACATTAACTTCTGTTGACAATGCTTGATCTCATGTAGATCGACTATTTGTGACATTAGAGCTCTGAGCCTCTGACTGCTTCAGTCTCTTGACTTGAAATGCCCACAATTACACTTGCTACACTATAAGGCATCCCAGCAATAAGAAAGCAAATATTGCATTGGTTTCTATGATGATTTCAAAGCAAACCACAATCACATATCCCATCTAGAAATGATCTTTCGCAAAGAAAAGCCGGAATAAGCAAAGAGCGCATACAAATTGGACGAGATATCAAAATACATCGATCATACAGCATCATGAACAGCGGGTAAGATTTACATATTTCTCTAGGGAAACACAAACGGATGCAATTTCATGCAATTTGTATTCGAAATTGCAGAACTTACGGAGTGTGACCATACACTTTACTTTTGTCTTAATATCATGCCATTTGATTATCATATATTAAAAATAGCATTTCAAATGTGGCTCTGTGCTTTCAACAAAATATGTCTCTAAATTAATCATGTTTTATTTTAGTTTTTGACAATGATCTCAACTGAATGGATTGGAAGGGGATCTTCTGAAATCAAGGGTGGCACCTCAGTAGCGATATATATTTATCTTGGAGGTGTCACCCTTATTACATATATATGTCATGTTCATGCACCATGTGTGTCGTAATGATATCTGTACAACTAAATGCATATATATGTAATATGAATAAAATGATTCTGAGTTCTGAACAAGTCCAGTTCATGACTGGGATTTATTTGTACATTGCATTGTTTTGCCTTTCGTGTACAGTGCAATATAGCATGCACATCACCATGAACTTTGGTTGGTTCCGTTTTCGGCGTTGCAATATGCTTATTTCGACGATTCGAGACGTCTGATTGGCTGAGAGGTCGTAATATTAATTATTTTTTGTTGGCGATGATGGTCGATGATCATTCCTTTCTAAATACTTGTCAAATAAACAAAGATAGTTTTCGGAAATAATGTCAACCGTGACCCATCGCGACCTAAAATCCAGGTAGACTAATCATAGTGCACATCCATAATGGCCCTCTAAAATTTTAATACACAAATATTTTAATGCAAATTAGCATATTTGTTTTCCCCATCGATCATAAGGTGCTCAAAAATGCCCTAACAACTTAAATTAAAAAGCTCTTACCCTCTTGAGATTTTTTATTTTTCAAATCTTTTGCCATTTCAAGAAATATTGATAACATCTGGTCAATATCCTCATCCTAAGCTTTGCTTTTCTAATATTCACATGAAAAATGCCATAGTGGTAATAGAATAAAATTGGGAATTAATAATTTCATCATGTCCATGAGATAACCTTTATTGGTCCACGAAATATCTGTGTGATCCCGGCAAAATTTAATAATTCAAATTTGAAAATGTTATCACAGCTTGTTATTAACAATATTTTGTTCATGTATTCGGTGGACAAACTATTTGACTACTACCAGAGGACCTGTGCAAGCATCAGTCTTTCTCAACTCTTAGAGACCATCTACTGGCATCTAGCTCATTGTATTACCTAGGAAATCAGGGGGACCTGTGCAAGCATCAGCCTTTCTCACTTCTTAGAGATCATCTAGCTCGTTGTACAATGTAGTACCTAAGAAATCAGGACCTGTGCAAGCATGAGTCTTTCTCAATTCCCTGGGGACTGTATATCTCATTTTATCTGCCTCTATCTAAATGCCTATACCACTAGACAGGGGCGGATGCAGAAATTGGTGAAAGAGGGGGGGGGGGGCGGATATAATTGATTTGCAAGCGTCACTTTTTACCTTTTCAACTTTTTTCACACGCCCCCACCCCCCCTGGATCCGCCCCTGCTAGACCACGTCATTTTCAACCATATACAATTTCCATAACATACACACCATCTGGTTTGGCCAAAAATTTCCAATAAATATGGAAATTTCATACTCACTGAAACATATTGACACTGATCGCCATTGCTTGTGTGTGGATCTAGGGGGTCATTGAACGACTCACAAGGGTTGAATGTATAATTCCATTCTCCGCTTTGCACCATAAATCTGAAATTGAAGCATAGAAATTACTTTTATTTTTTACTCAAATTATGACAAAATTCATATGAAAGAAACAAATGCATAACCAGCCCACAAATTATAGAGCAATATAGATAAATATATAAATTGTTTTCCCAATTCCCCCTGTATTACCTAACTTACAATTTAAATTATTTTCTGAAATTGTGACAGAGTTTCTTTCTCAATTGAAATTTTCTACATTGTAGGCTATGCAGCTATTTTGTGCAAACATTTAGACTTGAAAGGTGTTTATACTAAGGGGTGGGCTTAAGATGTTGGTTTCTGGTACTCAGGTGTCTATGCTGAGGCAAGTAAAAAAAGACCCCACCATGGGGTAAATGTAGAACAGCTTAGAACATAGTGTGGACCCCAAGCCTTCTCATCTCATCATTATGGCTGCCTCTGGGATAAATGTGGAACATGGTGTGGTATATTACCAAGCAACATTACCAGCTCATCATTACGTCTGCTTCTGGCAGCTGGTCAGACCAGGTGGCTAAGTAGTGCTCATTGAGATGTATGTAGACATCTTTATAATAATATTGTATGCAACTTTATCATACATATGATTATAATAAATATCAATATTAATATTTTTGTTCAGATTATTTAGAAATCCTATTTCTTTGTTCTCAGGTTACCTTCTGAGCTAACCTGTAGATGGCGCTAGCAGTGGTATCACGTGCCAAGAGATATATTATGTAACTGGGGTAACTGACAATGTCTAGGGCATAAGCAGAGACCGCGTACACTGTCTCTGGTAAAAACTTGGATGGAGGAACACCCTCAGAAAAAAAGGCAGAAAAAAAATATGATAAATGTAAAATGTCGGCAAATGTGGCTTACTTTGGGACATGCAGGGACTCCGAGAAAGGTTTTTTTTTTTTTTACTGCATCAGTGAAAAGGAGGGGAAAATGATATAAATTTACTGACTTTTGTCATTTGGAGTAATCTAGACTCTACCCATGAAGGTATTACCTCCAGGCTCTACCTAAAGCCATATTATGATAACAATCAAGACTTTTCAAGACTTAGGAGTAGGAGTGGGGGCCTAGCTCAGTGGTAGTGCTCTAGGCTTCCCACCACTGGGTCCCGGGTTCCATTCCCGGTCGAGCCTTAGTTGGATGGCTGTTTCATCCATCATCTCATTGCCATGGTCCCTGCCTGTCCTAATTAGCCCATCGGGTGCAGAAATACAGGACGTAAAGCCCTATTCCACCCACCCACCAGTTTTCCAGACTTTAGGTCCAGACCTCTCTCCAGGTAACCTAGCTTAATTTGGTCATATTTTTCATACTCTTCGCATATGAAGCAGCACAAAAATGGCAGAAATCTCATCAATAAGCATAATATGTAAAGCTGTAAGTCAAAACCAAACTTTCTAAAAAGGATTGACACATCGGTAAAAAGACAATTTGTGTTTGCTAAATTATCAAGGAAAAGAGAGAAAAATTGTTTCAGACATTTCTGTCAATTTTTATCTGCACCAGGCTTCGTGAGAAAAAAAATATGGCCAAAGCCAAATAACATTATTTACAAAAACAGCAGAAAAACAAAAACATGTGAAAGATATAATCCAGAAAATATTATTGATTGATTTATCAAAATAGTCAAATTTCTAGTTAAATTTCTAGTTAAAGTATATGGCATTAATAGTGGTCAAGCTGGATTCAAATCACAGTTAATTGGCTTAAAAATATAATTCAGATTTTTTGAAGGTCAAATACATCAGGTCATTATAGGTAGTACATTATCATAATGATAAGTCTATACATGCTACACTCATTAATACAGGTCTATATTTCATCAACAAAACACCTGTGTCCAGAGCACAAAACACAGCAGGAATAATCAATAATAATTAGGATATACTCCAAGATGACCACGACCAATATATATATATATATGATTACATAACAAGGCCTAATACCACGCAGTTGGATTTCCATTATGAGTATTAATATTAAAGTCGAAATTGAATTATTTACAGACTAGATTTATTTAAGAAGAAAGAAGAAATTAAAGTAATAATGTCTATGTATTTGTATAGCGCCTGTATCAGAATTGAATTCTGCTCACCGGCGCTTGGCATTGAGTATGGAATCAGGGGTCATTCTGAGTCGGTTACCGACTCAGAATATCAAGGGCAATCTTAGAATCAAGAGTTTGGTATCACGGTTTTGTATCAGAGTTTGGCAGCAGAGTTTAGTATCACAGTTGAGATCCGTTACTTTTATTAATCCAATTTTATTTAATTATTCCAACGATTTTAACTTTCCAGTTTATGTCAAGTGTAAATTTGAATTATATTACCATGAACACTAACTCGGTGTCTATGCAGAAGCAAGTAAAAGACCCCACCCACCCATGGGGTAAATGTGTAACATGGTCTTGACTGTTACTCAAAGCCTTATCATCTCATCATTACGTCTGCTGGTATTGCCTGGTAATGTGCAGAATTGAGGCAATACAAGAAATTGGCAATTTGTATTTTCGTACGTAATTACATGTTGAGGCAAGCAGTGTTCGCATTAGACGCTCGCCCGCTCGCCCGACCCGACTTTTACGGCGAACGGCGAGCAGGAGAAGGATAGCACTGGTCCGTGTGAGCGAGCAGCCAATTAGCTCATTAAATGGGCTTTATTTTGCCTCCAATCTGTCAGTTATGTGAACTGTTTGATTGCAATATTGGTCAAAGACATAATCCATAGAAGTGGAGCACACAGATTGCAATTGACTCTGTGGCATCTTCAACAGTTCAATGGAAGTGTCAAGTCCCCAATGCTTTAGGCTTAAGTGCAATTGACTGCTCAAAGGCTGCTAAGTCTTTCAACAATAGCTTTGTAGATCTATTCCACTTTAATTTTGTGATTTTAATAACTGCTTTAGTAAATATGAATAATATTAAATTTTATATTTATATTCATACACATATAATATTTTAAAGTAATTGTAGTGTGGGCAGGAGGGTGCATTTTACTGGAAAAGTAGAAGTTAATGATATGTAGTTTGTGGTAACATGGGTACTTTTGATTAATAATTATAAGCATCCCTTCCTGTAGATTCTGATATAAAAATGTCATTCCTGCCAATTTTGAAAGTTAATAATCTTGAGTAAGATAATGAACACTGATGTGCCAGAAGTACTCAGTACTAGGGGTTGCGCTTAGTTATGGACCAGTAACAATGTGAACGGACCAACACCTTGTTGGACTTACTGGTCCATGTGGACCAGTACTAAATTTGACGAGTCTTGAACACTGGGCAAGTAAATTGCCCCACCCATGGGGTAACTGAGTATGTGACATGGTGTGGACTCCAAGCCTCATCATCTCATCATTATGTCTGCCTCTGGTAGTTGATGGTGTAAACTGACTTCCTATGATTTATGTATAGTCATCTAGCTATCTGTCAATCTATCAATCTATCAATCTATTTATCAATCAATCTATCATTCTATCAATCTATCTATTTATTTATCTTCTCTCTGGCTTTCTTTCTTGCTCTATATTTAATATTTTCTTTGTCTATGTCTTAATTATTACAACTCGACCTTCAAAATGCTACAACACCTTTTGTGTGTACTTAATCAGTACGTAAGTCATTATGTAACCATATTGTGAAAGATAACTTAATTTTTTTATTGCTTACTCTGTCAAAATTAAGTGCAGAACGAGTTGAAATATATAGGTAGTCCCTTTTATTAAAATTCTGACTAGTTTTATATTTGTCTAATGTCTGTCTCAATGCTACTGGGTCTGAAGCTTAATCAGCTTATATGACCAGCTGCCACAGGCACACGTAATGATGAGATGCTAATGCTTCTTGAAGTCCACACCATGTAGCACATTTACTCAGAAAAATTAAAAACGACAATAAATTATTTACTATGATATATGCCATAACATATAATAAGGACATGTGAAATAGGGCAGAAAAATGTTATGACTAAAAACTCAGTCAAGGTTAGTGTACAAAATGGTGTCTATTCTAAAAAAGCTGAGTAATACAAATGCCATTAATTGGCCCTTAAAAACCATGATCCTTTATGATCACCAAAAATAAAATACATCAAAAATTATTATTAAAAATTTTTCCCCCTTAAAAATGCTTTCTCAGGCAAAATAAATTTTTCTCATTTACACCATCTTCCTAATTAAAGCAAGACGCCATCTCCGCGTAGCTACGTTAGGCGCCTTGCTAGATATGGGCACGATTGCGTGGTTTTTGCTTACCCAGTTTGATTGGTCACCGGAGATCTGTGGAACGCCAAAGCAGCGGTTATGTTTACGAAATGTTTCTATATTTAGCACAGCCTGCAGTGACGGTTGAGCGTTTTGAAGCGCTAGTGCAACGCTTGCATTGGCTGACCTACTTAGTCATGCATGACGCGTCTATTTACCGCTAGAGGGCGATGGCGCAAAAAACCACGGCATTGCCTTGAAAACCAGCAAGGCACACGCCGTAGATGTGCGGAAGAGTGTGGCTTGCTCCAGGAAGATGCATTTACACACTTCCTATTTACAACATGGTGTGGACTCAAATTCTAACCATCATAACGTCTGCCTCTGGTAGCTAGTCATACAAGTTGACTGGGCTTCATGCCAGTCATCAGCTTATTTATAAATATGAATATGGTCACGTCAGAGGCAGACGTAATGATGAGACGATGACACTTGGGGAGTTCTCACCATGTTACACATTTACGCCATGGGTGGGGTATTTTACTCGCCTCTGCATAGATTGCGAATAAATATTTCAGCTGTCAGGCGGACGTAATGAAGATAAATACATTTCAAGCACCGGTGAGCAGAAATATTTTCTGAAACAGGCGCTATACAAATTTAATAATTATTTATTATATGACATTTTCATTTGATGCTCTCTGTACTAATGTGCTTAGTACATGTGAGTAACTTCCTAGTGCAAAACCTAGCACTTTTTCCATCAGTATTTCTCGGTGATGTACCAAATGTTTGACCTTGAAAGTGCTACAAATTGTTACCTTGGTACTATCAGAGTACACTCCCAGTGCAAAACCTTGGTCAGTTAGATCACTTAAGCCATAGCTATTTTGTAACTGAAATTATTAATCGTTAAATTAAATATTGTTAATTTTATGGTCAATAAAACATTTGATCACAAATGAAAATTAAACTGAAATGAATTGAAATAAATTGTCATGTCAGAAGATAATGGTTGAACTGGATTTGGCTGCGCTTCATTGCCTTCGACAGTAACATTTCTGTAAATTGAAATTTTTTAAATCACTTAATCATCTGAACTGAATCTTTTTTAAATTTTCAACATTGAATAGTCATAATTATGTAGTGCTAAAATATTAATGAATTTATCCATATCTTAATAACATGCATGCACTGCATTCTTATAGAGGCATTTTAACAAGCAGGTAATAGTGGGTAATTTTGAAGAGTTTTTCCTCTTAATCTTATAAAATCGTTACCTTGTGTTATAAAAGCTGAACACACAAAACTGACCAGATAAAGAAGTTTGATTACCATATCCATCAACTATAGTACTATGCAGAATTTCTGATATCAGATAAGGGAGATAAAATGGACTTGGAATATTCTTGGAGACATTATTATCAAAAACGAAGAGTCTAGGGCAACTAAACTCATCCTATAAATTATGTCTTCATTTTGGCTCACTAGGTCACAAGGAAATTTGTGTGAGAAATAATACACAAAAAGTGAACTAGTTGACCCTGGTTGCTGATTATCAAAAATAAAATAAATAAAAATAATTTAGCACACTTATACCATGGAATCCATGTATATATACCTAATAGTGAAAGGCTATAAAATATCTTTGTTTATCATTTTAGTATCTGTAAAATAGTGAACTATCGAACAAAATCATTAATAATTTCCAATATTTTAATTTCTTTTTCTCTATAAATAAAGACAAAAGGTGGGGTTTATAGTCTGTTATCGGCCTGGTAGGTGCATAGCTCTCAGCCGACTTCACAAAGTACTTTCAGTTGACAGGCTCTGTTCTCTCTGGAACTTTCTCAACTCCCTGGGGAGTATACAGCTGTGGCATCATGCTGCGCCATCACTAAGCAATGCCATCTCAGCCTATAGCCAACAACCTCCCCATTTACACCTGGGTGGAGTGAAGCAGTGGTTCAAGGAGGATCTGCTCAGTTCCTCTATGTCGTGGCTGGGTTTGAACCTACGACCATGCGCGTACGAGTCCAATGCTCTATCAACTAGGCCAAGACACCCACTGATAGTCGTGGATTTTTAAAATAGCCAACACGCATGTCATGGCTATGTTAGTTACCACAGAGTGGCAGACGTTATGATGAGATGACAGGGCTAGGTGTCCACACCTTGTTGCGCATCAATCTACACAGGTCTGTCACATTGGTGAGGTCTTCTCTTGCCCCAGCATAGACATGGAATACCAGGAAATTTCAAAATTTATCGTCTTGTGGAAATCATTCTAAGGTGAAATACATCAAATAGAGTTCACAGGACAGGATTCAAATCCAGGACCTTCAGAGGACATAGCAAAGACCTTAACCACTCGACCACTTAGCTGTTTATATACAGTCCAGGGGCAGATCCAGATAATGTTTCACTGGGGGGGGGGGGAGTTGACAAATTTAAATGTATTGTTGGACCGCTGAATGTTTTAATATTTTAATTAAAATGTACTAGGCAAAACCCTCCCCCCTCCCTAAATCCGCTACTGCAGTCTTTCCTGTCTTATATTGTCATACAGAGGAGATACAGGCCTCTCATGCATACAGTTGCTTTTGCTGCTTGCTTATGTATATCCTATTGCGCTTAATTATTGCGATGACAAAAGATTCCTAAATTGAGAATTTCATCACAGTTAGAACTATCAAATGCCTAATGTTGTCCACACAATATCTCATGGAGTGTGATAAACAAAACTAAGTTTAAAAGTTGGGTGTGTTGCAAACTCAAGAGTTCTGAAAATATTCAGTTTCATTGGGTCAAAAATAAATTGTTATAAATTGCTAAATTTTTGATTCATTATCTAGTAGAAACTCAAAATTTCAAACACTCAAAATTAGGCCTACATCACATTTATTATTTACCAACTTTATTATGACTTAAAAAGATAGTGGCCTTCCCTAGAATCTATTACAGAGAATTTAAAGTGTTCAGCACATGTTCTGTGGAATAACCCTATGACAACTGGCCCTAAGTTCGAAATCAGGGCTGTCAAATTGTCAATCAACAAGAAAATTATCCCATGCATTACAAAATTCCAGCTACAGCTTTTTCTGTCATAACAAAATGTAACTGGCAACAGTATTGGCTTGTATAATTTTTTTCTCAATAAATTGATGGCATAATCATGCAAATTATATAATCCACATATTTGCCAAATTGATATAAACGCAATTCCCATCAATTTAGTGTGATTATCAGAGGAATGTAGCCGTTTTACAGATTGGTGCAGCAAGCAAAATTGTTATGTTATTCCCATAATTTCATGGTCATAGGTACATACATAACTTCATAATAGCAAATTACATCATGAAAATATTCCCTGGTTGGTTAAGAATACATTTTCATGGTTGGTTAAGCATGATATAAACTTATCTGTATACATACTACCTAGTAGTAATACTAGTATGAAGTAAATAACCATATATATATATATTAACAACTTTTTGTTTTTAACTCCTTTTTCCCCTAATTCACAGCTTTTGCATTTAAAACTTTGAAAATAAATTCTGTAATTTTTGCTACTCTCCACATATCTAAGTCTAAGATCTAATGAGTAGATTTTTACAGCTGATTGCAAATCATTGTTTTTAAATATTTTATTTTTGTTATAGCATTTTTATATAGTATTATAGATCTGTGAAAAGGTTTTTACCACACAAATTTATAACATTCAAAATGTAACCTACAATTTACTACACAACAAATCATCCTCAACAATTAATGACAAACGATATCTTTCAGTCATCATTTAAGGCTTTTAGTTTAAGTTGCAATATTTATGTAAAATGTCATCAAGCCTTCCATTGCAAGGGGGAGCCTCGAGCTTACCTGGGATATCCATCTTGGCGCTGCAGGGGCTCCAGATTTATTATTCTGCCATCAACTTCAGCTTTGCACGCACTGATTTGGTGCACTCTTCCATGCTTTGCTGATTTAATAAATTGCAGAGAAAATGCCAAAACAAGCATTGCAACTTCTGTGAGCTTCGTAAGATCCATGTTGACTCAGTTGAGTTCACCAAAAAAATCTGAAACAAAGCCACGTGCGGTCGAATTTGTTCTCAAGCGTGTGAGAAACTGTCGGATTTCGTCTTTTTGCAACTGCAAAGTGTGTTACAGTTAGTATCAGTTCAAAACTAGTCAATTTGTTGCACATCACAGCAGTTCGAAGTGACTGTCTACTGACAACAAGTTTGTATGACGAAAACTGGGTCATCAGCGCAAGCAGCTGATCTTCTAGGTCGAATATATTATGCTAATGAGGTGCGCGCCCAGATGGCACGATTGAACGTGATAAGCCACAAAAACTTGTTGTCACCTTGTCGAGTTTGTCAGAAGCACAGAACTGGAGATCCCAGTGGTCAAAGTAATATACAACGATATAAATTTAATCGAGAGATTCTTAATTCTCCCATCTGAAGGAACACGTTCTAAACGGTTCTATGCAAATGAGGACGTTGACTTGTTGTGATCACGTGGTACAAACAAACCTCCCAGGTCCACGTGATTCTGACAGTCTTCACAAAGGTCTTCACTAAGACATCACTCGTGTTCAGCATTTTCAAGCCAGGCGACCCTGGTTCAGGCTGGTCAACTAAAAATAAACAAAAGGATAATGGATAGGATGAAATCCACGGATGTGTTGTTTCACACTGCATCATAAAACAATGTAAAGCATCTATATAGGCCTACTGTTGGTGCACAACCTGCCCAAGCTAGTAAAAAAAACCCTAAGCAAAAAATAGGCCAATGCTGATATCGATGACAAAGACCGAGTAAAATTCGATAAGATATTAGCATTTATTTCATTGCCCTAAAGATATAGGTATATGGACATAGATCTATAATATAGCCTATGTTCTAAAGATGAGTTATTAATATGCAGGCCCGTATAGCCAGCTGCTTGCATTGGGTGGGTCTTTTGAAATTTGTGGATTTTTAATCTTTTCTTTTTTTTTTAATAGCATTGTGAAGTGGACCAATGTGATCCTCTCGACCCCCCCCCCCCCCCCCCCCCGCTTGGCTGTTATGGAAAATGCATCATCCTTTGGTTTGACTTTATAATGAGCTATAAAGCCAGTGCATATTAGTTTTGTGATCAGGCGCGGATCCATAGGCGGCGCCCCCGCCACCCCCCCCCCCCCCCCCGACCCTCATCCCAGATACATTGGCAATAGCTATCAGTCAGAACAAGTGAGCAGGCACAGGTAATTTAGTGAAGGCGCCCCCCCCCCCCCCCCCGTTCAAATTTGTGGATCCGCCGGTGGTGATGGCATGGCTTTGAAAGTAAAAATTTGAAATTTTATGGGCACCTCATTCTGAAAATATGAGCATGACTAGATATATATATTTATGCCCTTATTATCAAAGTTATTGAACTCTTAATAATTTCAACTATAATAAATTCATGTCACTGTGGTGGGAATCAGTTTTAAAAGACTTATCCACATCTGATAGGTTTTTTTTTTGTTTCACTCCTTACATAATATTTGTGCATGGAAATTATTGTTATTAAAGATGCACACATCACCTGAGCCCATATTACCCAATAAAGCGTGCCTTCAATTTTAGGCGGCTCGATCTGAGAATTGCTGACATTGGCATTTGCAAATGAGTGAAAGTAGTATTCGCTATGAAAAAAAAAAGTGTTAACACCCAATTACCTTATTATATGGACGACCTTTTCCCTAACAAAAAAATAAAAAAATAAAGGACAGGTAGCTATATATATTTCAGTCAACATATCAAAATAAAACAATTGCAGCATTAAATGTGCTGCTCTATGGATGATGACCTTAAATGTACGTAGCTGATGGCTTTCAGTTACTGTGGGGGGGCTTTTTTTTAAAATGCAAGCATCAAACCTGACACCAGGTGGGGCTAAATTCACCTTTTGAGATACTTTGAGCCCCCTGGTGTCATTTATGTACATTAAAGGGGGGGGGGGGATATGTTTACGTTAATTATTATGCTCGTCCTGTCCCGTGCATAGAATTAATATCTATATATAGTCCCATGCCCCGGTTATGGGCCGCCACTGTCCTGAAAATAAAAGAACACAAATTTGGAGAGAGTGGGGTGAGCAAATGTTTCCTTTAATACAGTAAAAATGCTCCAGTGAATTTGAATAATAATTTGTATCAGGTATGTCAAGGTTATTTCATGCAACACCTAGGTTCCATGGTGAATCAGTTTATAGTCATAAAATATATTTGTTTATTGTCATAAAATATATTTGTTTATTTGCATAAAATATACCTGTTTATTTTCATAAAATGTATTTGTTTATTTGCATAAAATATATTTGTCTATTTTCATAAAATATATTTGTTTATTTTCATAAAATATATTTGTGTTTATTTTCATAAAATATATTTGTCTATTTTCATAAAATATATTTGTACCACGGGTTGACTTTGGCCCATTCACTGGGGTGACATTGGCCCTGTAAGTTTTAGTAAATCATGGCCTGATAAACAGCATATTAATTGTCTGTTTGGAAGTTGCAAGTCTACAAAAGAACATCAGGAAATAGGTCCTATGGGGAATGTAGGAAAACTGACTTAGCTCACAGTAACAGGTATTAGGAGCCAAATGACTAAAAGCGAAGTCTACTTAAATAATATAAAATAATAGAATGCCAGTGGTCTACAATAGTTGCGCTCATAAAATAAGAGATAAAATATACACCCGTAGTTTAAAAGGTTTTATCTCCCACTTAAAAATTATGATCTTGTACTTAACGCCATTGATAATGTTTTTAGTATATATTATGTATATAGCCAAAGTTTCCAAAAAATATAGTAATCATCAGTGAATGGTATTTCGTTCGTTGAAATTTTTCTTTGAATATTAAACTTAATGTCAAAAGTGGGCCATAGTCACACCGTTTTACAGAGCATGAGTTCGACCTTGGATGACCTCTCTTGTTCATCCTTGGAGGGTTCAGCCATGCAGTGACAGCAGTGACAGCTAGGGCACAGACAGTTGTAATTTTTGTATATTGTGTTCTTCAATTCCCAGTATTTCAAGAAAAATCCTTATTCTTTAATAATTGTTCTTTTGGTTGTGTAATCAGAAATTTATTTCACATCATACCATGATAGGTTATCTCTATGAGCTCCCAGATGCATGCGCAGTAAAGTAGGATCACCACAAAAGCTCAATATGCAAACAAAATATAGTGGAAAGAATATGAGCAGCAATGGCATAAATTACAATAATTATATATGGAAATGACTGCATTAGCAATGCTTTTCCTGTAATGAGCAACGATTTCCAAGCCCTTCAAAAACACGCTTATGTAGATAGAAATCAGTGCCGGACTAAACTCACTAAATAGATTAGTCCATTGCCATATATATTGATGTTTAGAACACTGTTTTGTACCTAATAAGGACTTGGGCAGTTGTAAACTCAAATTTCCCATTGTTTAGTTTTTGCATGGAAATATGTGCAACTTTTAAAGGTTGATTGATTAACCAAATTACCCATTTTTTCCCCCTTCAAAATACTGCAATTTAAGGAGAAAATCAATATTTGTTTTTTCTTCCAGAAATATGTTTCAGTTCCAAGTGATTGAACATGTCACAAACTGAACATTAAAGTATAAAAAAAAACAATATGTTTAGTTTTAGTTTTGCATCCAACAGCTGAACACACAGTCCGAGGATTGGAACTTTTCCATGCATGGCTAACCTTATGAAAATCAAAATTTTCCTGATCTTTGTATTCACAAATGATATTTTCATTTCTCACATGGCAAATACGAATTCAATAATGGAGCATAAATTTACGAGGCAAAATAATACAGCTTTTGCAACGTCCAGAGAAAATGTGCAGAAATTGTATGGAATAACTGCAGCGAGGTGTGGATATTTTTGTTCGATGAAAGATACCTGCATTGGATTTAATAAAGGGTTTGTTATTTATGCCATTTCTTTCTATTTTCTTTTGTATTCGGACTTGACAGTTCTAATGGAGATCCTAATTTAATATATTTATGGATCAACAAATGTCATTCTTTACTAGTAAGATTTATGGCAATTTATTTATTTATTTTTTAATTATTTTAATATATTTTGACAGCAATACGATTAAGACTTTTAACCTCATGATGTGGTGATAAATCAGGTTTTCTCGCCATATATTAAAATATAATTATCAAATTATTTGAAAATCTATCAAGAGAAAAGGTCATTTCTACAACATAGTTCTTCACTTCGCAGTGACTTTAGTTCAGATAATATTCTCCATTTTATGATTTTTTAAAAGGTCTTTTTATACGTTGCAGATATGATTACTGTGAACTAGTCCATTCCACCCAAAAAGGGTCATTTGAATCTAAAGCAGAGAATGAAAATATTCATTATTTTGCAAAGAATTTCAAGGACAGTGACTTCGGTAAGTGGATAACTATCAAATATTTCACACGGCAGCCAT
This sequence comes from Alitta virens, assembly GCA_932294295.1. Taxonomy (NCBI): domain Eukaryota; kingdom Metazoa; phylum Annelida; class Polychaeta; order Phyllodocida; family Nereididae; genus Alitta; species Alitta virens. The sequence continues at coordinate 38,851,881 of OW028578.1, forward strand.
GTTGGCATTTTTGCCTCATTGACCTCTCTTTGCACTCAGATATAGTATTGTAACATCATCAGTAGACAATGGCCATGGTGAGGTCACAGAGAGCAAGAACAATGGAGAAGTAATGATGTCATACGATATAGTTATATGATGTAATCAAAATGAGGTCAATGAGGTTAAAATGGAAACATGGCTACCGCGCGAAAATAGTGTACAGCAGCTTAGTAGTGTAAAGGTTATAGCATTGGCCAGTTAACATGTTTGCCAGCTCCTCTGAAGTCTTCAGTTTGATCCCGGCCTGGACACTCTCCATGAGCTACATCTCAGCTGCTGCTGCTGGATGTAGATCGCATGAGATGTTAAATTGGAGGTGTCTTGTACTCGGTGTCTATGCTGAAACAAGTAAAATAACCAAACTGATTAAACCATAGATGTGTAACATGTTGCAGACTCCCATTTCTCAGTCAACCCTCATTGAACTATCATAAACTGGTATATTTTCCATCATTTTCAAGTAAGTGAGGAAATAGTTTTTACTTTTTTTTTCAGATTCTGAAAATCCAGACCACACAAGTAAGTAATTCAGACTTATTTCAACAAGTTTAACAGAGGCAAACCAGAGAATGTGTATTGTATAACTGATTCACTTAATGATCACTGCTGTGTTTTAGTGGCATATAAGCCTACTTAGGACTGAAAAATTAAAATGTAGTTTTACAATATATTTGTAAAAATACATTTTATTGTAAATTGTATAGATGCGTTGTCCTTATCCTTTAATTTCACCCTGATCCGAACCCTCTCTGCCTCTCATTGGCTAAACCTCGAACCATTTACGGATTTAGTGCAGTATAGCGGACCCAAATTTATACCCATAAATGGCGTCCATGAATTATTAAAAAATATCACTATTTTTGGCCACATTCTGTGCTGGCACAACAATAACAATAATGTTTGTGTATTGTAAAATAAAATAAATAAATAATGTCTTGCCATGAAATGAAATCCACCGTCGTTTGTTGTGACGTCATACATTGATTTCAAGCATTTAACGTCATAAGCCTGGCAACGAGGTTCGCTAAATATGGTCATAAATTTGGGTCCGCTTTACTGCACTTTTTCCTCATTTACTTAGAAAATTATCTAGTTTGGCAGAAATTGTATTTCTGGACAATAAATACTGCACAGAATGTATGCATATTTACCAAAAAAAAAAAAAAAAAAAAAAAAAAAAAAAAAAAAAAAAACAAACAAAAGAAAACAAACAAGAAAAATTGATCTTCAACTTTGGTAGATATGGTATCTCTAGACAATAAACACTATAAAATGTATATAAATCTAATTTAAAAATAAAAAATTACTTGAACTATGTTCTCTTTGTAGCATCTGCTCCTACAGGCAACAACAGTAAGTAAAATATTGATTGTAAATTTTGTATTTCCAAAAGCAAACTATCTTTTAAATTATGAACTACTTTTTTTCTGGTAAAGCAGCTGAACCTCCAGAGTGCAAAGGTTAGTGATATCACATAATGATTGAGAAATTATTCACTATTTCTGTATTTTTATTTTTGTCTTTTTTCTTAATGATGTCACATATATTTTTTATTAAGTAATTTATGGGTTAAAGCTATAATCACGAGCATTTATATTGAGTCTATGCCACATGGCATCAGCTCTAATTTGGGCCCATTATAATTAAGTGCTGGCCTTTTCACACCGTAGCCAAGTTGGCATTTTAGCCTCATTGACCTCTCTTTGCACTCAAATATAGTATTGTGACATCATCAGATAATGGCCATGGTGAGGTCATAGAGTGCAATACCAATGGAGAAGTAATGATGTCATAATATATGACATAATCAAGATGAGGTCAATGAGGCAAAAATGTCAACATGGCTGCCACACGAAAAGGGGGCTTCACCATTCACAGTGAGTGGAGACCGTAGTAAAAATATTTTTTAGCACTTTTTATTTCGAATCTTGATATAAGCGTATTATATAACTGCTATATTTAATGTGATAAAAGATGTTTGTGTGGCAAATGGCCGTGTAGTACGTCATTGTTTTGAAATCCGGGACCTACATTTAACTTTAGAGGCCTCTCGTGGGGGTTTCATTCTAAAAGGGGTCCAGAAGGGTTTTACTGTAGGAGATGATTCTCGCTATATGACATCAGTGTTCAGTGAAGAAAAAAATGTAGGAAGATAGATTTAAGCTGGTATTGATGAAATGGGAAAAGTGCAGTATGGCGGAGTTGCTATATATATATATATCATTTTTATCTTTGCTTATGATGTCAAAAGCATGAATTCAATTAATGACGTCTCAAACAAATGACGTCGATTTTCATTGTTCACGGCAAGAACTAGTTTATATGCTAATTGTACAAGGACTCGAAAACTTGGTCAAAATTACAAAATAATTCATTATTTTTATGGCTGCCAAATCCGGGCATGAATATCGGTCCGCTTTACAGCACTAAACCCGATGGAATTCCTCAATATGTTCACATTTGCTGCAGAATTACATTTAATACATTTTGAATACTTTTTTTTTCACTTGACCATGCAGTTTATACCAAAGAAGGAACCGTTCCAACCAACACCAAGTGTGTCTTTCCATTCAGTTATAAAGGAGAGACATTTTACTCATGCACAAGCAAAGATAACAATCAGCTGTGGTGTTCAACCACTTCAGTGTACTCACAACAATGGGGTAATTGCATTTACCCCTATGGTAAGTACCACCAATTTATTATACAACAATATAACCCATACATATCCATGTATATGATGTATGTGATGTATGTGCTTACATTGCAGACACAAGATGTTGAACTTTTTGTGATGTTTGGAAGGTGGGGTGCCACTGTTATTGTAAATCCGTGTAATGGTTGTTAGTAGGGTGTTGCCCTGGTAGTGATGTGGACCAGACAGATAAACCCAAGGTGGTCCAGTAATTTCAAAACTGGTCTGGTCCGTTTCAGGAATGAGTCCCAGATAGCATTCCAAACTGTTTCAATGTCGGCACGATGTCGGCGATGCACAATGATCTTCCAATGGTTCCGTTTCTAGCGTTGCAACTCTTGTCGAGGTTTTGCGCGTCATTATTTCGAACATTCCAGACGTCTTATTGGTCGAGAGGCCGTTAAATTAATTTTTTTTTTTGGCGATGATGGTCGACGATAATATTTGCGGTAATTAACTTCATATATAATAAGATAATTTTTGGGAATAGTGTGAATCGTGACCCATCGCGACCTAAAATTCAGGTACACTAATCATAGTGTCAAAACGATGTTGTAACGACGGAGGTCGATATAGAAACGACGCTGGCTTGATTTGGAATGCTATCTGGGATGGTTTGATACTGGAGACCAGACCAGTCCAGAGGACAGTCCATCGTCAAAACATTCTCTTGTAATCATATTGTTTTGTGCCTATGCACCTGCTAGGTTATGCAAAATGATATTACACTATTTTTAGTCATAAGCATGCAATTCTCAGACCGCTGTTCCAGAAGAGTTGAACCAGACCGATGCAGTATTTTTGCAATTGTCCGGTATCTTGGCAGTTCAGGCTAGGACTGTGGACCAGACCGGTACAAAGTGGTAATGGTCCACATTACCAGTCTTGATGCGAGACCCTCGATCACACCTTTCCCCAGTAGATGGTCTTGTGGAATTCAGGGGAGTAAGAATCCTAGTGGGGGAGCAAGCAATTTGACTATGTAGAAAGGTGTATATTAATCATCAGATTAGAATACGCCATGTCCCTGTACTAAATACGCCAATGCAACGTCGTACCGGACAGATTTTTAAGAACTATTTTATGAGCTGCTTAGTTAAATTTATAAGACTGGTATTATTACCAATCAATGGTAATCACAGGTCTATGTGGAAGCCTCTTAGTAACGATTATATAGAACCTTTAGCAGTTTGAATATTTGAATTGTAACTAACTTCATTTCTCACATCTAACAAGTTTTCTCTCTGCATGAAACTTTTCCAATTAATTGCAGTGAAAATTCTGACCACTGACAACAAGGAATGTCACCTACCTTTCTCCTACAAATGGATGATGTACTATGCATGCACTGAAGTTGCCAATGGCAGACCATGGTGTTCTTTGACCAAATATTATAATGGCGCTTGGGGCAATTGTGTTGGTAAGTTATATTTCTGAAGTTACACCCGTATAATTAATGCACAATGTTGGCTCAAAATCGATGAAGTCTATTGGATTAGCAATGGCTCGACAATGGCACATGAACATATGCCATGCCTCAGCCATTTGCACATGTATATGACCTCAGTTAAGTGCAACTGACCAGTATGATGTCACAAAACTGACCATTGTTCACAATGGTCCATGTGATGCCATCACAATTGCTAGGAGGACTTCATCACACTTGTCGACTGCACTGAAACTGATGGTACAGTATCCGATTTGAAAGTTGTGGCCATCAATAGACTTGTGGATGGTAAAAATTTCCGCCAGGGGCGTATTCAAAACATTCTGAATTGCAAGAACGACAGGTGTGTCCCTAATCTACAAGTTTACTGTGGCATAAAAGACACCCTAATCTACAAGTTTTCTGTGACAAGACAACAGGTTTGTCCCTAATCTACAAATTTTCTGTGACAAAAACAACAGGTATGTCCCTAATATACCAGTTTTCTGTGATAAGACAACAGGTTTGTCCCTAATCTACAATTTTTCTGTGACAAGAAAGACAGGTGTGTCCCTAATATACAAGTTTTCTGTGACAAGAAAGACAGGTGTGTCCCTAATATACAAGTTTTCTGTGGCAAGAATGACAGGTGTGTCCCTAAGCTACAACTTTTCTGTGGCAAGAACAACAGGTGTATCCCTAATCTACAAATTTTCTGTGGCAAGAACGACAGGTGTGTCCCTAATATACTAGTTTTCTGTGGCAAGAAAGACAGGTGTATCCATAATATACAAGTTTTCTGTGGCAAGAACGACAGGTGTGTCCCTAATCCACAAGTTTTCTGTGGCAAGAATGACAGGTGGGTCCCTAATCCACAAGTTTTCTGTGGCAAGAATGACAGGTGGGTCCCTAATCTACAAGTTTTCTGTGACAAGAACGACATGTGTGTCCCTCATCTACAAGTTTTCTGTGGCAAGAACGACAGGTGTGTCCCTAATCCACAAGTTTTCTGTGGCAAGAATGACAGGTGGGTCCCTAATCCACAAGTTTTCTGTGGCAAGAATGACAGGTGGGTCCCTAATCTACAAGTTTTCTGTGACAAGAATGACAGTGTGTCCCTAATCTACAAGTTTTCTGTGTCAGAATGTTTTGGATGCGCCCCTGGCAGTCGTGTTTGCCGGCAGGTCTATATACGGCTGCAACTTTGGTGTCGAATTGGTTAACATTATCTGTTGCCTGACCAACATCAAACCGATGTATCATGTTATTTGAGTATATGACTACAAATATATGTAATGTAAGTATTTCCTTTTTTTCAGTGCCTGAATGTAGATGGACCAACTAGACATACGTCAATCCAATGGGTGTTTGCACAATGGAAAAGGTACAATTCATTGACTTGTAAATAATAATGCTATGGTCATACTTGCATTCCAATCATTTGTATATAATCATTTCGTCTTTATTATTTTTTTCTTTTGGTTATTTATGTTATTCTAATTGTCAGTAAAACAAAAAGCTGTATAATTCTTTTCATTCTGATTCATCGCGGGTCCTTAAGCTCTAGATTCCAGTGAGAGATTTAGATAGCTCATTTGACCAGTGTAGTAAACAATTGTGATGTCATCACATGGACCGTTGTTGACAACGGTCAGTTTTTTGACATCATACTGGTCAGTTTCACTGAACTGAGGTCATGCGTGCTTTTGGCTGTGGTGAAAATAGAGTCGATAATCTGATGTATTTTAAAATGCCCCCATCGGTCCATGATCTGGCATCCTGAGCTGAGGTGTGAACAGAGTCTGTTATTCAGACACTTTTAAATGCATAAATATGCATAAATTTGCATAAATTTGCATAAATTTGTATAACTTGTATACTAAAATGACGAATCTGTTAGGATAGTTACCACGGACAACAACAATGCATAGAATCCGATACTCCTTAAATTGCATTGAATCGATTAAATTCTGAATGTGATTGAATAATTGTTGATTATTTTGTGGTGACACTAGTTTGTATAGCTTAGTATAGCAAAGTTTTGTGGCTTGCATACCTGAAGTAAATGTGTAGATGATTAAATGTCCATGACAGATGATTTACACTGTACATAATTGGGGAATTATTGTGAGTCATAAATATGTACAACAACAATAGGAAAAGCATTTATGCCACAATTTTCCTGGAACTACACTTATTACGCTTGTTAGATTGTAAAATTATGATAAAAATGTATAAACAGCACAAATTATACTCAATTATTATGGCTTGCACAGTCCATTACACCAAAAAGTGAAAATAACCCATCTGTGTTATGTCATGTTTATTGTGGTAACGTAACGTAATTATTAGTGTGCATAAGTGGAATTCAAATGGAACCTCTAATCTGTAAATTCAAAGTTATTTTAAAATGGACTAAAGTAATAGATATGTTTCTGTTATAATCAGTGATGGAAGTGGGAAATGTCAGTCGGGGGAACTCACCCCAGTGGCCTGGCCACACAGAATCAGCTTGGCGTGCAAATTTGAATAACAATACATTTAATTAGATTTAAAAATATATATATATTTATTCAAATATTCAATTACTTGAATATCAAATATTATAAATGTTTAATAGTATGTGTATGATAAACTTTTCTCTATATTATTGACAATATGGTATTTATTAAATTGCACCCATCAGTCCAGTTCGATTAGGGCATTATGGTAATTGACAGTTGCTACATATCATTTTGGAGATTGGCTCCGCTTAAAAACTGTGGATGATGAAGGCAAACTCTGGTGAAGGGCCTTCATTCGGTGGCAGGACCATGGGTTGGCAGGCCATTCACCTGGACATATGGCCCCAACCCTGGAAGGCTAGCTGGCCCTTTTATGGACAAGTTTGGCCCAAAACCAAACCAGGAAGACTGGCCCCTTTCCATAACGAATTCGCTCACTTGAGATTGGCACCTTCACCTGGTGCTGGAAACTTGGCCCAAGTAAGGAAGTTGGTCCCTTAACCAGAGAGATCGGCCCAGGACGATAGCCCCTGGTTGAGCAAGGCTGGTACCTGCACCATGACAGGTTGGTCCAGGCCATTGGCAGTGTTCAACAAGACGAAAAAATCATTTTTCACAAAATGATGGCCCCTGCACCAAAGGGTGTCTTTTCAACCACAGTGTCAGTAGCTAAAATTATTTGAAGCCACGTGCAGGGCCAAACTGTTGTAGCCACTGTATGTATACCTACAGTGTCAATAGCCCAATTTATCTATTGATATTCACCTGCACCTAGGACCAAAATTGCTAAGGCTACCTTTAAAAATCAAATATTGTATAATATAATGTATAATAAAAATATTGTATAATAAAAATCCAAAATAAACAATTACATTAGCAGAGTTGTAGCCTTGCAGAGCTTCCCCTATTTTTTTCAGGGTGTAACTGCACCAACCCCCTCCCCTTGGCCCACATCCATCACTGATATAATAATCTTTCTTGTAAAAGTATGATCGCTTTCTTAATAAAATGTTTTATGATCTTCATCTCACTCATCTCACCCTCATAATTTTTATGTAACTGGTGGTCTCATTATAACTTTGAATTAAGTTCTGAGACCACCAATCGTCAAATAATGTGTTCCATGTTTATTTGTTACAATAAAGAATCAATAACATAAAAATATGAATCTAAGTTATGCAAAGTTTCGACTTATGCAAAGACATGCTTAACAATACGTGTAACCCTGCATTTAACATTTGTCAGGGGTTTATTTCTTATCCGGTTTACAGCACCATTTGTCCACTTCACTTGTACAATGAATGAAACTATGAAGTTCAGTATAGTTCAGTCTGAGCAAATTTTCATTTACTTTTTATGGATATTAAAAATTTCACTCTGTGCTTCGACTGTATTTTGCAATTTTATTTAGGTGAGGACAAATGCATGCATGTACTTCTTATCACTGAAACTGAAAATCTGTTCCAGTTATCCAAAAATTCAACTTATACTCAACTTAGACTGTTTGCCTATTGTTCTAAGCGGGAAATAACCAACTAAAATGTTAGTTAACTCCCTCCTGAGTGCATACTGAACTTGTCTGGCATAAAAAAAGTAAAAACAAACAATAAAAAAAATTAGTAAATATGCCTAATGGAGTATAAGTTAGTTATATCCCTAGTCGGGAGTTAACTAACATTTTGGTTGGTTATATCCGGACGTCGAAGTCGCAGGGATATAACCAACGAAAATGTTAGTTAACTCCCGACTTAGAGGGATATAACTATCCCCTAAACAATTAAATGTTATCTGGGTTGGAAGTGCAAGAAATTACGAGACACAAAATACAACTGTGTGCTTGTCATCTGGTCATTTGTGCCACATTAATTACAGCAGATTTCCTAGACATGGGGACGAAACACAAGAGAACATCATATGAATCCAGGACTCCCATTGGTCAAGGCAGTCCCCAGTGATAATCCTGGACCCACATGTCGTCCGCGGAGTTAAGTTTCCATGTCTCTGGAATCTGCTGTGATGTCACAGTTTTAAAGAATTTCACAGAGTAGGCATGAATACTCAATCCCGGGCTCGGGCACCCTTCATGAGCAACATCTCAGCTGGATGTCGTTCGGATGAGACGTTAAATTGGCGGTCCCTTGTATTCGGTGTCTATGCTGAGGCAAGTAAAAGATCCCGCCCATGGGGTAAATGTGTAACATCGGCAGACTCCTCTCTCTCACCTCATCAATTAACCCTCGACTGATAGCAGCAAGAACTTACCTTAGAGGGCTGCACTTTTCCACATCTATCTATCTATCTATTGATAAAAACGAACAAAATGGCGAGTTTTAACTTTTTGAGTTTTAATATTAAGGCATGTAAGGCAATCATTGAATCCAGCAAAGCCAACAGGCATGCAATGTAAATAGAAATACATGAAAAATTGGAGGACTGTACCCATAAGAAATTGTACAATTCAAATAACAAATATACATAAATAATATTGAAGTAACAAAAATGAGCCTTGTTTGCAGTCACTTTAATCTAACTGCAGTAATTAACAACATTAACCATGCATTATGTAATGTAAGTCTGTTATGAAAAAATAATTATTAATCTATTCTATTGGAAGGCTATATATTAGAATCACACAATATATAGGCTGTAATAATCATCAATGGCCAATTTATCCATACATCTATTGCATAAAGTGAATCGTAAAGAAAAATCCATTCAAATATTTTCTAACATTCACTCGCACACTATCAATAAATGAGGCTATTAATTGTAAAATAATGAACCTTATTTATTACACAAAGATGCATATAAAATGTCTTAAATGGCTGAAAATATGTTGACAAGAAGTACCATAAAAGTTTTAAGTATGACATCATGTTTGTTATTGTTTTGCATTAGCATAAGTTATATTTCATATGATTATTCATCAGACTGGCATTATTTAACAACAGTACTGTATGATATAATGGTATAATGACAAGATATTGATGCATATTATTGAACTTTTTTTTCATTTCTGTGTTAATTGTTTTGTTTTTTTTGACAAAATATTAATAAATATTAGTGACTATTAAACGTTACCGACTTCCACATGTCTTGACGATGACCAATAGATCAAAACGCACAACGTATGAGCACATCAATTTACAACTGATGTCACAGCGGTATATCAGAGCCTTACAACAGACTTTTTGTATCAGTCGGGTGAAATTTAAATAATAATCAAATACACCAGATGTCTCTGCAACATGTTATCACTGTAGTGTAGGTGTAATACTCCAGAGGTCGCTAGCGTTGTTTTATTTTTTGACACCATACACCAGATGTCGCTGCTGCATGTTATTATCACTGTAGTGCAGGTGCTATACTCCAGAGGTCCCTAGCGTTGTGTTATTTTTTGACACCATACACCAGATGTCGCTGCTGCATGTCATTATCACTGTAGTGCAGGTGCTATACTCCAGAGGTCCCTAGCATTGTTATTTTTTGACACCATACACCAGATGTCACTGCTGCATGTCATTATCACTGTTGTGTAGGTGTAATACTCCAAAGGTCACTAGCGTTGTGCTCTTTCTCTGACATCATCTTTGTAGTGTATGCGTAGTGTAGGCGTTATACTTCAGAGGTTGCAAGCGTTGTGCTGTTTCTTTGACGTCATACACCAGATGTCGTCTGTGTATTACCCGAAGTTTGTTTATTGGAGGAAGATCGTTGACAGCAGGAACACCGCCCTTTAGCAAAAGTACGAACTAAATCGTCAAGACACATACACATAGCAGCTGCGAAAAAGAAGAACGAAGCACCCCACCCGAGTTGATAACCCACGCCAAACGAGAAATCCACGAGGTTCTTTTCCATCGCCAAGGCAATTGGATAAACTATCATGGCTGCTGTGCAGCTTAATGCTGAAAATAAATAACACACAGAAATAAATTAAACATCTTTATAGTGAATGCAACTTCAGTGCCCGTCAGTTATGTTGTGAGTGTTGTGAGTGTTAATAACAGACAGTGGAGGATCCAAACATTTTGAATGACAGGCACAAGAATGATAGATTTGTCCTCATGGATCCACCGAGGTGTTTGTAAATCTTAAAATTTAATTATTTTTTAGTTTTCGTGTTTTTTTTTTCTTATTTTTGTAAAATTTATCTTATAATTGATACTAAATGCATTATAAAATGTTATTGCTTATTACTCTATATAATGGTACATGTTTAAATTGTAAATAATTATCTCTGGCCCATATACATAATTCTTTGTGTCAGGGCAGGGGAATGCTCTTTTCTATATTGAATTATTGTTTAAATGTGCTGATGTTAAATATTATTCCCAATAAAGAACTTGAACTTGAACCCCTGGAAGTCTTTAAAAATGCCCTCAACTTGCTGTTGGAGGCAACTTTACTGCTGGGTGCTGTATAAAATTATAATAATGATCTGAGGTAACTTAACAACCACATTTTCAAGATGGACTATAATATTTTTTTCCATGCATATTCCACAAACTGATATTATTATCGATTCATTGCTCGTAATAGTTATAATAATGGCCTGCTTCATGGTGGGCCGTTTTAAGTTCAATGTAAACAAAGGTGATGTTCACTCGATCGTGGTGCTATGCTGTAACTTATACTTAATAACAACATTTAAGCGGCCAGCAGACCTGTTCAAGCATACGAAGAGAGTTTTTCTCAACTCCTTGCGGAGTATACAGCCCATTACACAAATTTACCTGCAGGGGCTAAGCACCCTACAATCGCCATCACTGTCCATAGCCAGCACCCCATTTACACCTTGGTGGAGTGGAGCAAGGATCTACAGAAGATCTGCTCAGTTCCTCCATGCCATGGTGGGGGTTTGAACTCACAACCTTGTGGTTTGTTGTCCACAAGTCAGTGGAATTTCTCCGAATTCACCGATTGTGTCAGATGGAATAATTTTGTTGTTACTTACCACAGATAAAGTATATTTCTCCCGCTGAGTGGTAATAGTAAATTTTCTTGGCTAGTGTTACAGCACAAATTCCACACACGGATAAAATTGTTGCTAGGCAACCAAATGCCAGGGAAAATATCAATAAGCCTATTACAGCATTCTGCCAGTCTGAAAGAGAAAAGAGAGAAGGTATTTATGCAAATTATTCCATCTTATTAAATATTAGTAACTGCAATGAATAATGCATAAAAGTGACATTTCCAAGTCACCAAAATCAAGCTCTATTGAAAATATAAAAAATAAATAACAATAAAAATGCAGGTCAATGATATCAGTTATCAAGGATAATAGATATAATATTCAATAAATACTATTTCTTAAACACAGTAATTGCTGATATTTCACAGACTTTTCATGATCTAAATCTAGAAAAAGTTACATTTTATAATGTTTATTCATATAATCAATATGTCACTATAACAATTCAAATGTAATTTTCAGGGTGGTCCTGCGTGAGTGGCATCGGAAAGATGCCTTGCAGGATCTCCTGTCATATATCATAAAACACAATTTATTTGTAACCTTACGTCACATATATGATAAATAAGAAGTCGAAGTTGATGAAAAACACATTTGATCACATTCATTCCGGATCATTCGTACTAAATATATGATAATAAATCCATGATTATGAATTAATAACGAGTTACATGATGAGATTTTGACAATATACATGGAGTCATACCATAGTGTCAATAACCATGTCACTGAAGGAAATATGTTCTACTAGGTAAATTTTAGTATATAATACAATAACAATGAATACAAAGAAATTAATCTTAAATTACATGGCTTTTGGTCGTTGCATTTAATTGCCACCTTCATTTCTGAATCGTATCTATGGTAACAGTCTTCCCATACTCCAACATTGAAGCCTGAAATTTCAATAAACATCCTATTTATTTACAAACTCAAATCCACATTGATATTATGCACATTGCATTGCATTATATCCTTGGGTTGAATATGTATGGCAACCTTTTTATTTTAATTTTTAATTGGAATTATTTTTTGGCTGTCACAAACTCTTCGCATGCATGGTTGAGTTTTTTTTATGGGAAACTAGAGGAATTTAACAGATAAACTAGTGGTCTTAAAATAACTTTGAATTAAGTTCTGAGACCACCAGTCATCATTATTGTTATAAATAATTTTTATTTGTCAATTATAATAATTAAGCATCATACATAATCACAAAAAATTTAAATGTTTATCAAAACTATTTGCATGTTTGAGGAAGAGACAGAGTGTACGGTGTACTAAGCAGGCGCCCCCCCCCCCCCTATTGGACCCCCCCCCCTTTGGGAAACCCCCCCCCCCCCCTATGGGAACCTCTTCTCCTTTCCCCATAGAATCTAGAGGGACCCCTTTCTTGCAAAAGTTCTATATAAGTTTTATAGAAATCTCTGGAGTGGTGTGATCCTACTTGTTTGAGGAATTCCAGAAAACTTCAAGCAATCACTAGGGCCAAGAAAAAAAAACTCTTTTATTAGAGATTGCACAGCATCTGAGAGTCAGTGCATTTAAACTGCATTATCTTAAGTTCACACTTCTTCATGAGAATCTCTGCTTGCTAAACAAATGATATTATTTATTAGACCAGGTGCAGATGCAATGATGAAATAACAGAGCTAGGATTACATCCACTTAAGAGCAAAATCGATGAGATACAGCTAGTGGTGTCACGATGATTGATTACACTCGATGATCGGTCGTTTTATCTGAGAATTCGATGATCGATTACTTATTTTGTATGCAGTGCGCGCGCACACCAGAATTTGCGTCCATGGCAAAAAGAAAACCTACTATGCTTCCTCCCTTTAGGTGTTTCATATGATCATAAATAACTTTATTATTAGATAAATGACCTGAGATATTATTAATTGTATTTACACACAGAGATATTTAATTATCTTGGACAAACTGGTTACGATAGCAGTTGATTTTGATGACTACTCAAGTGCGAACTGCACCCAAACAGACAAATAATCAATCAGCAGTTGGTGCACCCAAACTGATTATCAACTACTAAAATATAACTGATTGACATCACCACATACAGCTCATAAGGAGTTCCTAGGTTGGGTTTCGAACCCAGGATCTTCAGATAAGCTAGCAAAGACTCTAACCACTTGTGCTGTTAACACCACCAACCCTTGAAAGTAATTAAGCAAATGCAGTGTACAAACACTGTGCTTAATGTTACACACATGTATATTTAATCTACTAATTTTGATTACCAGACTGTCTGACTCCTGTACAACCAATAATTCAATTACTGTCTGACCTCTGCTTCCAGTAATTTACTTCGTTGCATTATTGATAAAGTTAATATTTGACCAATGCATTATGTACACTCATGTCACAGCACAGTATTGAGCAACTCCCTTGCAATCCATTTACTGATTGGGGCTGGCGGAGTGAATTTGTGCTTGTGGAGGAGAGGAGAGGAGAGGAGAGGAGAGGAGAGGAGAGGAGAGGAGAGGAGAGGAGAGGAGAGGAGAGGAGAGGAGAGGAGAGGAGAGGAGAGGAGAGGAGAGGAGAGGAGAGGAGAGGAGAGGAGAGGAGAGGAGAGGAGAGGAGAGGAGAGGAGAGGAGAGGAGAGGAGAGGAGAGGAGAGGAGAGGAGAGGAGAGGAGAGGAGAGGAGAGGAGAGGAGAGGAGAGGAGAGGAGAGGAGAGGAGAGGAGAGGAAGAAGGGGAGAAGAGGGGAGAAAAGGGGGAGAAGAGGGGAGAAAAGGGGGAGAAGAGGGGGAGAAGAGGGGGAGGAGGTAAAGGACGAGGAGGAGGAAGAAGGAGTAGGAGGAGGAAGGAAGGAGGAGGAGGATGAGGAGGAAGGAGGAGGAGGATGAGGAGGAAGGAGGAGGAGGATGAGGAGGAAGGAGGAGGAGGATGAGGAGGAAGAAGAGGAGGAGGAGACAAACATACACCAGCACAAGGCTGACATAGACAAAGAAGGATGTCGATACATGCCAAGAGTAGGATGGCTGCTCAATATACATGTACACAGATATCCATCTGCCCAAGTATGTTTGACTTAATAAATTGAACATGTACAACTCAATGATTAGGTGTATTTAGCCACTTCAAAACGACAAAATCATGGTGGGCTAAGACCACAGACACTGATATTATCCACCAGAGGGCAGTGACATTAGATAGTTGAAGGCATTCCTTTAAAAATCATTCAGTAATAAAAACTAAGCTGTTAATGATTGAATATAAATGTATATACACTTTTCTAGATAGCATCCCAGCAATTAATTTTAAAAGAAATGGCTCAAATTACAGTGTTGATTTGTGAATTACAGCTGTTCAAAAAGTTTATTATGAAGGCATAAACACATGGAAGCACAACAGGTAAGATTGTGAAATATTTTGAGGTCATGCCTTATTCAATGCAGCTCATTTGAATTATGACTTTCTGATCTATCAAAAAAGACCAAAATTATATATTGATTCGCATTTTAACTATTTTTTACTGCTGGTGGACTTAAATTAAATTACATTAGTATTTTTTAGGAGGATTCAACCAGAAAGCAATGCATCAATTTGCCCTCTTTCCACCAGGGGTCGCACAAAGCGCCATCTATAGATTAGTGTGGATTTAGTGAAAGAACATTCCCATTCTCTGTAGCGTGTCAACATTTCTTTCACACTTGCGGAATTTTCATGCATTAATCTGTAGATGGCAGTCTCCGAAGAAGCAAATTTGAAAGAAATACTGATATTAGCATAATTTAATGTAAAATAATTATGTGATTTGTAAATGCAGCTAGTGTTAAACCAACCACTGAAGTCACGCTGTGCCACTTCGAATCAATTGTGGCCAGCAACCTAACCACCGCTATCAATATATCCATCCAAAATTGATTAATCAACGGGAAAAAATGTAAATTAATATTGAAGGACATCGATCACTGTCACTGGGACCAACACAAACCCCAGAAGCACTGGCAAATGATGTTAATGTGATCTGATAATCATTAGTTGCCCATGCGCTTGGTAAATGCTTGTTTAATTGCACTCCGTCAAAGACGGTCATCACAAACTGGTACTTTCATGCTGCATTTGGTCAATATAACCCCATCTACTGCTCTGCATGTACTAAATTTTATACAGCTGCCATTCTGTAAGCAAGAGAGTGAGTGAGATTATGTTTAGTGGCATGTTAATGGTAAGGTCATTCACGTCTTCGCTACATCGACAGGCATAACTGGAGTATGCATTGGGCAGAGCCATGTGTTGGCCACTGGGGTTCGAGGTCTTCACCCACAGCGTTACCACCCTCGCTACAAAAATACATGACATTTGAGAGAAGTCAGCTGTATGTAAAAAAATAGCGTCTTTTCACTGAGCAGCCCTGAATTCAGCAAGACATAATTGTTTCTTCTCCTCCAATTACTTATTTTGCTTTTCAAAAATAGTAGATCATAGCTAAGTGATTCCATAAATATAATTTTCTCAGGGAAATAACATAAATGAATTGAACGATAAGGTGTGAAATATACATTAAAATGCACTAAAAATACCGGTGCTAGGATGCACTTTACTTCAGCCAATCACAGCCAAGGGCGGGAACTTTCTCAGCCAATAGAATTACAGTATTCGGTCATAACCACCTGGTGTAAATATAGAGAACCTTCCGTGAAAATCCACTATTGTAGCAGCTGGGTGGTCTAGTGGTAAGATGCTCGCCTGCTCCTCCGATGGTCCCGGGTTCAATCCCAGGTGTGGGCATCCTTTATGAGCAATATCCCAGCTGGATGTCGTTCAGATGAGATGTTAAAGTGGCAGTCCCTTGTATATGCTGAGGCAAGTAAAAGATCCCACCCATCGGATGAATGTGTAAATGCATACAGATGTATTTATGTAAATGTATGGTCTAAATAAAATAGTCTGAGTCTTGGGTGGATTCTTCTCTCTCTCTCACCTCATCAATCAACCCTCGACAGTGGGTGGGGTGGGTGGATTAGGGCTTTACGTCCTGTATTTCTGCACCTGATCAGCTAACTAGGACAGGCAGGGACGATGGCAATGAGATGAAGGATGAAACAGCCATCCAACTTTGGCTCGACTGGGAATTGAACCCAGGACCCAGTGGTTGGAAGCCCAGCGCGCTACCACTGAGCTAGGCCCCCCCTACCCTCGACAGCGGCAAAACTTGTACATATGGCAGCAATCTACTTCAGATCTACAATATCGCGGTACGTTTGGTGCAGCTTAATTGAGGATGCTCTTCATTTTGAAAGTACTAAGGAGCAGAAAATGTGATGTTTGAACAGGACATTAATGTAGTATGCAAACACGGGAAATGGCAAGGAATCGCAAACTGTCGGAAAGCAGACACTCCAAATATGTGAACAGCTGCAATAGAAGGCTTGGGTACACATTCTGCAGGATCTGCAGCTTTTAATGCATGAAAATTCCTCAATTGTGAAAGAAATGTTGACACGCCGCATAGAATTGGAAGGTTCTGTTGCCATATTTCACTAAATCCACACTAATCTATAGATGGCGCTCTGTGTGACCCCTGGTGGAAAGAGGGCAAACTAATGGTCCTATTTTCTGCACCATATCATCCAGACAAAATGTTTATGTGAAGTTATAGCCTCTGTCTGCCACATGCAGCATTGGCCTCATCTTCTTGGACAGCTTTGCAATATTTTGGTAAATGCAGCAACTATATTTATGGAGAGACGGCAGTGCTAAAATGAGAAGTCCCAAAAGTTATTACGCCTGGTCATTGCTGAATAATTTGACCATGTTCCTTCTCATCGGGGACATACGCCGCCGCTCTTCAACAATTACTCAAGAATGGGTTCCATCTGTTCCAAGGGTGACTCCGGCATATTTACTTTCCAATTCTAGATAATCACTGTTGAGTTCTGTTTCCAAATTCACCAGAATAGTACAGCACTGGTGATCAGAGAAACTATCTAGGTCCTAGATATATTGAAATAAGACTATGACTAGAATAGAACGACATCTAATGCAAGTTCTAACCACAAAGGTTACTGGTGAGGTTCCAGACATTTGTAAAGTCGGTCTGATTTTGAGCTAATGCACCAACGTTACCAAATTATGATAACTAGTATGAAACATTTACTGCGTGTGTGGGATTTTCACATGCCTTGGCATATACACTTAGTACAGGACACCTACAAGGTAACTACTAATTTTAATGGCATCCAGCTAGTATTGAGCTCATAAAGTGTCCCTTGGCTGGAATTTGAACCCACTGTCTGTCAAAATTAATATTTTCTAAAACTTCATCCAATGTTTGAAAATCACCTTATTTAATGAAGGCACACTGAATATGTTTCAGCTATAATGAATCTATCAGGCTTTATTTAGAAAAATAAATGATACAGTGAAAGAGATCAAGACCAAACATTGGAAATACAATGGAAATGGCACCGTCATCCATTGTTGAGTATTGTGACGTCATCGCTTGGTTTGTTTACATATTGGATTTTTGATGGCATGAAAAATTAAATACTGGGTGAAGTTTATTTATTTTATGCAGAGTTAATAACCCCAGCAAGGCTCTGGATGGTAGGTAATCAGTATGAGGAAGAAGTGAATGCAATAGATTTTGGCCACTGTCATATTGAGTTACAATCTAACTTAAGTGAAGCTGTACATGCCTTAATCACCATATAGCTCTGTCTAATCATTTATGGAGTAAGAGACACATATTAATGATACAAGATAGAATTATTCAAATATGTATCATTCAAATCAAATTAAGATGAAAAATAGATGAAAAAAAAAATGACCTTGGGCCGACCTTGAACCAATGTAACATGTTATTGGGATTTCAATGCAACTGGAGAATTATAGACCTACAACTCAATTCAACTACATGGCCAAATGTGCAACTTGCATTTTCCATGCGTTTGGATAAACGCATGGAAAATGCATGGTTTTTGCCTCATTATAATTAGCTAAAAACCATGCATTTTCCATGCGTTTATCCTTCACATGGAAAACGCACGTGGCACATTTGGCCATGTACCTTAGGCCATGCTAACCATGATAAATAAGAGAACATATTAAATATATTATATTCTTATAAATATTTCCAAAAGGATCTGACACATAACGTCATATATCCAGTCACTTGCATCAAATGGAAACAATTCAAATACTATAACAAAATATTGGTCGAAACTCTTTATCAGCCATCGAAATCCAAAATGCATAAATGTCAAGCCAGATTGCAATCTCAAGTCAAGACACCATGGCAACAAACGCATATGACCTTGGTGGTGACCTTTCATGGCCGTGAGACTATTGCTTGACCTTTACCTTTGACTTTCCGACATTTCAAGGTCATAGGTCAATCTCTATTTTTAGCCTACACACTTCTTGATTTCTGGGGGCAAATAAACCTTATTTACCCTGGCTGGAAGGGACGTTGCCAAGGGGGGTTTGGTGTTTACTGACAGTCAAAGATACAGAAACTGTTTTAGGCTTTTAGTTTTCACTGGGGCAAACCTGCACAGAGTAACTGCAGTTACCAGATCCCAGTACAGTTACCCGATCCCCAGCAATATATCTCAGCTGAATTTATGCTAATTTCTCAATGTTGTATTGGAAGATATATGAACTACTAATTTATAAGGCATTTCAAATGGGGTAACTCACCGGAAAATACTCTCGGATGCTAGATTGGAGTTGACTGTCAAGATCGGGTAACTCATTTTTCCCTACATCTTTTCAAACAGAAAATTCCACAAATAAGTAACCAGAAGAACTCTCGAAATGTGGCTGAAAATTAATAGGTTTTCCTGGCAAAATGTGATTCTAGCTGTACTAGCTTCCAAATGTGATTAAATGTGTGTATCAATAGAAAAAAAACCAACCAGGAAGCAAAGGTGGAATGTAGCCAGCCATGATGTGATCGGGTAACTGCAGTTACCCACGCAGCTTGTGGTCTAAGGCTCTTTTATTTTTGACTTGAAAGAGAGAGGATATCGTATCAGCTCCAAAAGAACATTCTGGACACAGCAGTCATCATATCTCAGGGGAATATAAGGCAAGGTTGAAGCAGCCAACATTTCTTGTTTCTACTACAAGTGCTTCAAGTTCACTCAGTCCAGTGCTGTTCAAGATGAAATAGTATTTGGGATCGATAACTGGCAGTACTTAAAAACACCATGCTTGCATTACTACCTAGTGTGTGTGTGTGTGTGATTTGGGCTTTACGTCCTGTATTTCTGCACCGGATGGGCTAATTAGGACAGGCAGGAACTATGGCAATAAGACAAAGGATGAAACAGCCATCCAACTTTTAGGCTCACCCGGGAACCGAACCCGGGACCAAGCGATTGGAAGCCCAGAGCGCTACCTCTGAGCTCTGCCCCCGCCCCCATTACTACCTCGTGTAAAACTGATCAGTGAAAAATTATTGCAGAAAAGGTCAGTCTACAATATCAGCCCACATGCAGTACATTTAATCATGCACACTTGTGTCCATACACTGAGTGAGACCACAGGCAATTGGGAGCCAGGCTTTCTGCTAGGCATAAAGTATATATACTTACACCAACAATGTAATGTGCATCATAGTAATATATCTATCTGACATTCAACGTTACTGCCATACGCAATGCAGTGTGGTCAAATCCAATTCAAACATTGTCTTGTGATATATCACAATTTACTTTAGGGACAAGGAAGCAAACAAAATCACTAGCTAACAGTCTTTACAGGCAATTGCCTATTACATTGTGTGTCGTCACCTCACAGCCCAGCAATTATGTATATGTTTTGCTCGTTTACTCATCTGTAGTAAATTAATCAATTCTCTTATAAGTTATAGTCCATAGGCTGGCTTATGGTTTTAAAGGTCTAACAATGAAATTACAGAATAATTAGATGTTCATGTGCTGAGTTTAAGCAATTATTGTTCTGACAAGCAGGCAGTTCAGAAAAATTGCCAAAACGCAAAAAATATGAATCCTTTTCTCTTGTACTTGTAAGATAAGATTTCTTAAGTCCTTACTCAGCCTATAGGCTACATAGTTTAACCAATCATTTTGTTAAACTAGGTAAACTAGCAAAGAATGTCCATAATTAGGTCGCTGGGCTGCTAGGTGACAGCACACAGTGATAATTTAATTAACAAATGAGCATCTACACCAGAATGACCAGGTATTCAAAACAATGGAGGCGTTGCGAGCATACATAGATAGATAGATAGATATAGCCATAGATAGATAGATAGATAGATAGATCGATAGACAGATCGATAGATGGATAGATATGGAAAGTGCAGCCCTCTAAGGCAAGTTCTCGAGGGTTAATAGATGAGATGAGAGAGGAGGAGTCTACCCTTCTTACACATTTACCCCATGGGTGGGGTATTTTACTCGCTTCAGTATAGACACTAGCAAAGCAAAATTGACTGCACTTAATTGAATTCAGCTAAACTGCATAATGCAATTGTCAAGTACCTAATGTACTTCACAACTTTGAACTCACTAATTAGTCAATAATTCAGTACCATCTGAACTGTCAATGAGTCTTATTCAACATGTTTACTCAACCATAATGTACTCGCTCACCACCAATTCCTAATTTTCTATATGTACCTATTATATGTGATTGATTATAGCTACAAATTCATTGTGCACTGAATTACAAATTGTACTCATTGTAGAGGTCATCAAGTAAGCTTACATTGTGTGGTACAAATGATATGTTATTATTTAGGAAGTTTTGGCAGAGTTAGTTAAAACGATCCACTTTACAAATTTCATCAGTTATCGCACAATATTATTATTATTATTAATATAGATTTAGCACCCCGATATATAAATATACTCAGCGGTGCGTACATACATAAAATTAAATCAACGAAATTATATATTAAAATTGATAAGGGACATTAAAATATTTAAATTATAAAAGTCTGTAAAAACTGATTAAATCGATAAAAAGTCTATGTAAAAGCTTGATTAAAATAATGCGTTTTTAGTCTTTTCTTAAAAGTCTCAATAAAGTCACTGCTTCTGACAATAAATAAGTTTTTGGAGCTGCATACTTGAAGGACCTTTTCCCACATGTCTCTGTTTATGTAGGTTACACAGTGGATTGGACATGGCATTTGTTGAGATCATTGTCAAGAGCATTTGTTGAGATCATTGTCAAGAGCATTTGTTGAGATCATTGTCAAGAGCATTTGTTGAGATCATTGTCAAGAGCATTTGTTGAGATCATTGTCAAGAGCATTTGTTGAGATCATTGTCAAGAGCATTTGTTGAGATCATTGTCAAGAGCATTTGTTGAGATCATTGTAAAGAGCATTTGTTGAGATCATTGTCAAGAGCATTTGTTGAGATCATTGTCAAGAGCATTTGTTGAGATCATTGTCAAGAGCATTTGTTGAGATCATTGTCAAGAGCATTTGTTGAGATCATTGTCAAGAGCATTTGTTGAGATCATTGTCAAGAGCATTTGTTGAGATCATTGTCAAGAGCATTTGTTGAGATCATTGTCAAGAGCTATTGCATTGTTATATTTTCCCTATGCTACCGGTTTGAAGCTAAGTCAGCTTATATGATCAGCTGCCAGAGGCCGACGTAATGATGAGATGATAAGGCATGGAGTCCAGCTGCTGAGATTTAGCTCATGAAGAGTGGCTGGGCTGAAATTTTAAATACTAGACCACCTAGAAGCTCTAGTTTTTCAAATTGTTGAAATCATAAAAGTGATAGATAGACATTTATGTATAATATTAAATTAAAGAAATATCTAGATCTGATATCAAAATATTTAATAAGAAAAAACTGATTTGGCCATCAGAGTTTCAAACCAAAACTCGGGATATCATATGATTATTATCTACATGAAAAATACAGTTAGTTTAATTAAAAACAGCCTGCCAAATTTAACCTGGACAAAGCTAGACATTTTGCTATACGATGCTACCTGCCGCTAAACGTAGATGTCTGGCTATAGTTGGCTTCTCAAAGCCGGATCTAAAGGTACACACAACACCATTTGGTGCATAAGTTGAGAGTTATGCTTATTTGTAATCTTTTGTTTAAAAGATGCATGTCGATTGCATACATATTTATGATATATTAGATACATTTCTTACATTTATCAAGGTTTATATTTTTTTCAGTGGTGGTAGTTTAAGCCAACTATAAGGTATAAGTAGACAGAAGCGGCTGGCTTTAGCTAGTTACAGTTACAGCCAGGAATAGGTTGCGCTACAGGCTACAGCTGACTAGAGTCGACCATATTTTATGAAACTAACTGTACTTTACCAAGAAGGCAACATATTCCAATTAACTCCCTATGACCTTTCCAAACCAACAATATTGCCTTAAACACACGGCACATTAGGAGAGGTTCCCAGGGGTCCCAAATCAGCAAATGGTATTTGGCTAATATCATCAACAGCAACCTTGATGGTATCAATAGAGCAACACAATTGCATTGTTGGACATCTAACAACAGAAACAGCAGGCAGGCCTCTTATGCAATGACAGCAAACTTGTATGCATGCTTGGAATAGCCTATATCCCCCTACAAAGCTATTTAGTCTACAGAGTTTGCCAAAAAATAAAAACTACTAAAAAACAATCAACAACAACAAACTGCACCACTTGAGTGTGTTGCTATGCTGATCAATGTCATAAGAATAATGTTTGTATAATCATAATAACTGAAAAGAACAGCATTACATCATTTAAACTCAATATACTATACTATCCATTTAAATATTTGTCTAAATTAATAAATTTTTATCCTCTGTTATTCTATATATGTTTTACCTCTCTTGTAATTTTATTTTTCTTTATGTATATGTACAGCATAAAATTGCTGTGAATAAAGATGATATATATAACTTCTGGTGATGATGACATCCCATGTGATGGCCCACAGACTAAGATGTGGTTCATAAACACTGCAGGGAGTGGAGTTTGAACCCATGCACCCAAAGTCATACTCAGCCATACTACCCAGTTGGTCACTATATGATCCATATTTAAGAATAATTCGTATTATTGAATTTGTTAATATTGTTACAAGTATTTTGAAATGCTGAAAGCAAATATATGAGTAGCTACGAGTAAAATATAGTGGAATATATAAATTCCCATAAATAAATAAATTTAGAGATTAGTATATACGTTAGTAATTGTTCAATGCTAAAAATGAAAAAATAATCAATACTTTCAAATACTTCAAAATAAGCTACCATTCTCATCACAAGAAATGACAAACTTTCACTGATATTCATTATTGATATGTACTAAATAAATATTACAAAGTTATATGAGTAATCCCTTACAATTCAAGCCCAAAAGGTCAACCTCACTCTGTACCTTACTGATGACTGGAATTGCCAATAAGTTTACTTGTGAAGGCAGTGCTGTTTACACCTAACTGTTAGACATGTCAAAAGCGTTCGACAGAGTGGATTACTTCAACCTGTTCAGGATTATGCTTGCAAGAAATATGGATCCCTTATATGTTCGATGTCTTGTTTACATCTAATGAGATGTTACAGATTAGGTGGGATGATACTGCCTCTGCCTACTTTAGAGTTACCAAAGGAGTTAAACAGGGCGGGGTCTATTGACAACCCGCTTCATAGCTTAAGGGAAAGTTCACATGGATGTTATATTGGCCCATACTTTGCAGGGCCCCTTTGCTATGCTGATGACATTGTCCTTATGTCACCCTCTGCCCCTGGCTTGCAGAAAATGCTCAAAATCTGCCACAATTTTGCTGACGACAATAGTTTTAGTTTTAACGCTGCCAAAAGTCAGTTCATTGTCTTTCGGAAGTCATCAATGGTGTCATTTAACAGAGCAAGAGTGTGTGCATCATTTAGGTCATGTTATCAACTTTAACCTTCAGAGGTGTGACATTGATCGATTACTAGCTTCTTTCTACAAGCAGTATAATCCGTTTCGAGGCAACTTTGGTCACATTCCATCATTCATTCAAGCCCAATTGCTCTACACTTACTGTTCTTCCTGTTTTGCTACCATTAACACAACTAACCAGACTGCAAGTTGCTTGGAGAAAATGTATGAGACAAGTGTGGCGTAAATTAACTGTGACACTGTTTATGGGATTGTTTCATGCATAAGAACTTCAGACTGCATAATGTGGACATTTGTGTGAGTGTTTGAACGTTGATAACAACTTTCTTCAGCAAAGCAACAAACACATCATCCAAGGGATCATTGAGCAATGTTGCTATGATGAGTGTCGATCTCAGCATAACAAGTATATAGCTGAGGTGGTGACAGAGCTCACCCAAGTGAGAGACAATATACTAGACTGCCTGCTCTCCTAAGGAACAAATCAATTTTATGATAACAGAATTATTAATTAGTTAACAATACCTGTATATACTATATTTCAATCTTTCAAATGTATACCATTGAGTATGAATAAACATAATTATATATATATTGAAAAGTATTATATTCCACGTCATTTGTCATATATTGATGGATACATGCATATCACCAAACCATCTTTATAAAATATAGGTCAGCGGCAAAATTAAAATTGCAAGCCTAGCTGGTTAGTAGCTATTGTAAATAAAACCAAATAAATCAGAATAAATACATTTAAAACAAAATAACTATGAAGAAGATAGATTAGATAGATTAGATAGGTTAGATAGATTAGATAGATAGAGAGATAGAGATAGATTAGATAGATTAGATTAAATAGATTAGAGATAGATTAGATAGACTAGATTAAATAGATTAGAGACAGATGATTGATAGATAGATAGATAGATAGATAGATAGATAGATAGATAGATAGATAGATAGACAGATAGATAGATAGATAGATAGATAGATAGATAGATAGACAGATAGATAGATAGATAGATAGATAGATAGATAGATAGATAGATAGATAGATAGATAATTCATATCTTTATAAAACCAACCTCTAACTCCTTTTGGCATATCTGGGTTAGGAATAAATCAAATCACATTAATTCTTTTATCGTACGAATATTGATCATAACTTAACAATATTATTTCCTGTAGTGTTATCCAAAATACTGTCATAAGTATCTTGTTCATAAGAAATTACTTACTGACATTAGGCAGTGGCAGGCACAAAATAATACGCATAATCCACATTAATTATTGATAATATAATTGTACATATCAATTAGTCTCATTCTCAATTTAAATACAGAAAATGCAGGATTGTGCATACAGCTCTTTCTTTCCTTTCTTTCACACATACTCCTCCTCCTCCTCATCCTCCCTACATATTATATCATCCTCATCTTCATCTTATCTCCTCCTCCTCCTCCTCCTCCTCCTCCTCCTCCTCCTCCTCCTCCTCCTCCTCCTCCTCCTCCTCCTCCTCCTCCTCCTCCTCCTCCTCCTCCTCCTCCCTTCATATTATCTCTTCCTCATCCCCCAGCCTCTTCCTCATCTTCCATCCTCCATCTCCTCCATCTCCTCCATCTCCTCCATCTCCTCCATCTCCTCCTCCTCCTCCTCCTCCTCTTCTCCCTCTTGAACTCTTTCATGTCAGATTACACACCACATCAGAGTTTCACAGACACTATTACAAGCCGTTTTGTGGCCTAAAGTCATATCAGGCCAACCAAGACCAGAGTGGGCCACCTGGGCCTCATTAAATGGCCGCCAAAACCTTTACTAAGAGAAGAGTAGGGCAAAGGGCAAATGAGTCTAATGCCTAGGCTTTTAGGTAGCTACACTCTCTTGTTTATGGGCTTAGAGTAAAAGGTGCATGTGCAAACACTGAGCCAAAATGTCTGTACACCACACAAAAGAAAATACGAAGTAATTGGACTTTATGGCAGAGAAGTCTCCTTGGCAGAGAAGTCTCCTTGAGGTATACCAGGGTTTTACAGTGTGTTATATTTATGGTAGTGCACCAACCATTTTTACATCACTTTAGGTTATAAAGTGGGCATACACGTAAAAAGTAATTTAATGCAAAGCTATAAAGAGAAATTAAATTACTT
This sequence comes from Alitta virens, assembly GCA_932294295.1. NCBI lineage: Eukaryota > Metazoa > Annelida > Polychaeta > Phyllodocida > Nereididae > Alitta > Alitta virens. The sequence continues at coordinate 38,878,552 of OW028578.1, forward strand.
TTTAAAGAATTAAGCTCTATAAGAGACAGTTGTACCGATGATAAAATATTAAGTCACAAAGAATGTAAAGATATCATCTCGTTCTTATGCACCATGTGATGTCACTATTGCTGGGGTTTAAAGCATTGTTGCTGTATTAATTATTAATTTTACCTTTGTTTTAGTTTATACTTTGTAATACTTTTTATATTGCGGACAAAGAAGTTCAAACATAAACAAACCATCAGCTTTGAACATAATTTGTGAGTAAGTTTAAAAATAGCTGGTAACTGCAAATTCCGAGAGCACAACTTTCAAAAAGTGGTAAATTCATCTGTCTAAAGCTAGACGAATCTACATGTGGCCAAAACTAACCAGATCACTCCATCCTTATTTCCAGATAAAACACAAGACTTTGGTACATCAGTTATAAGGTACTTATACATGTATGCTTACATTTGTGGTTATAATAGAGTCTTTTCACTGAGTTCAGCAAGACATAAGTTCTTCCTCTCCTCTTAATAGTCATTTTGCTTTTCAGACGTAGAAGATAATCACTGACTAATTCAATAACTATAAATTCCTCAGACAAATAACATAAATAAACTGAATTATAAGGTGTCAAATATGCATTAAAATGCACTAAAAATACTGCTGCTAGGATGCACTTTGCTTCAGCCAATCACAGCCAAGGGCGGGAACTTTTTCAGCCAATAGAATTGCAGTATTCTTTCATAGCCACCTGGTGGAAATATAGAGAACCTTCCGTGAAAATCCACTATTTTTAGACCACAACATGACTGCTATTTAATCTTAAGATATATTTACAAATAGCAACAGAAGGCAGAACTCTGTTTCTAGCTGTGGATAACTATAATTGCATGATCTTTGAGAGTAGCAAAACATCACAAAAAAAAACCTCTTAAATTGTCAGTGCATTAACACAGAATGAACTGGAAACAACAGCTAAGTCCTAATGTGGCCTTTTGTATTCACTGTAAAACCCTGGTATACCTCAAGGAGACTTCTCTATCCCACCCATAGGACTTGCATCTTTCCTGTGTTTATACCAAGCAGTGTGGCTGGTTGGAAGAAATATAGCATTGGGCATTGGGGCATGGGACAGATTAACAGAGAAGGATGGAGAAAGTATCAAGACTAGACAGAGCGACAGAAAGTCAGACAGAGAAAGATGAAGACAATAGTCACAGACAGACAGTGAGTCAGAGACAGAGAACAAGGAAGTTATTTACAGACAAACGAATAAGGTAAGCATAAACATATCCAATATGAAATAATGTAGTGATTGCTATTTTTATTGTTTATTAATTTAGGTGCTTATTTTTTCTGGTATTGTGCATGGTGTTTGTAGTTGTGAGCTATTATGCAAATATTTGCTTATCACACTTCACAAAGGTCCAGGGCCTGCTTTTACATTAAAAAAAAACCCACTAAGGCCACTACCAAAGTTTATGTGTATGCATCATATTAAACTTCTCAATGTGTAGTGGAATTATATATAAAACATCACAATATGTATTGGTAATTACATTACTTGTAAATTAGGTGTATAATACTAAACATTTCTGACTTGTCGAGACAGACCCCCTCTAAAGTTTCCCTAGATCCGCCCATGACTCCTAAACTCACACCCTCCCCCTATAATTCATTTTCCAGAATCCGCCCATGACTCCCCCATGGACAATTGTGATGCAGGACAAAGTCCAGATGTGCAGAGCAGTGCGTGGATGAACAAGATACAAGGCATCAAATGCACTCTGAACAGATTCACTGAAAAACAAGCAGACTGCCACTACAGAAAAACAAAACATCTGCCCCAGAAACACACAGTAAAATCTGCCTTACAAACTCACCAAAACATCTGCCTTAGCTTCTTAGCATCTGTGCAATGTCCAGACTGTTCTTTAGATATATTTGATCTTCATCTATGCTTTGATCTGTGTATTTTATCAATGTTTTTTATCTATCTATTTGCCTATTTATTGTCTATATATCACTTCCCATTTTCACTAAGTATATCAGTAGTTTTATTACATCAGTATCACAAGTAAGACCTCGTTATTAAGACCACCCTGATATTAGGACCACCTCACTATTAAGACCACCTCACTAAGACCACCTCATTATCAATACCACCTAAATATTAAGACCACCTCACTATTAAGACCACCTCACTATTAAGACCACCTCACCATGAAGACTATCTCACTATTAAGACCACCTCACTAAGACCACCTCACTATCAATACCACCTAAATATTAAGACCACCTCACTACTAAGACCACCTCACTATTAAGACCACCTCACTATTAAGACCACCTCATTAAGACTGTTAAGATCAAATAACAATTAAGACTATCTTACTATTTCGACTATCTAGCAATCACTATGTTATTTGTATTCTGATCATATATGTATAAGAAAAAATGGATATATAATCCCAGTTCACCTACATTGTCCAATAGAATCCTATCTTACCTTAATTCATCTTATCTTATCTTACATTTGTGTACAGAAACTGAATGAATGCCTCTTTTTGCTACACCCACAGCACTTGAGTCTAGCAGTTGAACTTGTAATCAATTATTTCTTCAGCCGCAGAGGCCTCCTTAAGAATTCAAGAGCAACAGAATTGGATGAAACGGAGTGTCTGAAATTGCCACAACTTAAGTTGCCAAGAACACAGTGCAATAGAATAGTAAATGTGTGAAAGAGAAAAACAAGGAACAAACTAAAACTGTTTTAAAACATATCACATTCATTTAAGATAAAAAAAAAAAATATATATATCATTGGAAATTATTAGTTTTCAGCATATTTTTGCATTTATCACATCTTAGTAAATATTTGTGATATATATGCTGCATTAGAATATTAATTGCAACTCTTAATTTTACACAGTGCTAAATTCTGAAAGGCTAAACACGCAAGTCCTCACAATTTTTTTTATTAATAAGTATTAATTGATACACTTGTATCCTATTTGTATTCATAACTGATTCATTAAGATCTATACAGTATTTCTCATGCAGCTTTAAAGCTACAGCTAGGGAACAGAATAAACTAATAACGAGTAAAGATCTCTTTAAAAAAGACACCTGTATGAGAACTGGTTGAAATAGTCAAGATATGAGAAAATATTAATTGGTATTATACTCATTGTCATTGTCAATGGTAGCCTTATTTTTTGCTAGTTTTAAAGAATATATTATATATATAAACCTTTTCATCATTATAATTACCACTGATATATTGTATTTTTCTATATATTTATTTATTTATTTTTATTTTTTTTCTACGGTTAAAATCTCTTTTTTCATATAGAATACAGGCAGGCATCATTCAAACAGCTTATAGCTCAGATGCCTGACCCAGCGTCCTAGTTTTTACATAATAATTAATAATTTAAAGTCACATAAAAAGTGTTGTTGTAATAACTGATGTATGTACATGCATGTATGATATCAGGATGCTAAATAAATTCAATTCAATTCAATTCACTTATTGTGTGCTTAGAGAGGGAGTTATTTCAGTTTATATTCTGATACAAAAAGATTAAAAAAAACACTCACAACTTTTGTAATACAAGTTTTGGAAGTCCCCAAGTTTTGCTAGGTGCAGTACATTGCATGTCACTGACTACTTTTTAGTCTATAACCGAGTGATCACTATTTTCTTTTTTCCTTTTTTCTTGCCAACTGTTAAAGGTGAAAAATCACCGCCTAGCAAAAACTGCTGCTACTACGTGGAGTGAATATTGGCCATTAGGGATTCTCTATCAAAATGCTCTGATTTCGAAACCAAACTCTTCCGCATCCTCACTCCACGCATGATGTCTGGATTTTAAGCGGAGTCCCCACGCCAAGAACTAATCCCGAATCTCAGCTAATTCATCATGGTATATTCTCTGGAGTAAAAATCACTGATTAAAGTGCCAAGTTTGTTGCAGTTGGCAATCATTGCACCAAAGTATTGGTTGGTTTGGTGGAAACACACATGTGGATTTTGATAAGTATTGGTAGATAGATATCTCGCCATTAAGACCAAACTTGGTGGACGTTATACTGGTCTTAATGAAGTGGACTTGGTAGAGAGGTACTGTAATAGTGAGGATATAAAAGTATGCTATATGGTAATGTGTGTGTGTATGTGTGTGATAAGGGCTTTATGTCCTGTATTTCTGCACCAGTTGGGCTAATTAGGACAGGCAGAGACCATGGCAATGAGATGAAGGAGGAAACAGCCATCCAACTTGGGCTAGACCGGGAATCGAACCCGGGACCCAGTGGTTTGAAGCCCAGAGCGCCACCTCTGAGCTAGGCCCCCGCCCTGCTAAATGATAATAGATTGTACTATATTTTATTTGTGCCTATAATTGTATTTCTATTGTGTAATAACCACTGTGAAATAAGAAAATTGTAAGTTTATTGATGACATGCCGCTTCAGGGAAGAGTACAATTAAAAATGTATTAAATGTAATGTAGAAGAAAAAGTAATCGAAGGAAATTTGTGTAAATGTAGAAGATTATGACATGTAATTTTGAGTTGTAGGCCTATTAAATTTGCATGAGTAACAATTTAGTATATCGCATTCCTCAGTATAAGCCTCAACTGTCTTCTTTTTTACCGATAATCTAAAATCATGAAACCTATGAATGTTTCTTTTTTCTTTAAAAAAATTTGCCATATTGTTCTACGTTTTAGGACAGTTATGGGATATGCAGTGTCTGGCAAATTCATGTCTCGCAGCGGGTAGCACAGTGACTCAACACAATTAAGAAATCTTCAGCTCTAAAACCAAGTGTTATACTTGTTGAGATGTTTCAGATTATGAAGATAAACATGTCTACATGGCCAATTGTGCCACGTGCATTTTCCATGCATTTGGATAATCGCATGGAAAATGCATGGTTTTTGCCTCATTATAATTAGCTAAAAACCATGCGTTTTCCATGCGTTTATCCTTCTCGCGGAAAACGCACACGGCACATTTGGCCATGTACAATAAACGTGTTTTTAGAATTCACAGAATACCTTTAAAAAGATAAATCACTCGAATACTTCCAGTTGCAATTGCAGGGAATCCTAACTCTGGAAGTTTTACATTGTATTCACAGTTTTATGACCCACAAAATTGAAATCTTAAATCGAGGCGATCTCCCTATTAGGCGAACTTGTGCAGTTCCATTGTTACAACAAAAGTACAAGAGAACTAATGTTTTGTGTGATAGCCCCAACAGACAATTAAACCACAAAGTTTTGTTCTCAGAGAGCCTACTGCTAAGAGAAGAGTACGACAATCCTCATATCCTCATGTTGTATTACCATACAATCTCTGTGGCTCAGAAGTTGGGAGTTGGTGTAAAACAAGGAGCAAAATGTTTCCACTTTTCCCAATAGACTACTCCTTCATAGTATAGGACAGTTGTGTATACAGCTGTATAGGGATATGTGTAAGGAAACTGTGGCCCTATATAGCCTATTTATCACTGGCTGATTTTCTGTCTGAGCGCAAAAGATCCATTGTTTCTGATATTAAGTTATTGGATCAAAAATATTTGTGCATACAGGCAACAAACTTAGTAAAGACATTATACAAACACACCGCTGTATTTGTATGAGTATGCATACAACTAAGAATACTGAAAAATCTCTCTATCTCTCTATCACTCTATCTCTCTATCTATCTATCTATCTCATCTATCTCATCTATCTATCTATCTATCTATCTATCCATCTACTATCTCTCTATCTCTCTATCTCTCTATCTCTCTATCTCTCTATCTGTCTATCTATATATCTATATATCTATCTTATCTATTTATCTATCTTATCTATCTATCTATCAAATAATCAACTATCTATCCATCTATCCATCTATCTATCTCTTTATCTATATATCTATATATCTATCTATCTTATCTATCTAATCTATCTAATCAATCTAATCTATCTAATCTATCTATCTATCAAATAACCAATCAACTATCTATCCATCTATCCATCTATCCATCTATCTATCTATGGCATGAGACGTTGAATTGGAGGTGCCTTGAACTAGGTTTCCACACTGAGGCAAGTCAAAGACCCCACAACCCATGGGATAAATGTGTAACATGATGTGGACTACAAGCTTTATCATCTCATCATTACGTCTGCCACTGGCAGTTGCTTTTATAAGCTGGCTAAGCTTCAGGCCCAATAGCACCGAGACAATGAGAAAAGCACAATTAAGTCTATCTCGATCTAAGAGCAAAGTCTTGTTAAAGAGTACACATAGACCTAGGAAGTGTATCAATCTGCCCTTTTCTTCCTTGGAACACGGCCACAGTTTGACCCGCGTCTTGTTCTTTCATTATTTTGTATGCAGAGCAATGTAGTTCTTATTCCGAACAACAGATGGCGCACAGTGACCTGCATACGACGAACAGACAAATGAAAGGGCAAATGAAAGGGCCTCGGACTGAATAACAAGCTTAGGGCTTTGCACTCTGGGTAATACGAAGGCCGGAATAAGGATTCGACTCACAAAAGCAACCCTCTAAAGTAAGATTTTGTTGCTAACGAGGATTGATGTACACATAGCCTATTGGAGCTGCAGAGATGCAGAGAGAAGTTTTTCTTCCAGTGAGCTTAGTCCTCATGCAGTAGGCCCGAGAACCGCAATTTGTTCACACTTTCCAGGCATACACTACTATGGAATGCATTGAATTGCCTCAGTGATAGATATCTAACCATTTTCTGGAAGCAGATGTTATGATGAGATGACAAGAATTGGAACTCACTTTATTTTGTGCATTTACCTCAAAGATGGAGTTTATCTCTTGCCTCAGCATAGACATACCCTATAAGGCACCACTAGTTTAACGTTTCATGCAAATAATTTACAGCTTAGATCCACATTTGTAGATAACCATGGTTAATAAATGATATTAATATGACAAATATTAGAAAAATAATAATAATAACCTGTCCTAGTTGTCAAATAAAGCTGACTAAAATGAAAAAAAAATAATTTTACCGACATGTAGAGGTCACGAAAGACCTAACATAATGGCTACTGGGGTCAACCAGGAAACAGCCAAAAATGTCTAAGATTTTCAGTTTTAGGTAGCTCTTATATCACATTACATAAGTGAGTGAAAGCCATTCATTGCGTTTGTCAATCCATGACCCCTGCATACTTGAGGGGACTGCATTTTGAGTGGCCAATTACCCCAGGACTGTTTGGGGACTGTTCGGGGACCGTTCGGGACAGCTAGGGATCAACTCCCTGTTAGGGTGTTATGAATACTTGAACATGAATCGAAACACCCCATCACTATTTATGCTGGAATATAGTGTGATATATATGCACTCTGGGAGGTCCCATTTGATATCATTTCTATGCATTTCATACGCATGATTGCATGTCTACATGGAATGGGCCAATAACATGAGGTGTATGGCGGAGTAAGCATGTGTTTTTTGGAGTTAAGAAGGAAACGTGTACACAGCACTGTAGACAGATTTTGTAAGCAAAATAAGGGGCACAAGGCAAGAAATGATTATTTTACTTATAAGTTACATGGCTAATTGTGCCACTTGCGTCTTCCATGCGTTAAGATAAACGCATGGAAAACACATGGTTTTTGCCTCATTATAATTAGCTAAAAACCATGCGTTTTCCATGCGTTTATCGTTCTCATGAAAATGGCACCTGGCACATTTGGCCATGTATATATATGCCATTTTATGCATGACATACAATTGATTGGATTACTATTGTACATGTATGTGAGCATTATGCAGTAGGCCTAAAAAAATTTATTTACTTGTACAAGTAATATTAGCTTTAGCTTTAGGCGTTCTGGATGTAGGTGGTCTTCGTCTGTTCCAGATCCATTTTCTTCTGCATAGTTCGCGACTGAGTGGAATGTGGTGTATATACAATTATTTACAATATTTGATTTGAATATTTTGATTAGGATATTTTCTATTTTTCTAAACAAGTGGTTTATGATAACATAAAATATTGAATACAGAAGAAATAATTTTTCTTGTCAAGTGGTGGTGGATTAGGGCTTTATGTCCTGTATTTCTGCACCTGATGGGCTAATAAGGACAGGCAGGGACCATGGCAATGAGACGAAGGATGAAACTGCCATCTAACTTATTAGGCTCGACTGGGAATGGAACCCGGGACCTAGTGGTGGGAAGCCCAGAGCGCTACCACTGAACTAGGCCCCCACCTTATTTTCTTGTCAATGTCTCATGTTTCACATTTACCCCATGGGTGGGGCCTTTTACTTGCCTCCAACATAAACACCGAGTACAGGGCACCTCTGTAACATCTCATGCGACTGATATCCAGCACAGATGTAGCTCATGAAGGGTGTGAACGCCCCTGTTAACCCCCAATACGCCACCCAGCTGCCTTGTAATGTCACCATCACAAGGAATCTTGAGCTATTTGCGTTTATATGTATAAATATATATCTGTTTATTTGTATATATATCTCTTTGGTCATTATATCCTGAACTAAATGGCAAAATGTGCCACGTGCGTTTTCCAAGAGAAGGATAAACGCATTGTTTTTGCTTAATTAAAATGAGGTGAAAACCATGCGTTTTCCATGCGTTTATCCAAATGTATGGAAAACGCACGTAGCACATTTGGCCATGTAGTCACGTCATAATATCGCGTCATAACGTTGGAATACCACCATATGGATGTATCCCATAATACCAGTATATCTAGCCATTGGAAGGGCATCTTGCATAAGAGGATGTCTGCTTTGTAATTGCTTTTTGGATTACTGACACTTGGAGGGCATGTCTATGCATCCCGGGGATTAATCTCTGCTTATTTGCATAATCTCATGAGCTGGGAAAAGTTTCGGCCAGGATTTCGCATTACGAAATCTCAGGAAATTATCAAAGACCTCCGATGAAAATGAGGTTGAGCATGGAATATATATCTGCAATATATTTTACAATTCATCCATATATGCATTTGATTTGGTGCAGTGGAACTTTTTCTGCTTTTGGAGACTAGCTTTGTAGAATTGTAGATTTGATGTAGGGGAATATCTCGAAAGCATAATAGCATACTAGTGTTTTGCTCTTCTTTAGTCTTCTAGACTGGATTAGATATGTTTGATGTTCAATGTCTCATACAGATGTAATGATGAGATGATAAGGCTGGGAGTCCACACCATGTTACAAATTTAGCCCGTGGGTGGGGTCTTTTACTTGCCTCGGCATAGACACCCGAGTACAAGGCACCTCCAATTTAACATCTCATGCGATCGACATCCAGCTTGAATGTAGCTCAGGAAGAGTGCCCGGGCTGGGGATCAAACCTGGGACCTCCAGCTGAGCTGGCCATTGTGGAATTGGCAGATGCCTTAACCATTAGGCCACCCAACTGCTTTAATTACTTCCATTCGCCGGCTAATCAGTGTGTCTTTACTTCTAAATGTACTCCTCTGTATTTGCTGTCTGTCTAGCTGTCCTGCTGTCCTAGCTGTCTAGCTGTTCAGCTGCCTGTCTGGCTGTCTGGCTTACTGTCTGTCTGCCTAGCTGTCTAGCTGTTCAGCTGCCTGTCTGGCTGTCTGGCTTACTGTCTGTCTGCCTAGCTGTCTAGCTGTTCAGCTGCCTGTCTGGCTGTCTGGCTTACTGTCTGTCTGCCTAGCTGTCTAGCTGTTCAGCTGCCTGTCTGGCTGTCTGGCTTACTGTCTGTCTGCCTAGCTGTTCAGCTGCCTGTCTGGCTGTCTGGCTTACTGTCTGTCTTTCTGTCTAGCTGTTCAGCCTGTCTGGCTGTCTGGCTGTCTAGCTGTTCAGCTGCCTGTCTGGCTGTCTGTCTAGCTGTCTAGCTGCCTCGCTGTTTAGCTGTCTTGACGGGCTGTCGTGCTGTCTGTCTGTCTGTCTATCTGTCTTTCTCACTTTTAATTTGTCCTTCTCATTCTCAACTTGACATGGCATCCTCATGTCTATATACACACCACCGTGTGGGCCAATATTCCTTATATTGAATTTCCCAATCATTGCTGGGCTCTGTGACTGACAGACACATCCCAACAAAAACAGATTGGATTCACGGGACGACAACTCTCATACGAGCAAACAACAGGAAAGTACTTGAGAAGACAACAATATGCAATGTATATTGATGGCAGCTTGTTTATTTGATGTGTTGGCCTTGTGTTCTGTTTATGGAGGCACTTGGCCAATATGCTGAATTATTTTCCACCAGTTTGGAAAGGAAAAATAAAAAATGTCTGCTACACTGAAAACAAGAGATGTTCTTATAAATTGTTTATTCTAAATATGAAAGCTCTATGGTGTTACTATTGTTACTAACACATCTAGCAAAAGGAGAACCACCTTGTATGTTCTTTGAAAATGTTTGGTAATCCACATTAAATATATAAAGTTTAAATCTAAATAAAACTTACTTGAGACAATTGTAATGCAGGAAAGGGGGTTAGGTTTTGACAATAGACACATTTTATGGCCACAGCAATTTGCATATATGATCTCAGTTTCAGCACAATTGACCAATGGTCAGTTTTGTGACGTCACTATAACAGGTCATTGTTTTAATGGCGATTATGATATCATCATTTGTTAGGAGCATAAACATCATACTGGTCAAGTGGGTCAAGTGACCTTAAACGGATGTCATAATTATGTGCTAAAGGCTGAGGATTGAATACATGGATACACTTAGTGCCATACTGAAAAACAGGTTGAAATAGAATATGCTAATAAAAACTTAGGAGACTTCGACTTTTGACTATGAAATAACTCCTGTTATATTCCACTGAGACCGTTTTCCTATTGTTCTGAGCGGGCAATAACCAACGAAAATGTTAGTTAACTCCCTCCTGAGTGCGAAATTAACTCGTTTCGCGTAATGAAGGCAGTAAAAACAAACGAGCAATCAAACAAATTTGTAAATATGTCCAATGGAGTATAAGTTAGTTATATCCCTCATAGTCGGGAGTTAACTAACATTTTTGTTGGTAATATTCCTCCGCCTTCAGATATAACCAACAAAAATGTTATTTAACTCCCGACTATGAGGGATATAACTAATACCATTAATAATTTGGTCTGGGAATATTCTATTTAATACAGAACTGAATTTCACTAAACTTTGAGGTTGCCAGTATTTTGTCGAAACTTGATATTCTGTGAAAACCTAAATTGAGAATGTTCGTAAACATTAAAGTTTTATTCGCATTGCTGGCTTCTAGAACATCAATCATAAAGCTTTTTTACCTAAAAGATTTTTAGTGTAGAACAGCCATATCTGTGGTTTTTATCTGCTTTGCATAAAAGCCTTGAATCAAGTATTGTGTGAAAGCCTAAAATGAGAATGTTCATTAAACAGTAAAGTTTTATTAGAATTTCTGGCATCTGATGCTCTGGAATCATTAAATAGCAACTGCATTTATGTTGCATTTACATGCGACTGGGTGCATTTATTGCCGCAGAAAGGCCTTACAAATGAATTGGTAGAAAAAGCCACAAACGCAGCCCATAAAACATCATAATGTCATTGTAATACAGCGACCTAGGACATTGCATTGCGGCTCTATGCACTATTTAGTGATGTATGGGACGGGTGAACTGGCTAGTAGGGAATACGGTTTGTAGCCGTTTGCATCTTTGTTTATTCGTACATTGCTTGTTTCACATACAACTCGAATCTACATTTGCTTGCTCGTTTAATTTGTGGTTTGGCTGGCTATGGTTCTAGAAAGAACGTGAATAATTACTCATGTCAGGAAAATACTAAAACAAGATGTACTGTAAATAGAAAATGTTACTTTAAAGTTTCTCTCTCTCTCTATATATATATATCTCTTGCAATAACTTTGATGCGATTCTATTCTATTCTATTCTATTGTGTTATGTTCTATTCTATTCAGTCTGTTTTATTCTATTTATGTTCTATTTGGTTCCATTCTGTTAGGTTCTATTATATTCTGTTCTATTCTGTTCTATTATATTGTGTTCTATTCCATTGTGTTCTGTTCTATTCTATTCAGTTGTTTTATTTTATTCTGTTCTATTCGGTTCCATTCGGTTAAGTTCTATTCTATTCTATTCTATTCTATTCTATTCTATTCTATTCTATTCTATTCTATTCTATTCTATTCTATTCTGTTTTATTATTTTCTGTTCTATTCGGTTCTATTCGATTCCATTCTGTTAGGTTCTATTCTATTCTATTATATTTGGTTCTATTCTGTTCTATTGTATTCTATTCTGTTCTGCTCTATTCTATTCTATTCTCGCAAAGTGTGAAACAATTCCAATCAATCAAGCTGCCAAATGTTCTAATTGCTCTTGCATTTGCTAACCTAGATTCGAACCCACCATGCACAATTCAGCATGCTAGAACCACCCCAACACTTTACCACTTAGACCAGTGGATCCAATATGCAACTCATGCCCTGCACTACTGCCCAATAAGGTAAACAGATTGCTGGGCCCATTCTCGGAATATTTATCACCATCACCAGACTTTTTGCAGCAACTTGCTTCTGCTTGAGGCTACAATCCCATCTTCTTTTTTCCCTCTGCAACCTTTTTTTTCTGTTTTGTGTCCAAACTTGTTTCTGTGACAATTTTCCTCGGGTTATCTCAATAAGAAGAGAAAAATGGGACTATAATTGCCATTATGGCTCGATTGAATAATGGCAGACAAACAACGCATATATATCAGAAAAAAGTATACATTTGTGTCACTTTCGTGTATAAATCAGTGTCTCTGGTCATACCATAGCACGGATTTTGTGGATATATTCTGCTTATGTGACAGTTGTGATTGGTATATGTATACACATTATTTTGTTGGAAAAATAACATCACAGAACGTCATTTATAACACACACACACATTGCCCCTGGATAAATGGAATAATGCAGTTAGATCATTAAAAATTCAACTGCATGAAATACTTGTGATTATTTAACTAAATGGCCAGCTGTCAGACAAAGATGTAATGGCGATAACTACACCATGTTACAGCTGTAGTCTACCCCATGGGTGGTTTATTTGCCAGCCCCAGCATAGACACCGAGTATGGGGCACGACCAATTCAACAACTGAGGCGACTGATATCCAACTGAGATGTTGAGCTTATGAAAAGTGCCTGGACCAGGATTCAAACTTGGAATCTCCACCAGAGCTGGGCATTGTCATAACCATTAGGCCAACTACGATGCTACCTGCCACTAAAAGGAACTGTCTGGCTATAGCTGGCTACTCAAAGCCAGATCACATTTCTGTTGCAAATACATCTTTATGATATATTGGACAGATTTCTTACATTTACCAAGGTTTATATTCTTTCAGTGGTGTTAGGTGTGTGGGTGTGTGTTAGATTAGGGCTTTATGTCCTGTATTTCTGCACCAGTTGGGCTAATTAGGACAGGTAGGGTCCATGGCAATGAGACGAAGGATGAAACAGCCATCCAACTTAGGCTCGACCGGGAATTGAACCCGGGACCCAGCGGTTGGAAGCCCAGAGTGCTACCTCAGAGCTAGGCCCCCGCCCTGGTGGTGTTAGGTGTAAGCCGACTATAAGCTAAGGATAGACACAAGCAGCTGGCTCGATCTAGTTAAGGCTACAGCCTGGAATAGGTCACTGCAGCTGTCTAGAGTCAACCTTTTTGTTTTTTTAACTAACTGTATTATATGTGTCTATGTCTCAATGCTATTTCTCAACGCCTACTGGGTCTGAAGCTGAGTCAGCTTATTGAATTGAATTTATATATGACCAGTTTATATGACCAGACGTCAGAGGCAGACATAATGATGACATGATGATGATATCATAAGGCTTGGAGTCCACACCATGTTATCTCAAAGTAAGCATCAACTTCTCTAGTTGAAAGAAAACCATCCATTTTATGCTGATTGATCTCATCTGACTTGCAGTATTAAATACAATTTAAGAGGTTTAAAAAAGTTCAAGTTTAACCAGTAGTCAAGTCCACTTCACCCCACAAAATGCAACAGACGGCTGCTCACTGCATGACAGACCTTTCCCTTTTGATTTTTCAGCCTTTTGATGATTTTTTTATTCTCCCAACTTTAATCAACATTTTTCTTTTGATGTCACGTTAAGTTGATTTTTCTGCTTGCACTGAAGTTTTTTCAATCATACAAAGTGTCAGGAATAATAGGAAACTTTTTAAAAGTAGATTATTGTAAGTTTAAGGCCAAGGTGTATGAACACATCTGGTTCACAACCATAAGAACTAGGACTGTACACCTTTATCTTTAAAACGATACGATACGTATCACGTTACAGTAAAACCGATACGATACGTATCACGATACGTATCGTTAAAATATATCAATGGGAAAATCACTAAAAGCCTATTATGATGACAGTAGACAATGGAATTTAATGTGCAAGTATTATTAAATAACTCCAGACTGTTGTGTAATGTCAGTGCAGTTAACAGTCAGTTGACATTTTTCTTCAAACTAGCCAAAACATCGGAGTAGCAGGTGATTTGTATGGTGCTCAGCATATCGTTTATTGTATCGTTATTATGAATATCCGTTATCAATACTCGTATCGTTATATTTATTGTTATTAGGAATAACGGTTATCAATACTCGTATCTTATATTTGTTCTGGTACAAACAGTTTATCGAGAACCGGTGTACAGCCCTGATAAGATTTTTTTTTATGTTAATAAGAAATATATATGCCATTGGTGGTGGTTGATTAGGGCTTTACGTCCTGTATTTCTGCACCTGATGGGCTGATCAGGACAGGCAGGGACCATAGCAATGAGATGAAGGATGAAACAGCCATCCAACTTAGGCTAGACCGGGAATCGAACCCGGGACGTACACGTAATTGGTGTTGCCATACATATTCAAACCACTAGGAATTAAATAATAACTACATAAATTACTACCAAATGCACTGTTACAAATTACAAAAAATTCAGTTAATCGATTATTTTATTATTGTAGATCTTCGTCCCAGCAATTGTCAATTCACTGTGGCAACCCCTTTTTTTTCCTTTTTTTTTTGGCACTTCCAAATTACATTGCACCGGATTTCCAATACCAATTTCGATTCAGTCTTGTACTTTAAAAAAATCAGATCAATAGCACTGTGTAGAAATTGCAAAGGTGAATCCCTGTATAAAGTCTAATAGTCTAATTGGACCAACATTGGGTGATAGGGCTAACATTGGGTTGATGTCACACTATTGATGCCACCAATGGGCCAATATGAGCTTATAGGGAATTTTATCTTGGCTTCAAAAGTTAAAATGTATTTTTAAAACTTCAAAAATGAAAACACCAAAATATTTTACCATCCACGTAACATTCCTGATAATCTGGTAATATGGCCCGATGGCAGCTCATCATCAACCAATGTCAGCCAGCATTGGTCCAACGCGGACCCACCTGACATGCAATCTAGGGTGCCAGGTTGGCCCAATGTTGGCTAGACGTCAATCTCATGTTGGCCAGGCTGTGCCCACGTTGAACTATCTGGGTGGGTGGATTAGGGCTTTACGTCCTGTATTTCTGCACCTGATGGGCTAATTAGGACAGGCAGTGACCATGGCAATGAGATGAAGGATGAAACAGCCATCCAACTTAGGCTTGACCAGGAATTGAACCCAGGACCCAGTGGTCGGAAGCCCCGCACGCTACCACTGAGCTAGGCCCCTACCCATGAACTATCTCGGTAATGGTTGGTAAGAAGTATGGTAAACTAGAATTGCAATCAAAACATCACCGTGAATTGACAATAACGGTAAAGTCGGAATAATTTCATGATTATTTTATATTAAAATTATAGGAGTATTTATACAAGGCAAATATTGAGTAGACCTTTTTACCTTCACCATTCATCCAAGTGTGGCTGCACAATGTGACAAGATTGAAAATGAGACCCACAGCATTACCAATTGTGGCAGCGATTCGAAATGGCCGAAACTTGGCCATGTCGCGACGAAGTTGGGATTCGCTGATTCTTCTCTCGGTGGGGGTACCCCCGAGCTTCATGAATGACCGCATCCCCATTTTCCTTGACCTTTGAACTCCAACTGACCTGATTTGACCTAGTGATGACCTTCACATTAAAAGGTCAAAGTTTAGCTGAGGAATTGTACTTCCGGTGCAATGTACTTTTTGCACATACATCGAACGATCAATTATTTGTATGTCATTTCACTGCAGGAGAATATGATTGTAATAAAGTTGTTTATATATCCAAATAATAAACCCAGTTTTCAAAACAGCTGGCTCTATAATAATGTCAGACTTATAAAACTATTTCTAACTGAGCAATCCAAGATCCAGTAGAGCAAAAAATATCCAAAGTTGTAAACAATCCATTCAAGTATTTAAGTGAGCTTTTAAGTAATTTTCTGCCTGATGCAATAAAGCAGAAATGATCCTGAATAATGCATAAAACCAATGCACACAAGTTATGCATCAAAGTAATGCAATTTCAAATGCATTTCAAATGATAACACCAGACAAAACATTGCATGTGTACGAATCGACAAATAATCTCAAAATGGATGTTTGATAATATAATGCATAGGTTATAATCACATAATCCTTGACAAAAAGACAAAACAAATAGCAAAGTTAGCTGCTGGTTGTGTTTGTGTTATTGACAGTTGCAGAGCTCTGTTGTCATACAAAGTGTAGTTGCTACAAAAAGGTGTACCAATCAATGTCGACTCACAACACAATGATCTGCAGGGATCTGCTAGCACAGAATAAATGTATCTAGCAGCAAGCCTTAATTATCAATTATTTATCATATTATTGATGTTGTCTCACACTGTTCCCAAACATTGTCAATATGCTGTAACAGTTATGGCGGCACGGAGAATTGTAGAAGAAATTAATATGCTCTGTGACCTACTTATAAATATGAAGTTATATCCATTGAGAAAATAGTAGAAATTATATTATATAAATTGTTGATTGACAGTTTCATAACAAAATGTTCAGCCAACCTTCTATTGTGAGGTGGACGTCATGTATTTTGTAGTATTTCAAAGTACAAAATGACAAAATATTTTAATTTATCAAAAGTTTGTAGCAGCCACAGATTTATTTTTGTTACCAAAGCTAGAAATATGGAATATTTCTACATTCACAAGGTTATCAATTCCAATTATATCAATGCGCTATGCATTAGCCAGGTTTTTTTCCATCTAATTGCCTCGTGAACAAATGCTGAATTCTACTCATCAATAAAACGTGCAGTGTCCTCTGAAACAGATGCTGTTTTTTTGTTGTCTATTTCTGCCTTGCTCTGAAGGACGAAATATGGCAGGAATGTTGAGCGGCTAACATTGAGCAAACGTTCTTAGGGATGGAAGGAATTTTTCATAGCTTTGTACACGATATAGGCTCCTTTTTCTTTCTTTCTGTAACCTTTTTCTTTCTTCTGTTTCTTTCTGTGTTCTTTCTCTTTCCCAGCCTCAATGTCACGCTATCTTCTGACTAGTCAAGTCTGTCACAAATCACGTGGTCTCATTGTTCCCATTGTTTTCACTTATGACACCGGAAGTTGCACCATAACTTACTTCCTGTCTCTATTGTCGGCCATCACGTGAACAGATAACGTTAATTCTTGTTGCATTTTGTTGCTCTTTGTCCTTATTTCTCTGATATCTGTCCATATACAGTTTTCCCATATTTGTCCATGTATATAGTATTTGTCCATATATTTTTCCATTCAGTAGAACTTGTCCATATTTTCATATTTATCCATACTATTTGTCTACATCATCCATATTTGTATTATTTCCCCATAAATTCGCTATTTAGCATAATATGTTTATCCACTTCTGAACCGTTTGTTGATATTTTTACTTGTCCTTGCATTTATCATTTTCCAAAATCCAACGATATTTGTACTCTTAATTTTGTTAGATCCAAATATGAGTCCTTTTTTTCATCCGATAGTTTTGCTTACTCCTGAAATCCACAAAATATCCACTCTAGGAAAATCCAATCCCAGAGAGCATTCCAAATCGGCCCAGCATCGTTTCTATATTGGCCACTGTTGTTACAACATCGTATTAACATCGCCGACATCGCGCCGACGTTGAAACGATTTGGAATGCTATCTGGGATTTACTGTCTATATAGTTGCCCTTATCATATAAGACACCTGTGATCTGTAAAGTAACAGTATCACTTGTACTCCATCATGATAGTTTTCCTTTTGTTCTGAGAGGGAGACCCAGATAGCATTCTAAATCGTATCAACGTCGACGCGATGTCGGTGATGTTGAAACGATGTTCTACTGAGGGCGGCTGATATAGAAGCGACGCTAGCCCGATTTGGAATGCTATCTGGGAATGCTAATTATCATCCTTGTGAATGTAAACAGTGCTTTTTTTTGCATAGTAAGAGCAGTAAAAGTAAAACTATAAAACTAAATGAGTAAAATATGTCTAAAAGAGTCTAAATTAGTTTTATATCTCATATTGGGAATCAACTAACATTCCCAGATAGCAATTCCAAATCGGGCCAGCGTCGTTTCTAAATCATTTTGACGTCGGCTACATCATGCCGACGTTGATGCAATTTGGAATGCTATCTGGGTTTTTTATTGGTTATATCTCTCTGCCTTCGGTATCGGGATATAACCAACAAAATTGTTAGTTAACTCCCTCCTACTCGGTACATAACATGTACATACATCTATATCATAAACTAACTTTTAGTCATACAGTTTCACCTCAAAATCAAGACCACCTTGCCATTAAAACCACAAAGTATGCTTAGTAAGTAATCTTTATACTCGGGTTAAATGGTGTGTATAAACTGTAATAGTCACTATGCTCTAATATCGAAAATTCTAGCAATCTATAAAACGATTCCAGTCAATTTAACTGCTAAATTGGGGAATAATAAAAGCTAATATCAGCTACCTATAGTGCATCTGGCTGACTCACAAATTCATTAAATGCATTTCCAAAACTCTGGACCTAGTGTCAACATAGCTATTTTCATTGGGGTCCAGTTTCACATCAGTTCAATGTTACAGCCCTTTTCAGTCATCACCAATTGACAATCGATAAAGTCAGCTGCAGAAGCACAGGATAGTTGCTTCCATATATTGATGATGCTGAGCAAAATGCCTTCCACTCAATGCACTAGCACTATTCTTTGAATTTTTCTTTCTTTTCTATCTGGCTGTGTATCTTTGTTTCTTTCTTCCATCGATATACAGCATGGACTGCTGACTGCAGTTCTTCGCCTGGTACCCTGTCCTCTTTCCCACAATGCATTTGGTTTCCTTAGACTGGTCACTGACAGGAGAGAGTTGTTATTATTCACCACCAAACGGTGTCAGCAAAATCGACCACTGCCAAGTCATACATACATAGTGCAAATAAAAAGTGGCAATTCCATTATATAAATGGGGTTTCCCTGTATACCCATAATGCAAGGCTCTGTGATAAAGTGAGGAAAGAAATATTCAAATGAGAACAAAAAACTGTAGTAGCTCTTATAAATATTGGGATACTTTTTTGTTTGTCCCAAGTACCATTTTCAGGACACAAAAAATGTTGATTTCAAATTAATTTGTAATAGTGTAACTATAATTTCTGAAGGCCTATGTCTCTGTCGCCATGCTAATACCAGTTGCCAGAGGCAGATGTAATGATGAACTGATTAGGCTTGAAGTCCACACCATGTTACATTTACCCCGTGGGCGGGGTGTTTCACTTGCCTCAGCATGGACACCAAGTACAAGGCACCTCCAATTTAACGTCTCATGCAGCTGGGATGTAGCTCATGAAGAGTGCCTGGGCCAGGAATTGAACCTAAGACCTTTGTCTAAACCTAACCAATATAGAATTGGCGGATGCCTTAACCATGAGGCCACCAGCTGCTTTACAAACCATCCTATTAAAAGTACTTTTCGATTAAAACAAACTTTCATCTTATCTTCAGCGTATGAACTTAATTTCAGTCTCACTGATTAGCAAGGAAATTCAAAACTGCATTTACCATTTCATTCAAATAAAAAAAGATTCAATTTACATAAATTGTTTTTAGCAATGCTCCTTGGGAAATTTATATCTTCCTGCAACCGGCAAAGAGATAATTAAAAGTTCCCTAAAGAATTTCAGAGCCATCCTCACATTAGAAAACTGTTTTCAAGGAGAGACATGCATGTCTTGTGCTTGAAAGTTATTTTATTTGAGTATTATGGATGATCACATACACGAAAAGACTGTTAAGACAACCTCACTATTAAGATTACCTCACTGTCAGCACCACCTATGTGTTAAAAACCACGTGACTATTGGGATCACCTCATTATCAAGACCACCTCACAATAGAGATCATCTCACTATTAAGACCACCTTACATTTAAGACAAATTTTTGGGCACAACTACAATATTTTTGAAAGGTTACTTGAATGGCTGAAACGGAAGAATATCAAATAAACTTAAATTTCACTCTGAAGTAACGGCCCTGGTAAAGACCATTGCGAAAAGATGGCCGATTTAATTAGCTACAGTTGGATTCGAACCTATGACCACACCGAAAGTCAGCCCAACAGTCTAAAAACACTCTGACCACTGGGCCGATTCATGACTAAACAAATGTAAACAACATTTTTATAGATCATTGACCTTACCTATGCCTATATAATTTCCCAAATTGGGCCAGCGTCGTTTCTATATCGGCCACCGTCAGTACAACATCGTTCCAACATCACCAACATCGCGCCGACGTTGATACGATTTGGAACGCTATCTGCGTAAGAAATAATGTAATCTTTTTGCTTTTCTTAGCAAAAAATCCTAGAAATCCTAGAATTTTCCTGGTAGGCCAGGTCAATGACCCGAATTATCATATCAGCCCACAATAAAACAAAACTAGTCTTGTATTTTCTTGCCTAGCTTCCACCTTTTGCAACTTAAGTCCATAAAACCAAGTCCTGGGGGGATTTCTGTATTTCCTTGATAACACAAAGACTCATTGACTTCTACAGTAATCATATACAGGTTAGTTTGTATGCTGTATATTGTTATTGTGTATATTGTTATTGCATATTGTCTTTATGCTACTGGACCAGGTCTGAAGTTTTGTCAGCCCATATATAACCGGTTGTAGTCAGTCGTAATGACGAGATAATAAGGCATATAGTCCACACCATGTGTGGAGCCTTTTACTTGCCTCAGCATAGACACGGATTACTAGGCACCGCCAATATAACGACTCTTACTGGGGATAGTCATGGGTACCATCAAGTAGCTAATATAATACCAGGTCTTATTAATGTGAAATATTGCTTACAGTAAAACTCTTAAAGAACGTCCAACTTCATAGCTAAAGCTAAAAAAAGCCACACCAAGTCTACAGCTAGATACTTATAGTTTTCTTACTTAATTGACACTTCAATTTAATATCTTAAAGCTTGGCAGATTATCTTTGTTAAAGCTTATCTATAGATCTGTATATCATTTATAGGTAGCATGGTGTTTTAAGAAATGGTCAAGCTCCATCAAGCTCAGTCAAGCTCAGTCTGGCTCAGTCTGGCTCAGTCTAGCTCAGCCTAGCTCAGTCTAGCTCACTCAAGCTCAGTCAAGCTCAGCATAGCTAAGTCTAGCTTAGTCGAGCTCAGTCTAGCTCAGTCCCAGCTCAGTCTATCTCAGTCAAGCTCAGTCTAGCTCAGTCTAAGCTCAGTCTAGCTCAGTCTAGCTCAGTCTAGCTTAGTTTAACTCAGTCTAGCTCTGTCTAGCTCAGTCCAGCTCAGTCTAGCTCAGCCTATCTCAGTCTAGCTCAGTTTAACTCAGTCTAGCTCAGTCTAGCTCAGTCCAGCTCAGTCCAGCTCAGTCTAGCTCAGTCTAGCTCAGACTAACTTGTATAAGATTGAACATAAAATCTGAGTAGCACTGTAATATAGCCCTTTTATTTTTATATTGTTTTGCATTGTATTGTATTGTATTGTATTGTATAGCTTTTACAAATAATCAAAAAAGATATGTTATATTACTGCGTTAGTGACAGGGCCTGACAAAGAACCTCTAATATATGATATCACAAACATGCGGGTAATAATTCAACAGAAATTCATAACACAACTAGAATGGAAAGCGTGTCAAAAATATTGCAGCTAAGTATGCCAGGGATTTGCCTCATTTGTGTCTATTGTGAAAATGACAAATGAATGCGCTAGAAATGACTTAATACCACTGGGGAAAAAAAGACAAAGAAAAACGAATGTATGAGTTTCGAAAAAGCAGTTCGATTATACAATGAGTTAATTTATGAATCATGGAATATTCAATAAAATTATATATAACATATTTTTCTAAGTATTAAATAGAGTCTTTTGACTGAGTAGCCCTGAATTCAGCAGGACATAAGTCTTTCCTCTGCTCTTATTACTCATTTTGCTTTTCAGACACAGTAGGTAATAACTAACTGATTCCATAAATATAACTTTCTCAGGCAAATGTCAAATATACATTAAAATGCACTACAAATATTGCTGCTTGGATGCACTTTGCTTCAGCCAATTACAATCAAGGGCGGGAACATTTTCAGCCAATAGGATTGCAGTTTTCTGTCATAGCCACCTGGTGGAAATACAGAGAACTTTCCGTGAAAATCCAATATTTCATAAACTTAAGGTACTTTCGCCAGACTTTAAAATGTTATCCAAAACTTTTATCTATTTATATATTATAACCATTTTCAGGTATTTCTATTTTGAACAGGTTTTTAGCAATATTGAAATAACTGGGAGTTTGCTTTGAAATATTACAGTATACATGTTCATGCAGAAGCTATATACTTCTTCATCATAACACGCAGACAGTTCACCTTACAAGACAATAGTTTCGCCTGGCAGGCAACAAAAGCTGAAAAGATCAGGTATGCCAGCCTCACTTGAGCTGGATGGGACTTGGATCCAAAGTGAAATTAATGATCCAGAGCATGCCAGATGATCATTAATTGAATAGGTGAGCAAAAAGCTTGAAATAGCTTGTTTACTTGAGATTAATTTGGAGTAAAATTCCATGGTGAAAAACAACTACTATGTACAGTAGGAGTTCGCCATTAGGATCACCCTTGTGTGGATTATACTGGTCTTAGTGATGAGGTGGTCTTTATAGGGAGGTGAAATACAATGCACTTTGGAGGTACAAATTTGGTGTATGGTGAAGTAGGAATAAACTTGGTTACATATTCCATGGTCTTTATGGTGAGGTGGTCTTAATAGTTAGGTGGTCTTAAAATGAGTTGCAGTGTATATATCAAATTTGTCATACATAAAATTGACCCCATATTGTACAAAAAGAAAAAGAGAACAAAGAAAAATGATCAAAATGCAGAAATTTTTGAACTGACACCTGATTCAAACACAGAACATGGTCATACTTTTTGTAAGGTTTAACTATAAATTAGTGGATATGTTCTAAAATCCAAATATTATGCAAATACCTCTATATAGTTTGACTTCAAATAACTATCAAAGCAGGTCAGAGTAATACTATAATACCCGCATTTTCTTTTTTCTTTTTCAGCTACAAACAATTTCAAACTTCATAAACCAATATGTATATAATATAGGCAACTCATATATATTAAAATACTGGCAGGGTATCCACCATAAGTTGTCCAGAAAATACATCATTTAAATGGTAATCCATTCCACATGATAAATATAAGCTTCACCGACTAATATCCGCATAGATAAATTCCACGAACGTAATCATCCCAGTTGATCCATGTCATGAACGCAGCAGGCAGCATAACCCTTCCCATGGTGCATTGCATACAGGTATTACATAACTGGGAGCCTTTGCTGGGGACTGCAGCTAGCCAATGACAGCAGTGTGCTCTGATGCGGGCTGTCCTGCTGCAGTGCCTTCAATGTATTCGGCGAACGGAGCAGACCAGCACTGCCGTGCGCCTCGTGAATCCGTTCATGAAAAATTCAGCTGCATTGGTGGGAAGCAGGGCGCCAGCTGTTCATGAGTTTCATAGTGCACGACACCAGTGTAAAAGAGACAAAATGAGAGAAGAGAGGGGGTGATAAAAATATATAGGGGGTAAAAATTGTAGGTTAATAGGGTCTTTTAAAATCAGTAATAAAACGACTCTGGTATGGACGATTTTATTGAGCAAGTTCAAGCAATGGTCAATCCGGTTAACAATGGTTGCTGAGCACTAGATATTAGTTTTACGTTAAAATTGTCCTCTCCTATCCTATTATATCCTATCCTATCCTGTCCTATCCTGTCCTGTCCTATCCTGTCCTATCCTATAATTTCCTATCCCATCCTATCCCATCCTATCCTCTCCTCTCCTCTCCTCTCCTCTCTTCTCCTCTCCTCTCCTCTCCTCTCCTCTCCTCTCCTCTCCTCTCCTCTCCTCTCCTCTCCTCTCCTCTCCTCTCCTCTCCTCTCCTCTCCTCTCCTCTCCTCTCCTCTCCTCTCCTCTCCTCTCCTCTCCTCTCCTCTCCTCTCCTCTATTCTCCTCTCCTCGGTCTCTGTAGCATGCGTTACTTGTATAGTATAGTGTCCTTAATGCAATAAACATAGTGTAATCTTCTCTATGAAGACATGTTAGCACTCTTCCTCCCTCCTCTTCCCTCCTCCTCCTCTTCCTCCTCTTCCTCCTCCTCCTCCATCCATAATCCATTCATCATCATCATCATCATCATCAAGGACAGATGTCAAAAAGTAGCGAATAACCAAATCTCTCAATATTCCTGTTCACTATTCCTTGATATTCTTGCAGGAGTTTGCCAGGGCGTCTCATCACGGCCAATTCTGACCTGTCAGCAATAACGTCTTTTTAGTGCATACCAATTGGACGTGAAGGCACAGACGCCAGGCAGGCAATGAGTCTGTGAGTCGTTGCCAAACATAGACTCAGCTGGTGCAAGGGCACGAGACCTTGGACGCAGCGGATCAGCTGATTATACTTCTGTGACAGAGGGGGCAAATTGAATGTGCAAATTGAAGGAAAGGCAATCAAGGAAGGAAAGAAGGTAGATCTATAGAAGAGAAGAAAGTATTATGTTTTATCCGCTAATACTTTGTTACAATTTCTGATGCTGGTTTGGCACCATCAAGCGTGTCAAAAAATAAATAAATGAACTATTATATGATAGATAGATAGGAAGCTGTCAGGAAGGCTACAAAATATGATGACGATACTATCTATCTATCTATCTACCTATCTATCTATCTGTCTACCTATCTATCTGTCTACCTATCTATCTAGCTATCTACCTATCTATCTATCTATATATCTATCTATCTACCTACCTACCTATCTATCTATCTACCTATCTACCTAACTATCTACCTATCTACCTATCTATCTACCTATCTACCTATCTATCTATCTAATATATATATATATATATATATATATATATATATATATATATATATATATACTACCATCTAATACATTAATCAATTTTGTCTTATTTGTTAAGGTTATGCTACTCTATGTAAAAACTCTGTTTTCCCAATATAATTACAATGCTGATCACACTATAGGCACATGCCCATGCATTGAAAATAGATAAACTTGAATTTTTGACAATAACCCAAATACTTTGATGAAAGCAAACGTATGTTGTATAATGCCTACACATGTTTTTAACTGTTCTGATCAATTTCTGTCAATGTTCAGATTGTGTTGTGTAAATATGTCATTTGTTCAGTCCATCTGAAAAATTGTAATTAAAATATTTCTTTATAGGCCTGGACAAAAATAAGCCGGTCAATGGAAAAGAAATCAAGAAAATATATTGAACGGACAGTATTCAGTTAGGTATATGAAAACCAAGTTTAGTTCAACGGTTTTATGACCAGTATAAGTGAAATTGTCTAAAGCTAATAAATAATCACCAAACATCTGAGATGACATAATATTGTCAAATTTCTTGATGTTTCTACGGCAGCCATGAAGATTACACTCCGCATGGTGGCCTAGTGGGTAGGCCACAGTGGCTACATGGCCAAATGTGCCACGTGCGTTTTCCATGAGAAGGATAAACGCACGGAAAAGGCATGGTTTTTAGCT
This sequence comes from Alitta virens, assembly GCA_932294295.1. Classification (NCBI taxonomy): domain Eukaryota; kingdom Metazoa; phylum Annelida; class Polychaeta; order Phyllodocida; family Nereididae; genus Alitta; species Alitta virens. Next base: position 38,904,644 of record OW028578.1, read on the forward strand.
AATTATAATGAGGCAAAAACCATGCGTTTAACAAAATGCATGGAAAACGCACGTAGCACAATTGGCCATGTAGCACTTCTGAAAGTCTTAGATTTGAAACCAAGACACTCTTTAATCTTCATGAGCTACATATCAGCTGAACGGTGGTGCATTAGATGCTAATTTGACGTACTCCATGTCTCTGCCGAGCCAAGTAAAACATCCCACCCATGGGGTTAATGTATAACGAGATATGACCTTCAAGCCTTTTCATCTCATCATAACATCTGCCTCTGACAGCTGGTTTTAGAGGTTGACTAAACGTCACGCTAGTAAAATAAAATAAAATACTTTCAAAGCCAGACTGCTAACATATATTACAATTATGAACCAATATTATTTTGAGCAATCCGATTTTATGTCCAAAGCAAATGGCATCCTCAATGCACAAAGCTAGTAACCCCATTTTGGCAACAGTCCCATACGTCACTTTATAGTGCATAGAGCCGCAATGCAATGTCCTAGGTCGCTGTATTACAATGACATTATGATGTTTTATGGGCTGCGTTTGTGGCTTTTTCTACCAATTCATTTGTAAGGCCTTTCTGCGGCAATAAATGCAACCAATCGCATGTAAATGCAACATAAATGCAGTTGCTATTCAATGATTCCAGAGCATCAGATGCCAGCAATTCTAATAAAACTTTAATGTTTAATGAACATTCTCATTTTAGCTTTCACAGAATACTTGATTCAAGGCTTTTATGCATATCGGATAAAAATCATGGATATGGCTGCTCTACACTAAAAATCTTTTAGGTAAAAAAGCTTTATGATTGATCTTCTAGTTGCAAATGAATATGGTCTATGCTATCGGTATTGTATATGTCTTTTCTGACATCTTCCGTCAATAAAAAATTATATATATATGTATAAAAGCTGCCCATATTCACTTTTTCTCAGACTTATATCACAAACACATTTGTCCAAATGCGACATCCCAGATTACATTCCAAATCGGGTCAGCGTTTTCTATGTCGGCCGTCGTCGGTACAACATCGTTTCAACATCGCCCCGACGTTGATACGATTTGCAACGCTATCTGGGATGTTAAGCAGTCATTTCTCAGCTCAGGCAGCTTTGAACCCATGACCTCAATGAGCCCAATAGCATTGTTACCACTGAACCATAATAAATGGCCACAATTTTACCCTACAATTTTACGCCACTTGCAACTGGTCATAATGCTGCTGTCCCTGGCCGGCATTCTCCATGTATTGATCCTGTGCGCATTGGCATGGACACAAATGGCAAATGAATATTACTAAGTGCTCCCTGATGGTCTGAATGCACTTCAATTTTCAGCTTTTGTGCTTTTCACCATTTTTTTGTCACGTGTAACATTTTGTGGCATTTCTAGCTCTCTTTTTGGTAATTTTTTTTTTGTTTTTTTATTTATATATTTTTTCTGATTGTGTGGTATTTTTTGTTGCTCTCTCCATGAATGTGTTTGTCAAAAGGCAATATGGGTCAGAAACTGCACGTGTCATTTGTGTGTATTATTAAAATGTGATCACTGCACTAGAAGTTGTATTGACCTAAAATATTAGCAAAAGAAGCTAACTTTGTAGACAAACTCAATGTTAATGTCCCCTCATAGCTGTTTTAATGTTAATTTAAGATTAAGACAATCAGCTTTAGTCATTGGTATGTATTTAATTAACTATAATGACTAAATTAGTCGAAAACATGGCATATAACAATATTGTCTAAAGCTGCTGACTAAATCATGTCAGATTAGCTGATTTGGAGAGTATTCATTTTTGGCCCCTAAATCGCCAATATTTTAGTCATAATGTAATATTGAGCATAGGCCTATAAAGACCTTAACATATATATACAATAATTGTATTAATTGTTTTGAACTTATATTGCTAAACATGGAATGGTAATTGAGATTTGAAAACTTTGTTTGCTGATAAAAGTAAACTGTATTCCTGAAATTAATTTTATTTTATGTTCAATTACAATTGAGAGTTTTAAAGCATGTGTAGAAATGTTATCAATGTCTTGCCCATCAAATTCGAATGTTTTTTCGCGGAACTTTTATGGCATTAATCATTTCTATTAACACTGGCAACTAGCTGAAAAAGAAACCTGACAGGTGCAAATAGAACCTTGTGAATTGCTTGACAGCTAGTACTTTGTGGTATATTATCCCAGCAGGAACACTTTCAATTTGACAATGTAAAAATAAGTCTCCCAAAGGCACACATCATTTTTATAATTTTTTTTTATATATTTTATTTCGTAAATTGTGCCTAAATAAATAATCATCACCATCATAAATAAATTTATGTAGCGTCTGTTTCAGAAAAGATTTCTACTCGCTGGTGCTTGGATTAAAGAAGCCTATTGTTCATAGGTACTTCTGAATAGATTAGTTTATAATTTCCTCTTAAAGCCATCATTGGCGGAGATTTGTTTGATATCTTCAGGTGATCTATTCCAGAGGTGAGGAGCAATGACTGAGGTTTGAGAAAGCACAGCCGCAAATTTACACTGCGGTTGGGGGAGCAAGTTAATGCCATTGCTTCTGAGATTTATTGTATGCTGGACTGTTTTCTGAACAGATCTGATATGTAAGATAGCGCTTCATTGTTGAGTGCATTCCAAGTCATGTTGGAAGTTTGAATTCAATTCTGGAACTAATGGGCAACCAGTGAAGTTCTTTCCTGATGTGAGTATTTCGATCATGTTTCCTGAGTCTTTTTATCGATCGCGCTGCCGAGTTCTGGGCTACTTGTAATTTTCTTAAATATTTTTCATTGATACCATACAAGAGAGCATTTCCATAGTAACGATGAAGTGTTCTAGAGCATTCGCGGCAGTTTTGGTGTCTTCTTCATTCATCCTTTACATGTCACTCTATTACAGTAACATGTAATTCACAAATGCATGTAACAAGCAATCAAATTATTGTTACATGTGAATTGTACATTAGAGTACTATTGTTATCATTTTATACAAAATTCATATAGCACATAACTTAACTATAAAGGTCTCTATGAAACTATACATGTGACAGAACTAGTGTGTTGCATATATAGGTGGTGGTGGATTAGGGCTTAACGTCCTGTATTTCTGCACCTGATGGGCTAATTAGGACAGGTAGGGACCATGGCAATGAGACGAAGGATGAAACAGCCATCCAACTTAGGCTTGACAAGGAATTGAACCCAGGACCCAGTGGTTGGAAGCCCAGTGCGCTACCACTGAGCTAGCCCCCCCCCCCCCTGTGTTGCATATATAACCTATCCCTAAGAACTGCATGTCAACAAAGAGACTACCCAATACAATCAATGCCAAGATGTAGGCCACAGTGCCCCTAATTGATTGACAATACCCAAAACAGAGCCTCGTTCCCATTTCTTTAGTTTTCACACATGCCATTATCCCATTGGCAGAATGTCGTAAAGAGAACAACAGCTGATCAATGCCGCAAATCAAAGGTTTACGACAATTAATAGAAAGAAGAGAATAGACTCAGTAAAAAGAAATGTGTCATAAACTACTTTCTTTTCTTTCTGTCTCTGTTTATTTACCTATTTTCGTTTGTTCTTTCGTTCTTTTATTCTTTCTTGCCCTCGATATTTTCTTTCCTTATTTCTATCTTCCTTTTTTTCTCCTTCGTTCTTTCTTTCTTTATTTATTTGAATTATTTTTTTATTCATTCATTTCTCGCCCTTAAGGCTGATCAAACTAAAATCTATCTATCTATCAATCAATATCAATCAATCAATCAATCATCAATCTATCTATCTATCTATCTATCAATCAATCATCAATCTATCTATCTACCTATCTATCTATCTATCTATCTATCAATCAATCAATCATCAATCTATCTACCTATCTAGCTATCTATCATCAATCTATCTATCTCTACCTATCTATATATCTATCCATCTACCCATCCATCCATCTTTCCATCTATACATCCATCCATCCATCCATCTATCCATCTATCCATCTATCTATCTATCTATGTGATGTGTACTTTTATTTTCCACTCAATATTATGACCAAATGCGATTGTCAAACTGCAACACACTGGGGGAAGGGCCCTGCCTCTGCATAGACCCAATGATTTCCCCAAGCTCTGGTCGGGCAAAGCTAAATCAACTATAATCTAATACCAGAAAACTGAATTAGAGTCTGGGACCCAATATGCTGAATGGGAAAATCGGTGTTAATTTATTTACTATTAGGCATGCAGTTTTGTCAATACTTGGAAGTTTAAGACACTTTCTTTAATTCTTTGGTTTGTTTCTATTTTGTATGCTGTTGTGGCTATGAATTGTGTATGCTGTTGGCTATTAATGCATATGAATTTGTAAAATAGTTTGATGTTTATAGTGGAAGATCCTCTTATTTCCTATAAAGTCAACTGATCTGGAGTTAGTTTTGTATATAGATTGTGTGTAGTTTTAGATTTTATATAGATTGTAGTTTTTCACTGAGGGCATTACTGAAAGACAACTAGTATATTACTGAATAATTCATTCTTGCAAAATATAGTCAGTTATAATTATATGTCATCAATAATAATGACGAAAGCTCATCAATTTGTTAGCTGTAGGTGACTAATCCAAAAGAGAAAAAGAAAAATTATATGATAAACAATATTTACTAATTTGTGAGGATTCTATTGCCATTTTAGGTTTGTATAAAGTCAGATTTGTTTTAACATATTCAGCAGGACTCCAATCCCATGTCTTCGAAATATCATCAATGTATTTATATAATATTTTCAGCGTACTTCTGCAGAAAGCAAATCATCAACACTAGTATCAACACCAGGGGGAGATGTGTGCAAAGAACACACCAGCGCCACTCTGTGGATTGTAGAGGAACAAACCTGTCCAGCAATGTGACCATATGCCGAGTAGACCCCTTGCTAATATTTAACTGTTAACTCATTTCCACACAGTCACTCATTCTCAAGCACTCGATAATTAATATTTTAATGCTGGACTCACCGTTAATTGAAGTGCAATTGGTTCCTGAAGGTAGATCAACACATTCAAACCAGAGTCCTGCCCTGGTGGCTCCAATAAATAAACTGGCTGCAAAAGAAGAGAATAACATTACATAAATATATATATGAGAAATATTTCACTGAACACATACATTGTGGTGAACATTTTTGACTTAATTGCACTACTTACTTAAGTAAAACGGGATAAACTGGCAAAGAAATTATTAGTTAGTACATAGATTGATCAATAACACAGATCAGATTCTGATCCGAAGCTAGTCTGCTTATATGACCAGCTGCCAGAGGCAAAAGTAATGATAAGATGCATAATTCACTGAAAAACCTAATCATAATCACAAAAACTCATTACCATTGGGATAATCAATGAAGAAATATTATGGACAACACATTAATTATATATTAATAGGAATAAAATCCAACAAATAATATTATAGCTTATGCTACTTGACCCGGTCATGATAATTCCTTTCCGGTCAATGACTAAGCGCAAGGCACGCTGGGTAAACACTTGGGGCGATAATAGGTGAATTGAACAACAGGAAGTGATGCTCTTTGCTCAAGGAGGGAGAAACCCAGTACAAATATTAGGGTTAATATTGGGGTTATAACTGTACCCTACCCCGTAGTATGGGGTACATATATGCTGCCCTGTGGTGGGGTATATTTAGTATATTTGAGTAATTTTGATTATTAAGGTGATGGGTCAGAGTCAGGGCACCAGCAATTTATTCAAACGTTAATCAAGCCCTACTCTTTCAGTTAGATATTTCTAAAAGGGTTTTAGTTTCAATTAGTAAAGACTAGGATAATAATTTGGTTTCAGTATTTTAATTTCCTTTACTACGATAGCACTCCAAATTGGGACAACACTGGCGCGATGTCGATACGATGTTGTACCGACGACGGCCTACATGGAAATGATGCTGGGCCGATTTGGAATTCTATCTGGGTATTGCCTTTACACATAGCCTTCCAAATCGGACAATATCAGCGTGATGTTGACGATGTTGATACGATGTTGTACCGACGACGGCCAACATTGAAACGATGCTGGCCGATTTGGGATACAATCTGGATTAGACAGATTGAAGTACAAGCTAACTGGTTTCTTGTCGAGGTATATTAATTATTGGTGATTTGTTTAGTATTTATTCCTTTTGCTCTACTTATATATGTAGTTTCACAATCTCCCATCCCGGATATCGGCCAAATGTTGACATTATGTTGGCTGGGCATCGTTGGTTGGTCTAGTGGTAAGACGCTCGCCTGCTCTTCTGAAGGACCCGGGTTCAATCCAAGACCTGGGCACCCTTCATGAGCATCATCTCAGCTGGGTGTCGTTCGGATGAGATGTTAAATTGGCAGTCCCTTGTACTCAGTGTCTATGCTGAGGCAAGTAAAAGATCCTACCCATGAGGTAAATGTGTGACATGGGTGGACTCCTCCTCTCTCTCACCTCATCAATCAACCCTTGATAGCGGCAAGAACTTGCCTTAGAGGGCTGCACTTTCCATATCTACTTAGTACCACAACGTCATATGTTACCTAAACAGTGCTCATTTTAAGGCAAAAACTAAAAAACATCTGCTGGGAAATCTTCTAAAAATATAACTTTAATTATTTATATATAGCAATAGCATGTCATACATCCCATGCTAATGACGATCAGAATGCTAAATCTTGTCATAGAACTTTGTTTACAACCCGTTATGACATTATTACAGTATTTTGATGTAAAATATGACCAGTGTCCTTCATGGCATGCTAAAAAACAATGTAAATTTCTAAACAATTTTCCAACAGATTTGTTATTTTTTGGTTTTTGCCTTGAACTGATGGTATGAGAGTGCAGTTTAAGGAAATACATATGAAACCTTTGGTCAATTTTTTTAACCCTGAACTCTGTCAGGTGATATATTTTTCCAAATAACTTGATCAACTGACCAATCAATTGAATTACATATTACCACCAATTGAACATATCGTGAACTCTAATAGAACGCTCAGCTCATTGATCACTTATTGAACACATATACTCAACTACTTGCCAAGAGAACAATGATAGGCAGACAGTATGCTCAGAGGAGCCCAGACCATTGTTCCCATGGCGACCTCTTGGCAAATGCTGACTCCTCCGTGGCCTCGTGAAAAGATGCCAATTCAGGCAATCGAAGTATTGAATAATGATAGGCTCCATGAGCATGTAGGGGGTATAGCAATGATATGTGCTATCACCTATAACTATTGCTTATTTGGCTTACATATAGGTATTCAATATAACTGACCATTATATTATAGATGGGGATATCGCAATTAGGAGTTATTAAAACCACCTCAATATTCAGATCACCTCCCTGGCTGCTCAGAAAAAAAAAATTAAAATAAACTGAAAATTAATTTAGTTACTCTAACTGTAGTCATTCCCAAACTCTGATCATTATATAATTGTGGGATTTCATTGTAATAAAGTAATGAAATTGTTATTTATGTCTGTCACATAGATAAAAAAATTGCTATTTTTCTTTTGTAAATGACAAGCTTTAAAACAAATAAAGCTTGTGGAATAGGTTAAGAAACAGTGGGAGTCCACACCATGTTACATGACATCACATTCTATCAATCTTTGAAGTACCATCAATATCATTCAGTTCAGCTGCTGCATATAAATTACTTGACATTTCCCTGACCAAGATAAGCTATCGGTCCATCTATAACATGTTGAAGACCATGGGTCCAAACCTCTGAAGACCCTTATTATTGTCTTCATGGGAGTTCTTCAGGGAGGTAATTCTCCGAAGGACATTTACAATATACAGGGGATATCCCAATAGATTTCTACAGAATTTCACAGGGAGCATCACTGAGAATATGAACTTATAGCTGAGTGTGATAAACTGACCTGTGGTGTCTACAATGCAAGTAATTTCAAAGTTCATGGATCACGATCTATATATTATATATTATATATTATATATTATATATTATATTATATGGTGATAAGGAACACCTGCTTCCGATTGGCTGAGGCAATATTACACAATACTGTATGTCTATATTTCACGGCACATTTGTTGGACTAAAATTCCCTTATTCTTGCATAATACCATAATATACCATAATTATATGACCAGATAAGTTACTGCACAGTAACTAGTGGAATATTAGTTTTGTGTTCTATAAAATGTATGTTTATTTATTTTTGCTTTGTTTTTTCTATCTATCTATCTATCTATCCAGCTACCTATCTATCTATCTATCTAGCTATATAGCAATCTATCTATCTATCTATCTACCTAGCTATATAGCAATCTATCTATCTATCTATCTATCTATCTATCTATCTATCCAGCTATCTATCTATCTATCTTTCTATCTATCTATCTATCTACAGACAGACAGGAGACAGACATCCACACAACATTACCATACCCTAGATGACGTCAATCATTGATGACGTCAAAGGGTAGTATCCTTCCCCCTCCCTCCCCCCCCCCCCCTCCCCCCCCTTCCCCCCCCCCCTCCCCCAACGAACCTCATAAATCGTCCAAGTTCCCCCAAGAGAATAATTAGGCAGACAATTGATCATTGAACTGTTAATTCCTTTGATCTGGAGCTTATCTACAAAGTGTTATCTACCTCAAAAGGTGTACCACAAGGGAGTCGCGTAAGCCCCCTCATACGGGTGTCATCAGCTAACTGCTTGGACAGTGAGCTTCTGTTTAAGCTATTGTCAACAGAGGCATATACCTAACTACCAAGCAAAAATATTGTAGGGATGGACAATGGTTCAGCTATAAACCTAACTCATTTAACTTTATGAGACTTTAAATGTTTTATTAAAATTAGTGTTAAGTACAGCTATTCCGATTACAATGTGCATAAAATACAAATTTATAGTCTTGATGTTAAGATGTTTTTTTAAAGTTGCACTGTCTGTCAAATTTGCTATTTTCTAAAATGCTATCACACAGTTGAAAATTACTTTTATTAATCAAGGCACACTAAATTTGTGAATTAAAATTATTTTATAAGACATTAATAACTTAAAAATGAATTATACATTGAGAGAAAATCCAGACCAAAACATTGGAAACACAATGGAAATGACATCATCACCATTGTTCAGTATTGTGACATCATCACTGGGTTTGTTTACATATTGAGTTTCTGATGGCATGAAAAACTAATATTTATATTATTTATTGTAAATTAAAACTAATTGTTGTGCAAAAGTGGGTATGTAATGGTGAAAAATATCATGAGACAAGAAGGCAGTATTGATTTATATCATTACTTTTAGGCGCAAATTTGACAGACAGTGCACCTTTAATATAATCTGTCACTACCTGTTGACAAATTCCAAGCAAATTTCTCAGACTGGAATTTTAACCCAGCACCGAATAGACCACCCTTTAAAGTACTATCTGGGTAAATCCCACATCCTGGGGGTCGTGCAGGGGCAAGATCAAAGCCCCACCTGAGATGAAATCATCAAAGACCAGTGACTATTTTTTGTCACCATAACTGGTCATTATATTGATAACATGTTATGCATGTTCTAAAACAAATTTTGGATGTTTTCCAGTTATTTTAATATGATGCCAATATTTATAGCCGACTTTTTTTGTGCTTAGTGTCATTTTCAAAGACAACTTGAGATATTTATCATGTCATTTATAATCATGTGTGTTTCATGAAAAAATAAAACAGGCTGAAAACAGCAAAATAAGCCATTGGCTAATTATTGGTGTTTAAGACATTATTCCTTAGATAAATTTTAGTTGAAATATTCCCCCAAGGCATCATACAAAGAGAAAAACTGTTATATAAATTAATAAAAACATAATGTATCTATCTATCTATCTATCTATCTATCTATCTATCTATCTATCTACCTATCTATCTACCTAATCTATCTATCTACCTATCTATCTACCTATCTATCTACCTATCTATCTATTCCTCCTCCTCTTCCTCCTCATCCTCCTCCTCCTCCTCCTCCTCCTCCTCCTCCAGTAACAAATCAATCAAACAGCAAAACGCGCTACTAATTGTTCGATGCTTCCAATTCGTGAACTGACCTTTGACCCCCTTCTGGCAGGAAGTACTCTTCAGCCGTGGAGGAGAGAAACGACGCTACACCACATGATTGTACTACTCACGTGATCAGACGCCCCCTGGTGGTCATTTGTGAATAATTGATTATGAGAGACTCTCACATCAAGTGTGAAAATCTTTGAATCAGGCTTAAAATGTGTACCTTACAGTTGAGTCATCTAGTGGTTAAAGGATTTGTTAGTTTTGCTGCAGGTCGTGGGTTCGAAACTCTCAGCTCAAGAACTCTAAGTCAACGATAGGGCAACTGGAAGAGCCCACTAATATGAGATAAATGGTTAAAAATAGTGTGGATTTTAAAGCTTGATCATCTCTTCATTACGTCTGCTTGGCAAGTTCATCATAAGAAATATCCATTCAAATGCTACAATACAAGAATTAATTGGTGCTAGAAATTGTTTATGCAATATTTTTTTTTTTAAATACACAGGAGGTAGTAAGTCTATGTGTACAGAGTAATTATATATTTTTTTTATTGTTACTGTTTTCACTATTTTTATATATATTGTTCAGTTTTATATATACTGTCAATAAAGATATTATAATAATATACAATCTAATATGACCTACATTTGAGCCTAGACAATTCCGCGTCTGAATATTTAAACAGAGGCAGATGTATAGGTGAGATGCTAAGGCTTAGAGTCCACTCCACGTAACCCATTTACCCATGAGTGGGGTCTTTCACTTGCCTAAACATAGACAACGAGTAAACACAAGGCAATTTTGCACCAAACTTGTATGAACTAGAGGCTCTAGTTCAACCAATCAATAAACAAGTCCAGCAAAAATACAATCAAATTTAGACTGACTAATTGCTTTTGCAATTATACATTTGAGTCAACTCCCAACCCCCTGACCATCTCAAATAGAATGATGACGTCATCAATTGTCTAATCAAGTGTATTAATAGCTCCACCTGTTGACCTTTCAGCGCAATTATTTAGCTCATTGACAATATGCTTCGTTTGAGTAAATTAATTGACTTAATTTTGTCTGATTTATTTGACACCAATGCAGATACCAGCTGTATTTTTTCCCCTCTAGTTTCTGATCTGAACTGCAAACTAACTTCTCTTCTGATATCAAACTATACCTCTGAGTTTTGTCACGCAATATTTGATTGCTGAGGTGTTGCTGCAGTCTGTACTATATATTTCATATTTTTTTTAAATAAAAAAATGTTGTCTTTAAGTCTGCTAGGCAATAATGGTAAGGAATTTTTGTTTTGTTTGTCATATTTAAAGAAGCCAATTTAATAATAAATTTTTTTTTAAATATGGATGGTTTTATGAATAAACAAGTGCAATTTACATAAATATGACTAAATTATGGTTTTACTGAAGTCTGTTAGTGGTATTTACTTCAAGAAATATTTTGCTTCATGCTCTATTAATAGATTATGCTATGACTCAAGATATGGCATTTTAAAAATTATTGGCACATTTTGGTCATTGGCAGTAGTCGCCACAGTGAAGTTTTTTGCCATATCACATTGTGATGCATACTGATTTATAAGAGTACAAGTTAAATATTGCAGCTGGGTGGTCTTGTGGTAAGACACTGGCCTGCTCCTCTGAAGGACCCGGGTTCAATCCGGTTCGGATGAGACATTAAATTGGCGGTCCCTTGTACTCAGTGTCTATGCAGAGGCAAGCAAAAGATCCCACCCATGGGGTAAATGTGTAACATGGGTGGTGCACCTCCTCTCTCTCACCTCATCAATCAACTCTTGATAGCGGCAAGCACTTGCCTTATCTACATTGTATCTATCCATCTATTTATCTATTTATCTATCTATCTATCTATCTATTTAATATCAATTATGATGTTCTTAATCTGTTGATAATAATCAAACATTATTAGGCAAATCTTGGTCAATTACATGATAAGAACACAATGTACATATTTCATCTTTATCCATTTAATGATTCTACACCTTCTTATCTAGGTTGATCTAACCTTGGAAATTGTTAAGAAGTATTTGCTGATTGCTTTATCATCCTGCAGCCTTTACTGCACCTTTATTGTGGGATTTCTGCAAACACGCAGATCTCAACGTGAATCATTCATGTTCCCCTAAGGCTTAAATTAGTTCTAAATCCTTATTCAGCTTTCTTGATGGCTAGAATTATCAGAATTTGTGTATAAATAGCTTTAGAAAAGGTAAAAATAAAGATAATTTCTGTGATGATATCTGTTTAAATTATAAGGTCACCTAAATTTGAACTTTGTGGATAACTCGTGTCTGATAGATAAATTTACAAATAAAGACTTCATGTGCTTGGGTAATACATAGTGGCCTGATGCCTTGTGGCATATTTGGCCATTAACAATAAAGATTACATATAATGACTTAATATAGAGCATAATCATGTCATAATGTTAATTCAGTATTGGTGCCCCCCTTCCACTGGACAGGGAACCTTTCAATTCAAACACCCCATTTTGACAATCTCAGAGGTCAGCACAATGCTGCTCTGAAGACCCCACCCACTGACCCAACCCATGGACACCCCCTTTCGCCATTTCAGAGGTCAGCGCAATGCTGCTCTGAAGACCCCACCCACTGACCCAACCCATGGACACCTTCTTTTGCCATTTCAAACTGACTTTTTATTCTAATTTGTTTTGTAATCATTACAGTATTGCCCACTGGAAGTATTGACCTGCACAGTATTAACTCTCATTTTTATATTCATGTATGTATATGTAAACAAAACTGGAACCGACTTGCGTTTATCAAGAAAATATTTAGAAATACTAGTAGATTATAGATTGTATATATAGTAGATGTAGACACTAGACTTGTTTTTGTTATGTTGTATATTTGTTTGTTTTGTAATGTTGGATGACACATGTATCAATTCCTGATATCAGGCTTGTCAATAAAACGATATATATAATTATGAGAATATAATATTACCAAATAATAAATGATGAGACACGAAAGACAAAGTTAAAAAAAGTTACATGAAAATCATATTTACGATTAGTAAAAATAATTAGAAAATTAATATTAAATCAAAAAGAGAAAATTAATATTAAATATAAATATGAAATATAAAGATGTTAACTTGATGACTACTTTGGGGTGGATGAAAAAAAACTTTGAAATGTTGGAACTATATACATCACCTGGCGTAGAAACATGGTAAATTAATTTCGTATTATTATAGAGCTAATATGATGTATTAGAAACTTAAATAAGGTGAAATAAAAATGTTGCAAAACTAGAAGTCAAGTCATTCATAACTGATAATCTTTACACTAATTTATGCATATATAGCAGATGGGATTAATACAGGGTTTACTCAAGGGGTTAAAATAATATATAAACACACATCTGCCAGTAAAAACTAGCAATAAAAGGTATTTTGTGAATATACTGTGCGTTTTCTAACACCTTCAGGTGATTTGGTTCCATTTTTGTTGCAGATACATGGCCAAATGTGCCACGTGCGTTTTCCATGAGAAGGATAAACGCATGGAAAACGCATGGTTTTTAGCTAATTATAATGAGGCAAAAACCATGCGTTAATCCAAATGCATGGAAAACCCACGTTGCACAATTGACCATCTAGTATCCTTACTCAAATGGTGCATAAGTGGGGTGACATGAACATCATATCGATGAGGAGTTTCATAGTTGTGTATTGAGGAATTTATTGTAGTTGAATAGAATGATAATCAGGTAATTTACCTGACAGTTTCCTGTGATATAGTTTGCAACACTCATGCTTAATCTGGAACTTCAAGGGCAGAGTATTTAACTTATAGAATAGAGGTTCAGTGTGGAGATTTTGCAACACTTCGCATCGGCTTTTTTTCCTTTTTTTCTTTTGTTTTGCAATATGGAAAAGGTGCAGTATAGCGGACCCATATGTATGACCATATTTAGCGAGCCTCATTGCCAGGCCTATGACGTAGAAATGCTTGAATTCAAGTGATGACGTCAAGGCATGAATGTTGTTGATTTTTTTGGTATTGGAGGCTGCCACCCCCAAACCCCCGCTACTGGACAAATACTATTCTAAGACTAATTGTTTGCCAGAACTAAATTTAGTAAAATAGTGATAATATTCATACTTCATAGACCCAAATATGGGCATAAATTTGGGTCCGCCACACTGCACTACAGTTGTACACCCAATTATATAGATAGTAAGTAGTAGTACACTAGTGGGAGTTTATGTTTTAGTCTAGAGAGTACAGTTGCCACACATGACACCTTTGTGGCTACTTCATTTATGTGGGTATTCCAAGTTAAATTTGCTGATATTTTTACTCTCAGAAATTTTTATGTCAGCAATTCGTTCTATTGCCTTATTATTTATCTGTGGCTTCACTGGAACGTTTTTCTGGTTCCGCTGTGAATGAAATAACATAAATTGTGTTTTTGACTCATTCACAGACAGTTTATTTGATGTAATGAGTCACACACTGACTGGATATTTCTCTGGGCTTAATTATTAGGACTGCTATAGACGTTGCTGTGTATATCATATTTGTGTCATCTGTAAATAACATTAGTTTGCCTATAGAAGTAGCTTGTGAGATGTCATTAATACACAAGATGAATAGGTGGGGTCTAAGAATGGACCCCTGTGGAATACCGCATGTTATGGACTGAGTAGGGGAGAGTGGGGCACCTTGAGCCATGGGGCGTGCACCTTGATCCTTTGGCTATCCAGGCCAATTGGTATGACATTAACCTTGGAAATGGCAATGACTTTGTCCTCTTAGTGATAAAGAATTAGGTCACCGCTAATTTTTTCAAGTTTCAAATCAGGAAAATGTGTTAATTCAGAATTTACACTTTTCACTCCCACAGAATAATAAATCAAGGCAATATTGGTATTCTTGTAATATCTTCATTAGTCATATAATTCATTGACCAATATGACAGTGTAAACTGGGCAATATAAGTTGAGATTCACCTGCATGTGTTTTTTTTATGGAATCTGCATGTGGGGCACCTTGAGCCAGGTAATGTGGGGCACCTTGAGCCAGGTAATGTGGGGCACCTTGAGCCAGGTAATGTGGGGCACCTTGAGCCAGGTAATGTGGGGCACCTTGAGCCTGGCCGTGAAGCAGCAATAACTAGTTAAAAGCATACTATTGCATTTTAAAGCCTACTATTACATGTTATAAACCTTTAATTATATATATATTAATAATGATCCTTAATGTAACGTGCCATATAGTGCATTTTATAAATATTAAATTTTTCTTCAATTATCGCTTCCCTAAAAAGACATGCTTTACCTGCCATGGACATTCAAATTATTCACCTATAATTACAGCTTTAATATAAATACATTTAACATGGCAAATGTAGGCATGTTTGTACATTTCAGAACTTCACGTTATTTCATTTCGGCTTGGAATCTGCAAGGTTGGGGCGCCATGAGCCACTTGACCACATTTTTTTTCAAAGAAGGCATAAAAGGCATAAAATACTCAGGATGTTAAACTATAGTAAGATGTTTACACTAAGACTGTATGATTGTCATTTCATGCTCAATGGTGGAAAAAGTAAAATATTGAATTATTTTGCAATGTGTTATGACACATAATCGTGTTGTACTGTTTTTTTTATTTTATTTATTTTATTACTATTTTATTTTCTCTATTTTTGTTACTTTATTAATAATAAATTCTAAATGTTAAATATGATAGGGGATACATCCACCCTTAGGTAATGATATTTTATAAATACTCGGATGTATCCCCTTCCAACACATTATATATGTTATTTTTATACATGCTTTTTGCACATATACTTGTAAATTAATGTACTTGAGTGTTGGTGAATAATAAAATGACTAAAAATGTCTAAAAAGTGACTCATGGTGCCCCACTGTACTATTGACGTCACAGAAAAGCTGACGTCATCAAACAATAGTTATCTGCTACGGTGGCAGTGACACCTTGTGGTACATTTTCTCTCCATTCTGCCGCTGGTTGGTAAAATCATAAATATATCATAAATATATCAAAATGTGTCTATAAATTGTCATGAAATTTAAAAAAGGAGCTAGTATTTTTTAGTATATTATACAGTGAATCCCCTATGTTATTGTTAAGATCATTCCCGTGATAAATGTTATCCTAATAATTAATAATTCTGAAACTTGCTAGTTAGTTTTGAAATGCAATATAGCTGTTCTTAAAATTGACATAGTCAGTTCCTAGATGCCTTTCTTAATTGCTTGGATCAACTGTAGTTTTTACACTTTATTTTCAAAAATTGTGTTTGTTGATAATTATTACAAGTTCATCAATAATATATTAAATAAATTAGTGAATTAGGATGCATAAGTAATTAGAGAGATAAAAACAAATTTTGAACAGCTGTTTTTGATAAGCTGCATCATGTGTTTTAACCTTTTTTATGCATAGAATTTTGTTTTAATTTCATTTGACTTTAGTAACATTGCCAAAAGTGTTTATTGCGCGAGAAAATATGTCACTCATTTATGATTGATTTGAAATTTGTGGAAAGTTGGTTCAACATAAAGCACAACTAAACAGTTGATAGGAGAAACTTGTGAAAATTACTGTACATATCAAATTCAGTTTATTACCATTTTTAAGCATAATTCATTGTAGAATTATATTCACACCTCTAAACATGATTGGAAAACACTTTTCTCATCTACTGACATGTTAGGAGCAATGACACAAGCTTGCTAATAGAGCCACATTCTATAAACAAATTTGGTGTAGGAAGTTGTGAACCACATCAGGCATTGCACATCGCCTCTAGAGGATATCAAACTAAGTTGCTGTACCAATAATGGCTTTATAAAGAAATTAAGACTCGTTTATTCAGAATTTGTAATAAGAGATGTAAAGAATTTAGAATTAGGATATGCATAAAGTTTTGGAGAATTAAAGTGTTCATGCGTATGTTTTAAGTTTGATATGTGAAAATTATTCTCTCAAACCTCTTCATCCCAGCTGCTGTTAACCTACGCACTTGACATTTATATTATAATATTGGAAAATATGGAGAAAATTAAAGTATACTTACGTGGTATAGTATGCCAATCGGAATGAAGTACTGCGATGATTTCTAAAACTAGTGCGAGAATGCTGAGAATGGTCCCAAGATATCTGCTCCTGACGAAAACTTTGTGCTCCCAGAAGGCTACAAGGCTGTTCCATTGCCACATGGATAGTTTGACTTCCTCGACAACGGTTTGGTTCCCTCCTTTTTTGTCTTTTTTGCTTGTGGTTGTCTTTACGCTGTAGGTAGTAAGTTGTTGGTTTAACCGAATTTGTTGCATCTCAAGTTCGTCCTCATACGAAAAATCCTTGCTGGACATCGACATGAACATAACGGACTCCTTTCGTGCCTTCCGGACTGGTGTGGACACCCGATTGCGTTCTACCTCCGCTTGACGCGTTTCGATGGTGTCCAGCCGCCTTTTGAAGGAATTCCGTCTGTCCTGTGACCACTTTAACCACGTCGAATTGGTGTCCACTCCGAGAAAGTTACTCGTCATCGATTTAATAGACCCCGATCGCGAATGACGTCCATTAGACCGCTGTTCTTTCACCGCCTGGTGTTCCGGGCGCACCCGGCTTACGGACCCACCGTCCGTAGTACTCGAAGTGTCCATGGCTGTCATGTATCTCGGCTGGCTACTGGCCGCAGCACCAAGAGCACCACTACTGCCACCACCATTATTCACAGCACCAACATCCCCAATATCACTATCTTCCACACCATTATTAGTCTGTCTTGCTTTCCGAGCTGCCTCTAAATACTTTGCCCTGTCTCTGGACTTGACACTCCCTGGCACTCTCCATCTGTGCCCACCTTCTATAGCTGCTACAGACCGTTTGGCCACTGGGTACTGTTCACCACCACTAGGGGCGTTGCTGTAGCTTCCACCAGGGGCGCTGTTGTCTGCTGCTGTGTTATCAGCGCCCCCTCTAGTCCTCTCTGGGGGTAAGGCAGCTGTCTTGTGGGGGTTATACCCTACTGAGTAGTATCTTTGGCCATGGGGGCTGGGGGAAATGCTCTTTCCATCTGTATGCGGTCCCCTGTTAGTAACATTCGAGCCTGCAAGAAGAATACAACATTACTAATGTACACAGCTATCATCTGCATGCAACCCACAGGGTTTCCCCCATAAAAATTTACAATACAAATATACCAAACTATGCTTAATATGTCATCAGCAATTGAAAGTTTACTTCTTGATCTAATTCATATTCCGTGTATGAACCATGTATGATATTTTGAAAGATCAATTGAAATACTGTTTTTATCATTTGGTCAATTTTCAGTAGACGTGACCCTTAATTCATGCTTCCTTGGTATGCATCTATTCAATGATGTGTCTTTTATACCTTGCTTTGTATAAGGGGACATGAATCTATTAAATGTGCTTGTTTTGATATGTAAATGATGTCAGTGAAAGTTCATTTTAATTGACTGATCCCATAATACACTAAGCAGGATGACATGTGTGGCAAATACATAGAATTTCTTAGAATATACAGAAAATGACGTTATTATTTCAAAATTCAAAAGTAGCAATTTCACACATGAAATACCAATCAATAATAATAAATGGTGTCTGCAAAGTGCATACTTCCTATGCATATTAGATTTAATCATGTGTAAATGTACACATAAAACATCTTTTGTATGTACAATATCTGATAATAAGAGTTATTGTAGGAAATATTAAAATGCAAAGTAAACCTTAAGGATAATTTCACAAATACAATTATTTATAATATGTACAAGCATCCTATCATCACGGCCAATGGAACTGGCTACAACATACATTAGTTACAGTCGGACCCAATAGTTTTAATACACCACATATTTTCCTTTATATTCAAATAGCAATTCTAACAATTTTTCCCTCAACATTTGGGCCCGATTGTATATTACAGTGCCTTGCAGAAAAGTGGTTACACTGGCAAGCAACATTTTCTTTCAATGTGCTTCTGCCACGTCACACTGGTAGTTATTGTCAGCAAGTTAAAGCGAAAGACCATTGAGTATTACCAGCCACCCTTGACTGCTAATATAACACAGTAATCAACATTTTAGGATAATTCCTCTATTGGTCAAAACTCATGACTGGTTGAGCAAATTGAATAGCTTTGTGACAGTTGTTTAACAAAATAAAGTAATGATCTATGTCACATGAGCACTCTATTTATATATTTTCAGTGCTTGCCCAACTCACTGTGTAACCATTAATGTGCTAGGCACTCTAAACTAGTGACATTACAAAATACTAGCTTTGCAAAAAGTCTGCGACTTGCAGGCAAGGAAACTCAACTAGTCCCTGAATCTTTCAGTGATCAGAGTGTGTATTTCTGTGTACGACAAATCATGAAGGAGAGTGAGCAGCAGTGTAAAATGTTGGATGATTGCAGGACTTCCAATACTATATCAGAATTGGCAAATTTGAGGGATGGACTGTTTGATTCAATTCTTACTAGAAATGAGACTATTGAACTTTTAGATACTCTTTGCCTACAATGATTTAATTAATTTTTTAATTGTAAATTTTTAAATGTGATATAATTAAATGACTCAAACTTTGTACCAATGGTGTATGAATAAAGATTATATATATATATGGATGCACCAATTTTTTTGTTGAATAGTGTAATTGTTAACTTTACCTGAATCTTGAGAATGGTAGTTGGTGGGATTACCATGATCTCTGATTGTTGTTTTATATCTTTCTCCATGAACATCAGGGCTATGGCTTGGATCAGCCCAGCTCCCCGAATGACTCCCAACTCGTCCGAAATCTGGACTGTGAGTCGGACTCAGCGCACCGTCACCGTATCCGCTAGTTTCCGTCGAGCTCAACGTGTGGATCCGTTGAAGAGAGTCGCCCAATCCGGAAGTTTCCGCCGAGCTGTGAGCGTGTATTTTTTGCAATGTGTCGCTTCGGTAATCCTGAAGAGGGATGGTGTCCTTTTGGTTCGCGGTCTTTTTTGCCGCATCGCGTCCGCCTGGACTGCGGCTGAACCATCCGGTGACTCCGAGAAAACCGTCACCACTGCCGGTTCGAACGGGAGCGTTGTCACCATCCGTTTTCACTGCCATTTCCATGTTCTTAAATGGTCAGGCCTGAAATATAAGATAAAAAATAAATTGAATATTCTGACTTAAATAAGTGTAAAAATAAATTAATGGAAGTTCCCTGTTAGGTATTTTATATCATACTGTTGATTTTGTTAATGTATCTACTGTCCAACTAAGCTGTCTTTATTGCCAATATGACTGTCTGTCAGTCCACAAATACCTGCACTTCTGTTTCTAAATCTATGAATCTATGTATCTACGTAATGTTATCTATCTATCTATCTATTTATCTATCTATCTAATTCTCTAATTCTTTAATCGTCTAGCTGTCTATCTATCTGTCTATCTCTCTAACTATCTATCTATATATCTACCTATCTATTTATCTATCTGTCTATATGTCGATCTATCTATATGTCGATCTATCTATCTGTCCATCTATCTATCCATCTATCTATATCTATATATATCTGTCTGTCGCGCTGTCTATCTGTCTGTCTGGTTGTCTGTCTGGCTGTCTATCTATCTATCTATCTATCTATCTAGTTCTATAATTCTCTAATTGTCTAGCTGTCTAGCTGTCTATCTATCTATCTATCTATCTATCTAACTATTTATCTACTTTGTAAACAACTAATTCAATTTCTATCCAAATACTCACAACTGGAAACACCTGTATGCTCTTATTTGACCCTTACTTAAACAATACAACATTTGTTGGCCTACATGTTATGTAACGTAGGTTAAATGATGTCGAAGGTTAAAAGGTGTATCCATGGTGAATTTGTTATTTTGTCAATAAATGCATTGTTTCAATGTATTGTATTTATAAGTATTTATTTTACTGATGGGATGAGGTTGAAATGATTAAAATTATTATAATGTTCAACTTTTATTAATTGAGAGGCTCCTACGGGTTAGCAGTTCAAAATGCTTATTCAGCTATAATCAAATGGAAAATTATATACAAATGTATATATGATTCGCAACAAATCAAAAATTATGAAATGTGTCAGGAAAACAAATTGACAATTAATCATATTTGACAAGTGTGCAACATAAGCAGTTTTATGAATATCCTATAATTTTCCATAGTGGAAATTAATATGGAAATATATATTTGTACTGAGTATATTGCTTTGAATGCACTGCAGGTCACTGAAATGCACCGCCTGTTCTGAAGCTTCAGTCATATGATGTCAACCACAAGCAGGCGTAATGATGAGATGATAAGGCTTGGAGTCCACACGTTACACATATTTGCTCCCCATGTTACTAAAATCACATATTAGATAAAGTAAAGATTACACAACTGATGTGTTTTCTTATCTTATCGATTTAACAAAAATATCACTAGGCATTACCCATCAAACCATGAATTTTTCTTCTAATAATAAGAAGTTTGTTTATAAAAGAAATTAATGTTCAGATAATTAGTCATATTCCAATATTTATCAAATTCCACTTTGAAAGACACCATTGAAGCATTGAAAAATTAATTTAACTTACACTTAATTTTCAAAATGTATGACAAATGTTAATTTCCTTTAAAGCATGTACCAATCATATGTATAGTGATATATATTATATTTATTTTTATTAATTTGATACGATATTATTCATTCATCACTTTAAACAACTACATTTAAGTAATGCTCTTGTATATACACATATTGTAGGATGTTGCAATGTTTAGCTCATTATCAAAATTATGTCAGTGACAAAATTATCTTGAATAAAACATTATCTGCTGATATTTATACAATATTTACAAAAAGTTACAAAACTTACAAAATGTCTCGAAAGCAATCGCGCAGGAGTAGTTTTGAGTTGCAATACTCTTCACAAGGACTAGATTTCGTAAATGTAGCCCTACCAGTTTCAGCTAAATTAGGAAAGTTGAACACAATGCGTTTCAAAAATGTGATCCTATTTGTGTCCCTCACATGATCAGGTCAGACGGGACACTCTCATTCAAAAATAGGCCACCAATTGTGACAGTGTTTGCAAACCCAATTTGGCAGTCATTTTGTAATATTTATTGCCCATTTTTTGTTGGCCTTAAAACAAACACAAATGATATGTTGCTGGACATATTTCTATTATCATTTTCAGTAGCATAATACAATTTTTTTTAAATATTATGTATTGTTCTTTACACACTAGGGTCAAATTGTATTTTTTCTTCTAATAAAAAAAAGCCTGTTTTACTGTCAAAACAGTAGGTCTTTCTTTGAAAATGAAATATGATCAGCATAATATTAGTTATATTACATCAAGCAAACCGTTCATAATCTCAAACCAAAAGTAATCTAAGGAGAATAATTGTTCAGTTTCTGCTAACCGTTAGGTGGCACTGGAGTATGCCTCACCCACTGACCCGCCCTCTGGTGTTTAGCAGAACAATGGGCTTGATGATTGTTCACATCAGCAGCATTAGATGCAATTTTAAAGCTGATCTATTATTTACAACCACAAAATAACATTCAATTATGCAGTGCAACTACATGGAAGTGGCTCATAATTTTGGAGCTGCACTTTGCTAGACAACAAATCATATCATTAGAATAATGCTGGTGCTTAACAAATCAAACTATTCAAAACAGCTCATAATTCCCTGGAGTCCAGAATTATAAATTATATTTAAAGCGTGTATTGGTCCTGTATATTATGCAATTAAAATTCAAATATATGTTAACCACTCATGTAGGCTAGTATATATCCTATTCCTAATAACCCACAATCTCTGCTTTGTTTAAATGATATCAGAGATACCTCTATCTTGGGATGGGAATATATTCTATTAGCTAGAGATGGCTAAATACTGCCACTTTCAAAACGTTTTGCTGTACTAAAACTCCACTTATTGACAAGGTCCTGGACTCGATCTGAGCACCTTTTATTTTGGTGCTTTTGTAGTGCTCTGTACTCTGTGTCTATGCTGGGTTAAGTAAAATATCCCACCCATGGGGTAAATGTGTAACATGGTGTGATCCCTATTATTTTCATGTAAATCAACCCTCGTCAGTGACAAAAATTTGCCATAGATAAATGCACTATCATATTCTTGAGTAAGTGTCTATGTTTAGGCAAGTGAAAGATCCCACCCATAAGGTATATGTGCAACATATATTGCTTTTTAAAACATTTCGCTATTAGGCTATATCTACCTGTGGCAGGTGGGTGGGTGGAATAGGGCTTTATGTCCTGTATTTCTGCACCCGATGGGCTAATTAGGACAGGCAGGGATCATGGCAATGAGATGATGGATGAAACAGCCAGCCAACTTAGACTCAACCGGGAATTGAACCTGGGACCCAATGGTTGGAAGTCCAGCTCTAGATAGCATTCCACATTGGGCCAGCGTCGTTTCTTCTATATTGGCCGCCATTGGTACAACATCGTTTTGACATCACCGACATCCTCCAATGTTGATATAATTTGGAATGCCATCTTGGGCGCACAACCACTGAGCTAGGCCTCCACCCCATATCTACCATCAGCTACTCATATTAGTTTAGACCTCAGACCAACAGCAAGACACAATATAATATCATAATAATTATAATATATTGTAATGTAACAATAACATTATTAATGATGTTGTTTACATCAGATAGATACAAGAAATGTCCAACTTTATTAGTTTGAATGGCTGACAAGTAGACTTTCCAAAATGGAGGGAGAAACCTTAGCAAAACAAATGGGTCCAGGAAATGGGAGACCATTTTGACATAATGGAGTAAGGCTGCTGAGATTAGGGGGGAGAAAAAAAAATGGCGAAATTGCTGAGGTGACGTTTTTGTAACTGCACGTGGGCGAAACAGGAGCAAGACTGAAATTCTGTATATTTCTACAATTGCAAATATAGTTTTAAATGCTAATGTAATTGGATTTGTCAGCCATCCTTGACAAGATCAGCCGACATTACAATGTACACCCTTGGCAGGCCTGTTCTATCGTGAGCCTTTCTCAACTCCCTGGGGAGCATGCCCCATCACTGCCTTTATATAGCCAAACACCCATTTACACCTGGGTGGAGTGAAGCAGAGGACCTGCTCAGTTCCCCAAAACCGTTCTTGTATTTAGAGACTTTGGTTTTGGAAGAGGTTTTGGACTTGTACACGGATAGCCGTGGGTTCAAACCCAAAAACTTTATAAATATTATCAATTTTTTTTTAAATGTGTGATCTATTCTCAGCCGAAACACCTCATTATACAGTTAGGTAATTATTACTATTATTTATTATTATAAAGTTTGTTAAGTTCTACAAGTATTCTATTAACATAAAGTAGAGGACTAAAAATTGTATATTACAAATTTTAATTACTCAAATTACACGTCTCACATTGACTGACTGACAGTCTCATTTCCCAAGAAGTATTCAGCTTTCAACATGGATTGACTGAAGAGGCTTAAGAGCTCACACCAGTGCCATCACGGTGGTTGCCTATTGTCAAGTCTGTCCATGATATTCTTTGTAATATTATATATAGTCTGCTCAGTTGACTTTTTGTGAAAATTGAGCAACATGAGTTTTGGTTTGTCAATGTAATTTATTTCAAATATTTTCATGTAAACTTTTCAATTAGATTGGTAAAGTTATTTTTCTTAGGAAGGGAGATGTCATAATGTTTACATAGTTCTGAGATCTTAAAATTCAGAATTTATATTTTATTTTCTGCTCAAATAGTCTAATATCAACCATTATAGTAGAAACTCTCGCCAGTGATTTATAAAGTCAAATGAATGTTTGTGTGTGTGTTCGCCAGAAGCAGAATTTTCTACTTAAACTTTGTTGCCGTTTTCCAGGCCCTTCATTCACGTAATAGAAAACAACACGCGGGTTGGCATTTAAGCGT
Source organism: Alitta virens (assembly GCA_932294295.1). NCBI lineage: Eukaryota > Metazoa > Annelida > Polychaeta > Phyllodocida > Nereididae > Alitta > Alitta virens. The sequence goes on from OW028578.1 coordinate 38,929,741, forward strand.
AATGGAAATCGTGCTCAACACAATTGAAATTACCTTAACACACTGTAGTGACTCAAGCAAGCAAATTTTAAACTAAATCCTACTTAATTGGGCTACATAGTATTGGTTGGGGTGGGGGCCTAGCTCAGTGGTAGCTCGCCGGGCTTCCAACCTCTGGGTCCCGGGTTCAATTCCCGGTCGAGCCTATGTTGGATGGCTGTTTCATCCTTCGTCTCATTGCCATGGTCCCTACCTGTCCTAATTAGCCCATCAGGTGCAGAAATACAGGACGTAAAGCCCTAATCCATCACCACCACATAGTATTGGTTAGACACACAGCAGTTGATATTTTTGTTGCCTCGATGCATACTTGTATTGTGACAGAGCTGACGTCTGATACCCTATTATGGTCAGTGTCCTAATATGGTCGCGTCACTTTCAATTAATGCGATATATATTTAGCGTTATATTTATCTTGGAGCTGTCACCCTTATTACATACATGGCCAAATGTGCCACGTGCGTTTTCCATGCGTTTGGATAAACGCATGGTTTTTGCCTCATTATAATTAGCTAAAAACCATGCGTTTATCTTTCTCATGGAAAACGGCACATGGCACATTTGGCCATGGATATATGTCATGTTCATGCACCATGTGTGTCATAATGATCTCTGCACAACTATATGCATTTATATGTATTATGAATAAAACGATTCTGAGTTCTAATGCTCCCTTATTTCATCTGAAACTTTCCAAGGTCATTCAAGGACAAATGGTTCCAATTTGTATACAAAATAAGCCAAGAAATATAGCGCATGAAAACGAGTTGGTCATCAGGGTTTCTCTTCAAACTTGCATGTTTGAAGGATCAACTTTTTGATATGCACTAAAAGTCTGAAGAAGTAAGCTTAAGAAAATTGCCTTAATTCTTTTTAAAGAATTTAATTCATCTATTTTACAGCAGAAGCTGTTTTACCAGGGAGAAATCATTTGTTTAGCAAAAAATCTTGCATAAAACAAGGTGACCATAATATTACACTAGTGTCTTAATATTGTCAATATGAGATTACCTGTTCCAACAGGCTGTATCTTTTAATGATTAACAAATATTTCATTAATTTTAATGATCTTGAAAAGTGAAATTATTATACTTAACAATAGAGTCATAAGGAATGTGCAAATTGTGCTAGACATTTATTGAAATTTCTCATAAACAAGAACCTGACCATAATAGGGCACCATACGTCACTGTTCTGAGGCTTGGGCAGCTTACACGTGACCAGATATGGGCAGACGTAAAGATGTGATGATAAGGTTGGGAGTTGTGTTACACATTTACCCCAATGGGTGGGATCTTTTACATGCCCCAGCATAGACACTGAGTACAAGGCAACACCAATTTAACGTGTTATGCAACTGACATCCAGCTGAGATATGCAGATAGGTACATGGCCAATTGTGCCACATGCGTTTTCCATGCGTTTGGATAAACAAATGGAAAATGCATGGTTTTTCCTTTATTATTATTAGCTAAAAACCATGCGTTTTCCATGCATTTATCCTTCTCATGGAAAACGCACGTGGCACATTTGGCCATGTAGATAGGAGTTCCTGGGCTGAGAATTGAACCCTGGACCTTCTGGAGAGGAGCTGGTCAATATGTTGACACTTGGCCACACAGCCAGCAATATTTTGGAGACCTCGAGAATATTCAACCTTGAGGTCAGCTCAAAATTAAGAAAATGATATTTTCGACCTATAACTGTATTCCTGCTAATTGCCCTGATGCTGCCTTGTTTTATTCATATGCTTATAGTTGTACATAATTATGATATAGATGTTTTTAATATGTAACTAAATTATGTTCATGTAGATTGTTCTTTTATTTTACTTTATCATTATATATACATTTATATATATATTTTTTTTATCCTTGTATTTAATTTTTTTTATGACACACGTATCTTTTTGATGCTCTGCGGTCAATAATATTTTCTATATATATTATAGAATGGTAATTAAACCTCGCTAGACAGAGCATAGCATCTTCACTATACAATATGAAAAAAGATACAGGTTTGCTGCATGGGAACACTTCCATCATATACCATACAGAAGACATACATTTTTTACATGAAAGATTTCTGCCTAATCCATCAAGACTCCACAAAAACCTGGACTGCATGTCACAGAGGCTTGCATGTTGCCATGGTAACTAAGGGACAATGGCATTACCACTGGACACCATCTGGCCCAGACAGCCTAGTTATTCTCCATTGTACCTTTGACAAGTACATAGGATGCCTCCTGTCATGATGGCCTACATTTACAGCCCACCATTACTGCTACTGAGATTAAGTGGACTAATGTAGAAGCCATGTATAGTTTTGGTAGTAAAGCCAAGAATAGGTATATTATATATGGTAGTACACTTTAAGAAGAGGTAAAAATAAGTCCAATATAGAGATTTGTGGGATGAGGAAAAATTATATTGGTCAAGGCCATCCAATTTACACTGCAGCCATAAACATACACACCTACTGGTTGACAATGAAGCGTTTTGATTGGCTCACAGCAGCTGAGTGGAGAATATAACATAATATATAATATGATACAACATAATATATGATATGATATAACATAATATATAATATGATATAACATAATATATGATATGATATAACATAATATATAATATGATACAACATAATATATGATATGATATAACATAATATATAATATGATACAACATAATATATGATATGATATAACATTATATATAATATGATATAACATAATATATTATATAATATAACATAATATATGATATAATATTATATAACATAATACATAATATATATAACTCCGTTGTGTTTGATAAATAAAATAAAATAAAATATCATAATATAGAGTTTCATAAAATGCTTCAGTAGAATGAGAATATAAAACTTGAAAACCATATTTCAATTTACAATTTGTATTGAATTATCAATGAACAGTGCAGGGAGCGGGCTGTCAACAAATTCACTCACTACTTCAATTGTAGTTACAAATTTACCTGTGTATACCCCAAAATAGTTTTGAATATAGACCTACACTAATTCCATACATAATACAAGAAATAGTCTGCTGTATTCGATATATTAAATATCACAAATATGGCCTCAAAATCCATTTATGCACTCAGATATGCAACATAAAAGGCTAGTGTCCGCTTTCATAGATTACACACACAAGTGCATTTCTCATGGAGACAAGCATTTATCTATAATGCCTATAATTCCCTTGGAATAATGGATGTAATAAAAGAGATATGCATGATATTTACTATGCTATATGAAATATTGAAAAAAAAAACTCAAGTGCAACAAATATACAAAATGTGACAGCAGTTTATCAGGTTGCAAACTGAATGATACACAGTGGTGAAAAAACATTTCAGTACACCCATTGAATAAATATTTTGGTGTGAAAATTATGTTCTAACTGAATTTAATTGTTGTCCACTGTTTATGGAGCATTTTGACTGCACTTGATAGGGTCAATGTACATTTTGCATCCATATATCTATCTATCTATCTAGCTATCTAGCTATCTATCTATCTAGCTATCTAGCTATCCATCTATCCATCTATCTATCTATCTTTCTATCTGTCTATCTGTCTATCTGTCTGTCTGTCTATCTGTCTATCTGTCTATCTATCTATTCACTGGACGTTTTGGTGAGGTGGTCTTAATGGGGAGGAAAAGATATTATGGCTAATGGTAAAATTCAGTGTCAAATGTATGTGGCATTATTTATAAATTGTCTTATAAAATAAATAGTTTATCATAAATTTCAAAGCAACAGTTTGTTTTGGAATGGTCAACTAGTTTGTCTCACTAGCTTTTGGCAGCCTTGTCCCTCACTTGTTTACTTGGCCCCACTGTGGGCTGAGTCAGCAAATTAATGGAGTGCTCCTCTGCATATAAAGGAGTTGGAGAGGAGTTGAGTTGGCATTAAAGTTACTCAAGCATTTCGACACCCACTAGAAAGAACTAGCTAGTAAGTAAGTAAGTAAGTAAGCAAGTAAGTAAGTAAGTAGGTAAGTAAGTAAGCAAGTATGTAAGTAAGTAAGCAAGTATGTAAGTAAGTAGGTAAGTTAGCAAGTAGGTAGGTAAGTAAGTATGTAAGCAAGTATGTAAGTAGGTCAGTCAGTAAGTCAGTAAGTCAGTAAGCAAGTATGTAAGTAAGTAAGTAAGTAAGCAAGTATGTAAGTAAGTAAGTATAAGTAAGTCAGTCAGCAAGTAAGTAAATAAGTAAGCAAGTATGTAAGTAAGTAAGTAAGTAAGCAAGTATGTAAGTAAGTAAGCAAGTATGTAAGTCAGTAAGTAAGTATAAGTAAGTCAGTCAGCAAGTAAGTAAGTAAGCAAGTATGTAAGTAAGTAAGTAAGTAAGTAAGTATCTACCAAAGTATAACTGGTTGGTTAGTATTACAAGCTTTAAGTCTAGCTGAGTTGCAGTCTTAAGATAGTTAACTTATATGATCAAGTAATGATGAGATGATATTAAAGCTTGGAGTCCACACAATGTTACGCATTTACCCTATGGGTGGACTCTTTTACTGGCCTCAGCATGAACACTGAGTACAACTCATCAAAAATGCTGACATGTGTAACTCATGAAGAGTGCCCAGGCCAGGATTTAAGAATTTGAAAAAAGAAATATTAAATGTGTTTTGATATTCCTACATATTGCGGCATCTTATTTACATTTAGGGGCATTAAATTGATATTCTTAAGGCACTTGACTAAACGTACTTCGGATTTAATTTGATAATATAGAAACTTTCTTGAGAAAAACCCACTAAAACGCTATGCTAGAGTTGCACATTAAGGCAACATTGACCCCAGCTGAAGAAGCAAATTCAGTCTCCATGCTGAGAGAGTTCAAAGGCCAAGTATCTCCTAATGTTTCCCCTTGTCTACATCAAAGGCTTAGGGAAGGTCAGACCTCTAGGATGAATTACATGTCAAGATTCAAGTCTCATACTTGCTGTATAAGAATTTTGTTGCAGCCTCTCTCAGACTACTGTTTTTTTTACTTGTATTAAAAGCATCTATACAAATAAATGGCTTTTATTGACACTTTTTCATATCAGAAAAGATACATATATCTATAGTTCTACTCACTAAGTCTATCTAAAACTCCACCTACAGAAGTATGATATACAGGTTCTCATTATTTTTATACATAATATATAGCTTAACGTCAAGGTCCCAGTTGCCATAATTTGATGTTTTCTGGGCAGAGTTCAGCTCTAAGTAAGATATTCAGTGTTAAAGCAAAATAATATAAGTATATATACATAAAAGATCGAAGATAAATCACGGATCAAATCACAAAGCATGAAACAAATACTGATCTCAATATTAGATTAAAATTTACTGACTATATACAAATACTGATCAAAATATCACAATAAGATTCAAATTTAAACAAAAAATAAAAATGTTCACATAATGCATACGAATATAGGAGAGAAAATAGCTGGCAACATTGCGCTGACCCTGGCCTTTGTAGTCATTTCAGGGGGAGGGGGTGGGGGTTCTTGAGATATGTGTGGCTGTCAAGTGCAATATATGGGCGAAAGAATACGAGGGAAACAAACGGCTGACCCTGGCATAAACGCTATGTTTACTGCTTCAAAGTTTTACGTTCACAAATAAATAAATAGATAGATATATTTACCAATTTGCATTGCTCTATGTTATGTCTGTGACTATGTCTGTGACTATGATTGTGACTATGTCTGTCTATGTCTGTCTATGTCTGTCTGTGTCCCTGTCTGTGTCTCTAGCTGTGCCTATGTCTGTGTCTCACTGCTACTGGGTCTGAAGCTTGGTCTATTTATACATAACCAGCTACAGGATGTAGACATAATGATGAGATGATAAGGCTGCTTGGAGTTAACACCATGTTACTCTTGCCTCAGCATAGACACCAAGCACATGCTATTGACAGTTTGATTGTTCCATAGTATCAGAACACCTAGAAGATTCAGTCTTTTCTCCATGATATGATCATGAAGGCACCCCAAATATAATAAGATAATGAAATCTTACTTAAACAAATTTATATAACTGATAAAACATTTTATACTCTATGTTATGGCCGACTATAGTATACGTAATAGAGTCTTTTCACTGAGCAGCCCTGAGTTCAGCAAGACATAAGTTCTTCCTCTCCTCTTATTACTCATTTAGCTTTTCAGACATAGAAGATTATCACTGACTTACTCAATAAATATAACTTTCTCAGAAAAATAATAAAAATCAACTGAATGATAAAGTGTCAAATATACATTAAAATGCACTAAAATACTGCTGCGAGGATGCACTTTGCTTCAGCCAATCACAGCCAAGGGCGGGAACTTTTTCAGCAAATAGAATTGCAGTATTCTGTCACAGCCATCTGGTGGAAATACAGAGAACCTTCCGTGAAAATCCACTATTGGAAATGTGTCACACCTATCAGCTGGGCTTTACTTCAAATTTGGATTCTATTACCATTAGTTTTCTAGTGATTTTGATCAGTGTGCTATGCATGTAAATGGCATGCCCATAGCTATGTCTTTCATAGATGAAAATGAATTATATTTAGTCAATAACTGTGGCCTGTTTATAGCACTTGAACATCTGAATGCTAACAGCTAATAATAATAATCAGATCAGTCAATTTCTGACTGGCTATTTCATCAAACTGGAAAAAGTGCAGTATATAGCGGACCCAGGTTTATGACCATATTTAACGAGCCTCATTGCCAGGCCTATGACGTAAAAATGCTTGAAATCAATGTATGACGTCACAAACTAATGTAGTTATGACGACGGTTTCATCTTCACGGTAAAGAGTTTATTTTTGCTCATTTACACCAAATATTATTTTAATTGTGCTTGAGCTTCAAACTTGTGAAATTTTTGATAAAAATTAAATTTTTAATGGGCGCCAAATATGGGCATCAATTTGGGTCCGCTATACTGCACTAAACTGCTTATAGAACCTATGCCTAGACAAAAGTGAACTTTTAGAGTTTATTAAAGATCAATTACATGCAAAAATCTATGTGCGATACAAAAACCTACAAACCCATGTAATTCTAAATTTTTCTATAATTTCCTATAGCTCACACAGTATCAATATATATATTATGATGAGTATTTTTAAAACAGCTGTTGGATTTTTTATGTAATATATGTCGAATTGGCGTAATCCTATTCCATATTGTGTATAAATAACATGCCATATAAAACCTATATTAATCCATCTCAATATTATAGAAATTTTCTATTAAATAAAGCACGTTTTTATACAATCAATTCTACTTTTTTATGCATAAAATGTGTTTGTATTTATTTATTTTTTTCTCTGCCATTTAAATATATATGTGTTGTTATCAATACAAATTTATGTAGGCCTAAATATATTATTACTACATTTATACACAAAGGCACAACAATAATTATATATTGGCCCAATTATATATTATATACCTAGTACAATCTATTTATCTGGACTGCACGTCTATTCTCTGCTTTAAAGCGATGTTAAAAATAAATGTATATTTTTTGACATATTTTATCAATCATGAGTAACCAGCTCATTAACTCATTGTTCAGGTGAATTTCTGAATTCTTAACTATTTTTGGTTAATATTATTCAATTCAATTGATAAAATTTCCCACCATTTTGAATACTCTAAATTTATGAAAACCGGACACTCTAAAAATAGTACATCATAAAATTAGAGGCTTAAATACAATAGATTATCAATATCATTGGCCTAATTTCCTCATTCTTTAATATTAATATTCTTTAAGGATGCTTACATACTTAAATCTATGCACTGAATATTATATAGCGCGATACACTTCATACACAACGTTATTCTCCATGTTACAAATATGCTGCAGACAATATGAATATCATTAATAAATGCCTTTGAAATTAGTTCATTCTGCAGACACAACATCTCCTTTGGAATTATAGCAAACGATGTTATTCTTACTTTTTATGTTCCCAGACTTTGCTTAGTGAATTAAATTAAATTTTACAATACAATCTCGTCATTAATCCCTTAGATTGCATTACCGGTCTTTGGTGGTTTTAATAGTGAGGTGGTCTTAATAGTGAGATGGTCTTAATAATGAGGTGGTCTTAATAGTGAGGTGGTCTTAATAGTGAGGTGGTCTTATTGGTGTGGTGGTCTTAATAGTGAGATGGTCTTAATAGTGAGGTGGTCTTAATAGTGATGTGGTCTTGACAGTGAGGTGGTCTTAATAGTGAGGGGGTTTTAATATTGAGGCGGTCTTGATAGTGAGGTGGTCTTAATAGTGAGGCGGTCTTAATAGTAAGGTGATATTAATAGTAAGGTGGTCTTAATAGTGAGGGTGGTCTTGATAGTGAGGTGGTCTTAATAGCGAAGGGGTCTTAATAGTAAGGTGATTTTAATAGTAAGGTGGTCTTAATAGTGAGGGTGGTCTTAATAGTAAGGTGGTCTTAATAGTGAGGTGGTCTTAATAGTGACCTTGCCCAGCTCTGTTGCGGGGGCTCAAGTTTGAATCCCAGCCCGGGCACTCTTCATGAGCTACATCCCAGCTGCCGGATGTCGATCGCGTGAGACGTTAAATTGGAGGTGTCTTTTTCTCGGTGTCTATGCTGAGGCAAATACAAGATCCTACCCATGGGATAAATGTACACAATGGGGTGGAATCTTTAAGTCTTGTCATCACATCATTACGTCTGCTTTTGGCAGCGGGTCGTATGAGCTTATAAGCTTCAGGCCAGTAGAATTGAGATATTGAGAAATTGAGACAGTCAAAAAATGTTGGACGGTGCATTCATTCGAATAAATTTTGCACTATCTCAATAATTCATAGAAACTGAAATATATGCCAGATATATAAATCACTGCTTTATAAGTCTTAATGCTACTGGGCCTGAAGCTTAGCTAGCTTATATGACCAGCTGCCAGGGCAGATGTAATATGTCTGGTATGCTATTTGCTAAACTTTTTTTTAACATTTCTCAATAAAATTACGGACATCGAATCTACCTGACAAAATTATCTTGGTGAAGTAATGACCTTTAACAATTTGCTTGAAATTTGTCAATTAAACTGTACTTCAAAAGTAATAAAAGTGGGTTGGATATTAAACCTAAACAGATAAAAAAGACAACAAAATGGAATGGATGTAATTTTAAAAAAACACAGAGAAAATATGTAATTTCTCAGAAGAATTGTGATTCATTTGTTCTGCTCAGTTCCTCAGTAATATATAAAATGGTTGGGTTCAAACCCACAACCTTATATAATAATTGTTAGCAGGCTAACTCTTTAACCATTACACCACTGCTGTAATATTTATTGCATTGTATCATATCAATATGACAAAATACCTATTTATTTATCTTTACCACCAAAACTAGTTTTACTTACTCTTAAATACTATTTTATCTTGATTGCCTGTATAGTAGTGGTCCCATTCCTCTCACATTCAGGCAAATTCTAGTTGGAGTGAGCAGGCAAATCTTCATGCAAGGCCAGTCCCTGTGTTTGCCTAATACATTCATCGCACAGACAAGGACTTGCTGGACACTTACTGCAAAGAGCTTAAGCAAAACTCTTTGAGTATTCTTCAAATGGGGTAAACAGACAGAAAGCATCGTTATTTGTCTTTCTTTGTCATTACTTTTTCTTGCTATTGTGAATACATGTATATTGTAGAATATAGCCATGAAGAACTAACTTAATGCAATATTTGATTGTCTTTATTTTGTCAGATTTGGTAATAGTATACTGTTAATAGTGAGGTGGTCTTAAGAGTGAAGTCTTTTCAGTTCAATGTTATAGTAGATATAAGATTCCTCAGGCACATGGTATCTGGGTGTAGACATAAAAATAATACAGTCAATTTTCTATTCAATATGTGCAGCAGTTTAGACATGTCTGTAATGGCTAGCAATTTTAGATTTGTTTGTTATAAGTATGGTATAAAGCCACGTGATGTGATTAATTGTAGTCCAAGCTGTATTAGTAAACTTGTAAAAGCGAATTACTACAAAACTGTTTTAGAGAGTGTCCAATTAATTGGTGTTCAAATCATGGAATTAATTCATATCAGGGATGAGTTGTGTGAAGACTTTAGTCTGAGTAAAAAATATATCTGTGATATAATAGAACATTTAGCCACAAATTGATTATCTGGGGTTTTTGCTAACCCTCTTTTTTTTGGTGCTAATCATTGTTTTTAAATATTTTGTTTTTGTTATTAATCTTGAATTTATACTGTATATTTTATAAGATTAAAGCTTATAATAGGGATATAATTTTGACACGATGTTGTAAAAATACGGTAGAACTACCTCACTATTAAGACCACCACAATATTAAGACCACCTCACTATTAAGACCACTTCACTATTAAGACCACTTCACTATTAAGACCACCACAATATTAAGACCACCTCACTATTAAGACAACCTCACTATTAAGACAACCTCACTATTAAGATCCCATTCACCATTAAGACCACCTCACTATTAAGACCACCTCATTATTAAGACCACCTCACTATTAAGACCACTTCACTATTAAGACCACCTCACTATTAAAACCACCTCACTATTAAGACCACTTCACTATTAAGTCCACCACAATATTAAGACCACCTCACTATTAAATATTCTTCATAGCCAAGTTTGCCTGTATCTGGAAGTTGCAATATATTTCGTCTTCCACTCTTAATGGATACAGCTCTCAAACATCACTTTTCTTCCCACACATGAAATTAGACCTATTAAACACACTTTAGCAATCTGTCCCACATGCTGACGATGTCATTTTTTATCCCTGTAATTCCATATAATTCACTCTAGGATGCAAATGGCTAAATCAGCATGTAGCTATCTGCTCAACCATTAACTGTCATGCATCTAAAAATCACTTGGAACTTAATCTAATGTAAGCTGTCTTTTTCCAAGTAATATTCCCTGGATGGAAGATATCTCAGTTTCAGATCAGAATTTATTTGCAATTTGTTGATATGAATTTGGTGATATTTTTCTGAAGTGCAATATGGAATAAGGATAGCTTTTAGATAGATATAGGTAGATATATATTTTATTTGTCAAGGTCACACCAATACAGTTATATTCCAAGCAAACACTTTTATAGATTCAGATTCAGATTCTTTTTATTTTGCCAAGAAAAAAAATATATATATTTACGATTTATTTTCATATTTTCATTTATAAGCATTAGTTTCGCAAGGAGAGCTCACAAAGATAAATATATTTTATCATCGCTAGTGTGAGGCCACCTGGAGAGATCCATTAATATTACATAGTGAACATTAAATCAAAAACAATATGGAAATTACTCTCATCAGTAGTAGTCTCATCTTAGAATGACACTGAAGGAGCCCAAAGGCTTGTAAGTTTAGCCACCCTGCTGAGTATGAGATGAAATGGTGTGATGAAGCATAATTAATGATCTATATTTGTCAAATAACATCATCAGTATGACTTTAATCATTAGCATGAATGATAGTGTGTTTCTTTAAATAGCTTCTGATTTGGCTGCCTAATTAAGGCATTAGCCAGTTATCAGATTAGCCAGCTCTGTTGAAAGTCCCAGGTTCGATCCCCGGCCCAGGCACTCTTCGTGAGCTTCATCCAAGCTGCTGGATGTCGATCACATGTGACGTTAACTTAGAGGTGCCTTGTACTCAGTGTCTATGCTGAGGCAGGTAAAAGACCCCACCCAAGGCGTAAATGTGTATCATAGCATCTCGTCAATCAATCCTTGTGAGTGCCAAGTACATAATCTTAACCTGTGTCTGTCTTTCTCAATCCTAATCTATCTGTATGTCTGTCTTCTATGTTTGTCTATATCGCCCTATCTAATTATTGCATTAAAATATCTACCATCGTTTTAGTTATACCATAATGAATAATTTAAACCTTTTCTTGAAACATTGTATTTGTTAGATTTTTCAGTTGCGGCTAAATAAACCAGCTATTTTTATATGATATGCTAAAGATGTTGATGTACATGTCAGTCATAATGCATTTGTAATTACAATACATTGATTCTGTTGTAAAGTGAAACATACTATTTATCTATCTATCTACCTACCTATCTATTTATATATATATCTATCTATTTATCTATCCATCTATTTATCTATCTATCAATCTATCTACCTCTCTATCTATCTAGCTACCTATCTACTTACCTACATATCTATCTATCTATCTATCTATCTATCTATCTCTCTATCTCTCTATCGCTCTATCTATCTGTCTATCTATCTCTATCTACCTATACTAGTTATATCTCTATCTTTCTATCTCTCTATCTATCTCTCTTTCTCTCTATCTCTCTATCTCTCTGTCTATCTATCTATATATATATCTACCTATACCTACCTATTCTACTGCTAGTGCGTAAACATAAACTAAAACCCATGCATTAAATTAATAACTAGTCATTTCTAAATGTGAATTTTCTTTAGTCTTGATTTGAACTTAGGTCGAAGCTAGATAGTGCTTTAACCTCTAGAGGGTGTCTGGAGGTGTCTATGATGAGACAAGTAAAAGATCCCACCAATGGGGTAAATGTGTAACATGGGTGGACTCCTCCTCTCTCTCTCCCTTTATCTATCTACCTATCTATCTATCTCTATATCTATCTATCTATCTATCTATCTAGACCACTCTGTTCCACTGTATACTGAAAATAATTACAAATTAAATATTTACACACCATCTTAAACTTTATCTTTTCCACCAGTTCAACCCTGCTGACTTGTGTTTAGAATTTCAACAGGTCTTGTTCCTTTTTGTTTCTACCTACAATAGAGAGAGAATCCCCCAAATACCTATCCCACAATTCATAGGGGATCCCCTAGGCTCTGTGATCCATCACGTGCACACCTTCTCTTCCTGTTGCCATAACAACCATGTTGCTAAGGTATTAAGTTCCATGCAGAGCTACTCTTTGTCTTCTAAACGATTAAATTTCGAATTTCATCGAAAATCTCATTTAAGCCAATTTATATGTGCCAATATGTATTTTGAAATTGGCCTATCGCAATACAAATAGCAATTTGATTTTTCATGACATTTTGCACATTGCTTTAATTTTTTTTTCATATTTGACATTTTTCCCATTCCTGCGAATAACACAGGGCATTGTCATATGTCCCGTATTATCTCCATAGACATAATTCTGCTTCTTAACACCAAGATGGGTGAATTAATATCTGATTTGTAACAGAACTCATTTTTGTTTGTTTGTTTGTTTATTTGTCTGTTTATTTGCCTGTTTGTGTTTTCATAACTACATTCTTGTATGGATATTTATACTACGGGAGTACAACAAGGGGATGCTTATGTACTAATACATGGCTAATTGTGCTACATGCGTTTTCCATGCGTTTGGATAAACGCATGGAAAACGCATGGTTTTTGCCTTATTATAATTAACTAAAAACCATGCGTTTTCCATGTGTTCATCCTTTTCATGGAAAACGCACGTGGCACCTTTGGCCATGTAGTAGATGAGTATTTTTTACCTATTGCCCATCCTCAATTCCACTGTTCTGTAGCGTAGTCAGTTATAGGGCAAAAGTAATGAGACTTTCCTCCAAGGAAATTAAAAAAATCTCCATATAAGTATGATTATCATTTGGATTAATACTAAATTTTCCGCTAAACGCTTCAAAGATCCACCCAAAAAGCAAGCATTCAAAAATTACATTCATGCAAGTCATTTACAATGGCATGGAAAAGGCAGTGGCAACAATTTAATGCAGGGCGTTGAAACATTTGGATTCACTTACATGTATGGACAAACCAATTACACCAAGGCTGAACTGAAACAATGCTTGGATGTTGTTTCATCACATTCGTCCAGGTGATAAGCCTCAACAGGAAGTCCTACAAATGCCAGTTTGACACTTGGCATTTTCAAATCAGGCTTTTCTCAGGAATTCATAATCTGGGAGTTTTCTTTCTAATTTATTTTTTATCGAAAGCTGAAAGGTTCCATCCTGGCCTTGGTCGTTCCAAGGTTTCGACTGATTTCATCAAGCGTCCAGTCAATCTTAGTGCATCTGACATTCAATCTGGGGTGCCGTGGTCTGCTGGGAGACTAACAGTCATGGTTTCAAACCCAAACCATGGCATGGAGGAACTGAGCAGATCATCTGTAACACTTTGCTCCACTCCACCCAGGTGTAAATGGGGAGCAGCTGGCTAAGGACAGTGATGGCTGCAATTAGTTCTGTGTAACCGGTTGTTTACTCCCCAGGAAGTTGGAAAAGGTCATGCTTGAACAGGTTTGTCAAGACATAATAATACAGTGGCTTGATACTCTTTCTGAATGATATCAGCTGGGATTTAACTCAACCTGGAGCTGGTTAGTGTCAAGGTCATCCAGTGCTTTTTTCTTTCACTGATACAGTCACAAAGTGACCTTGTCATTAGCTAAGGCCATACCTTACTTAGTGATAAGAACTTGTCTTAGCGGGCTGCTCTTCCCATATGTATCTATCTGTCTATTTATCTATCTATTTATCTATCTATCTATCTATCTATCTATCTATCTATCTGTCTGTCTGTCTGTCTGTCTATCGGTCTGTCTGTCTGTCAGGCTGTCGGACTGTCTGTCTGTCTGTCTAGCTGTCTATCTATCTATCTATCTATCTTTGTATCTAACTATCTTTATATCTGTCTGTCTGTCTATCTGTCTATCTATCTATCTATCTATATATCTATCTATCTATATATCTATCTATAATGGTGAGGCTGTTGCTATAGACAGGTAACAGCAGCTGGGTGGTTAAGGCATCTGTCAATTCCGCATTTAGCCATCTCGGCTGAGGGCCAACCGGACACTCTTCGTGAGCTAATATGTACAGCCCAGCTGGATGTCGATCGCATGAGATGTTAAATTGACAGCGTCTTGTACTCGGGTGTCTATGCAGGCAAGTAAAAGACCCCACCCATGGGATAACTGTCTAATATGATATGGACTCTAAACCGTATTATCTCATCATTACATCTACCTCTAGCAGCTTGTCATAGAAGCTGGCTAAGCTTCAGACCTAGTCCGACAAACTGCCTGACGACGTATCGGCGTGCTCGCAAATGACAGCAATATTTCGGTCTACTTCAGACCCAGTATCAATGAGACCTTGACATGGACAACATAATACAACATGGGTGGTCTTAATGGTGAGGTCGTCTGATTGGTGAGGTGGTCTTGATAGCAGTATTGCTCATAATTTTATGGCCTTTGTCTTGTAAAGGCTAAGAACTATGACAGACTGCATGTGGCATGGAGAAAGACCTTACGGAAGATGTGGAAACTTCCTGCTAGAACCCACTGTGAACTTTCACATTGCTTAGACAGTGGGAAGTGTTAGAAGCATATGCTCTGTGGACGGTTCATGAAATTTGCAATGTCGGCAATGCATCACAATCAAGATGTTATCAAGTACATTTTTCAGAGCTATGTGCCACCAGAGATGGTCTTATGACAACTGTTTTAAATGTAAATGAACTATATGATATAATTGAATTGATCTGTATTTCTTAATTAAAATGTAAGCGCTCAATTTTTCACATGTACGCTTTGAGCGTGAATAAGTGGTGGGTGGAATAGGGCTTTACGTCCTGTATTTCTGCACCTGATGGGCTAATTAGGACAGGCAGGGACCATGGCAATGAGACAATGGATGAAACAGCCATCCAACTTAGGCTCGACCGGGAATCGAACCCGGGACCCAGTGGTTGGAAGCCCAGAGCGCTACCTCTGAGCTAGGCCCCCGCCTTTTGAGCGTGAATAAAGATGTTAATAATAATAGTGAGGTAATCTTAGAGTGGAGTATCACTGTATTTCAATTAATGCATATACCACCCTCTAGTTGATTTAATAGCAATGGAGAGTTAGACATAAGAGGCTGGGGCATGGTCGAGGGCCAAGTTATGAGTTTATAATGACAGATGGCTGAGCAAAGGTTAGGCTTTCCCTTGGTGAAATACAGCATTCCACAGAAAAATCTGCTGATATTAACTGTCTAAATCTATCATTCTTAGTAGAAAAAAACCATAAAAAGGCAAAAAATAAAAATAATGAGGCCATGAATGAAAATAGCATTGGAATATGAAGCAAATGCAAAAATAACCATCGAGTTAAACATAGATAAATGAAGACAGTTGAATACTTAAGAATAGATATTGGGTTTTGTTTTTCATTGGTTTTTTAAATGAATGTTACATTATGATCAGTCTTTCACTTTTTCAGGAACGCTATCTTAGACTTAGTCAGAGAGCAAATATTCCACCCATAGAAGGAAAGTACAGGTAGAAACTCATAAGCTGGGTGGCCTGATGGTTTAAATAATAACCATTCACACTGCCAACAATTACAAGCAAATAACACAATGAACTGATAAAACTGTTAATAACTGCATGAGAACTGGCAATAAATGCATGATAATAAACACCAAGTGAAAGATCCCATCCATGGTAAATGTGTAATTTGGTGCAGCCTCCAAAATCATAGTATCTCATCATTCTGTCTGCCAGGAGCAGGTCATATAAGCTGACTGAGTTTAAGGTGGGTGGGTGGCTTAGAGCTTTACGTCCTGTAATTCTGCACCTGATGGGCTAATTAGGGCAGGCAGGGACCATGGCAATGAGATGATGGATGAAACAGCCATCCAACTAAGGCTCGACCGGGAATTGAACCCGGGACCCAGTGGTCGGAAGCCTAGCACGCTACCACTGAGCTAGGCCCCCACCCTGACTAAGCTTAGACCAGTGGTATTGATACAATGTACAATCAACAAATAAATGAAATGAAATCATCAACAATATTACAATCCTGAAACGATGCTACATAAAAGTAAGAGCGGGTCAGATCGAAGGGCTTGCGCTCAAAATATTCAAGGAATTCAAGGTCTTTGCATTATTCAACCCCTGGACATGCTTTGTCAATTTAATGTGCCAAATTCTGCAACTCAGCAAAGCCATTCATCACTAATAATGTCTTCAGCACTTGATTGTGGGGACCGAACCGGTTATTGGAAAATTTTATGCTTTGATAATTTGTTACAGATTACTTTGTGTAGCCAAGTGGTTGAAGTGTTTCATCAAGTTTGAATTGAAATTATTTTTATTTGGCTACTGGAGGCCACCTCAGAAAAGGCCATCTAAATAAAACGTATATGATAAAATTATAATGATAAGTAACGATAATAATATTTAATAATGATATCTGACAGTAGAATTAGGTTCAAATTTAGCTCAACCCAGATAGCATTCCAAATCGTTTCAGCGTTGGCGCGACGTTGGCGCGACGTTGGCGCGACATTGGCGCGACGTTGGCGCGACGTTGGCGATACGTTGACGCGACGTTGGCGACGTCAAAATGATACTGTACCGACGGTGGCCGATATTGAAACGACGCCGGCTCGATTTGGAATGCTATCTGGGACCGGAGTGAGATCTAACTGAAATCATATGGTGGAGGTTAAATGGACTTATGATGTGGGTCTATGCAGAGGAAGGTACACAACACCACCCATGTGGTAAGTGGTAGGTAAAACGTGGATTCCCTTATTGAAAGAAGCAGTAACAAATGTCTAAAAGGTCTGAGAAAAATAAATTATTGCCCCAATGCTACTGGGTGTGAAGCTTATAGTCAGCTTACATGACCAGCTGCCAGAGGCAGATGTAATGATGAGATGATAAGGCTGCTTGGAATCCTATGCCTTTGCAACCACTAGACCATCCAACTGCAATTAGCACATATGATTTCTAAAAGTAAATGTACATCAATGTAACTGTAGAATCAACCGCATTTATAACCTCTCATTGTGGAATTTTCAGCTTTCATTTAGACATTAAATAACAGACTGCTTTATATTAAATTAAAACGTAATATAAAAGGCTTTCTTCACAGTAGAATCAACTCCCATTTAGCAATTTTCAGCATTCATTTAAGCACGACCTTGCCCCTGGTTTTAAGTAACTCTTAACTGTCATCAAAACCAATTTCTTCCCATGGCAATTACCTTCGGTTTAGTTGGAGCTGAAGGCATGGTTTCCCTAATGAAGCTTATATTCCTCAAAGTAAAGTAATTAGGCAAATAGAGCCTTACAGTTTGACCTGACTCTTCTATGTCTATGCAAAATCTGATTCTATGTAGATCGACTTGTGGTAGCGCACTCGGCTTCCAACCACTGGGTCCCAGGCTCAATTCAAGGTCGAGCCTATGTTGGATGGCTGTTTCATCCTTCATCTCATTGCCATGGTCCCTGCCTGTCCTAATTAGCCCATCAGGTGCAGAAATATAGGACGTAAAGCCCTAATCCACTCAAGATCGACTTGTGTTTAAATTGCTATGGTTAAGGTGTTAATGTCAAATGAAATTATGAATCCCACTGATAAATTTCTGTATGTAGTCTGCAACTGTAAGAGGAGGAAAATTTGTCTGTATTATGAAGTAGGAAAAATTGTATATCAGGTTATTTAATAGACGGGTAACAATAACAGCTAGGATATACCCCCATCTGTTTGACACAGTGAGTTGGACATAATTGTGATGTGGTTTTAGTAGTGAAGTGCTTGTTTTAAAAGTGGCTTTTGAAAAGTCTTTGTATTTTCTGTTGTCTTGTTTTGATACCTGTATTTATTACTGGGTGATACGGGCTGACGATCTGCATTTCATGCCACACAGAATGACGTTCGTGTAATGCCCAAATAAGGAAACTCAAGACGTTGCTATTTCCAAATAAGGAAGAAACGCCTACGGCCGTATAACTGCCGGGGCGACTACAGTTGATGTGACAGAATGATACCAACTTAATTTTCTAAGAATTTATCTACAAAATAAAACTGACATTGTGAAAATCGGACTATAATTGGCTGAGTTATGCCCTCAAATAATCGCGAATCGAAGACGTTCATGACGCTGTTGACGCTGCATTCAGTCTCGTTCCCATTCGAAATATAGCCTGGCTATTTGTGTACATTTTATTCGATTTCTCCGTCAATTTGCATACGATTTAAAAAATTTAAAGTTCTGAATCGCTGAGATAAATTGGGGAAGAAATGAAAAACCACGTGAGTCACTGATCTGTCAAGCAGCAACCCCAGGGACTCGTGTGGTTTTCCTATAATCCCTGCTACCTCCGAGTTTATAATGGTCTTATGAACTTGCTAGACGTGTGCTAGGGCTATAGCCTATCTGTTGCATTACACATTAATGATGCACCCATCAGCTTTATAAAATGTCAAGCTAATAAGAAAATATTGCCATAAACATGAGGTGAGACGCATAACTAATGTTTGGGTACACGGTGACTGGAGCTAGCTGTCTATATAAAATGTCCGGCAGAAACGTCTACACTAGTGTTGAAAACAATAATTGCATTATTTTGTTTGTTTCAGTTCATGCTTATGGTCTAAAGCTTAGATCAGATCAGATCAGATTCAGGTTCATTTATTTTGCCCACTATTATTACAAAAAACATGTTAAAAATACAGAGGTTTTCATTCAATAAAATATAGAGCAGGGTGACTCCTCTAAGATGATCGTGTCATCGCTGCCGAGGGGCCACCCACAAACTAACACTAACTATGGAAAATTACAATGATGTCAGCGCCTGGAGTCCATGTTCACAATGAAGTATATGGAGTGTTATTACGGAAAAATATAGCTTTCTTTAATCAATTCAATAAGTATAATTATACAATAAAAACACGCTTATTTTGTATAAACAGAAGAGATATGTTAGAATCTAAAGAAAAAATTTGGAGTAATAGAAGACATTGATGGTGAGTCTAATTTGCCCAATTGCTGAATGTATATAGCTAATGGCGTGGACTCCAAGCCTTATCATCTCATCATTACGTCTGCCTCGAGCAGCTGGTCATACTGGGTCATTGTAACAAAACAGTTGTTAATATTTTACAGAGACGGAGCTTAATAACATACGATGCTTATTATGGTCAGTGTCCTAATATGGTCAGTTGAGCTCTCTCATTTCATCTGCTGAGCGGTTACATCACAAGGTCATTTGTGTGTCTTTAAATGTGCATTTTCAGTACGCAAGGTCATTTATAATTTGATTTTGTATGGGCTTCCAACCGCTGGGTTCCGGGTTCGATTCCCGGTTGAGCCTAAGTTGGATGGCGGTTTCATCCTTCGTCTCATTGCCATGGTCCATACCTGTCCTAATTAGCCCAACTGGTGCATAATTACAGGTCGTAAAGCCCTAATCACACACACACACATGTAAATTAACCAAAACAAAATCAGAGTGCATGAAAACCGTGTTGGCCATCAAGGTTTCCCTTCTCAATTTTAGCTGGATTCCAAATTTACAATAAATTGCTTTCCTTTGAGAGTTTAGTTCATCTATTTCACATCAGAGGCTATTTTACTGGGGATCAACTTAATATAGTTTTTTTTAAACTCTGTTGTTTCCCTTCTTGACATTGAATATATTACAGCTAGCGGCTGTATGCCAAAATGTCTGTCTCCAACACCATATTTAAACTTATTGTTTACAAATACTCTTATTGTAAAAATGATTATGATTATGGTTGAAATAAATGCATCTCTCTCTCTCTCTCTCTCTCTCTCTCTCTCTCTCTCTCTCTCTCTCTCTCTCTCTCTCTCTCTCTCTCTCTCTCTCTCTCTCTCTCTCTCTCTCTCTCTCTCTCTCTCTCTCTCTCTCTCTCTCTCTCTCTCTATTAAAATTATTATGTATATGCATAACTGTATTGAATGTATCAGTGTAAAATTGTATGAACCATGTGTCAAGAAAAAAACTACACTTAAACTTAAAGTCATTTGTTTCCATGCAAATCACACATAAATCAAGGTGACCATAAAAGGGCATCTTTGGCGACCATAATATGACACTGGCGTCCTAATATCGTCAGTATGAGGTTACTTGCTCTAACAGGCTGTATTTTTGCATGTTTAAGAAACATTTAATTTTTTTCAATGATTTTGTAAAGTAAAATATATATACTTAACAATAGAGTAATTAGGAACATGCTAAATGTGCAAGTCTTTTATTGATAGCTCTCATAAACAAAGGCCTGACCAAAATAGGGCATCATATGTTAGACAGAAATAAAACAATATAATACTGACAGACATTTGTTTCTGGAAATAAGCTACATCTCAAATTGATGGTGCCTTGTACTCGGTGGCTATGCTGAGGCAAGTAAAAGACCCCATCCATGGGGTAGCGATACAGACGGACAAACAGACAGCTCGATCAAAAGAAACGAAGAAATTGGGCCACCAAAACAAAAAACAAAGCAAGGATTAAAAATGGTTGACTCCGAAAACCAGCAGTTCAAGTTGAGAGCAAAATATGGCAGTCTGATGGTCACGAATCTATAATGCACTGAATCAGGAACAAAAAGCGCATTTTCGGAGAACAATGCCTCAACAATGGCTATTGTTATGTGACGGAACAATGGGATAGGCGCAGCTGACACTGTTCCAAAAGTGTTCATTCAGAACCAGTTAAAGGAGAGGTGCTAAAATTATGTGTATTTTAAATTATGTTCTTTGGTTACAATTCAATCGTTCCACAATTTTAAAACTCGTCAGAAATAATCACAGAAAATTGATCGTTTGCTCTGTCTGTCCCAAAAGAAATTTAATTTTCTGTGATTATTTCTGACGAGTTTTAAAATTGTGGAACGATTGAATTGCGATCAAGGAACAAAATACTTTGTGGCTTTTGTCTATCTATCTGTCTATCGCGATAGACATATAGATAGACAGAAGCCACAAAATACTTCCTGTAAAACATATTGTATTACCATTGTGTTTTATCATGACCAGAAACTCGCTTTATTGTATTGTATTGTATTGTGTTGGTTGTGTTTTGTTGTATTGTATTGTGTTGCATTTAATTGTATTGTGTTGCATTGTATTGTATTGTGTTGCATTGTGTTGTATTGTATTGTAGTGTGTTTTTTTGTATTGTTCTGAATAGTGCTCATATCAGGGCCATTTTGAAAAAGAGCTGTTGCTCAAAATGTTTTTTACCCTGTATAACTAAGTTTTATTGAATAAATAAATAAAAATAAAATCAGCTTAATACAGTCCACACCGTGTTACACATTTACCCCATGGATGGGGTCTTTTACTTGCCTCAGCATAGACACCCAGTACAAGGCACCACCAATTCAATGTCTCATGCAATCGACATCCAGCTGAGATGTAGAGCTCTGTCATGCATGAAGAGTGCTAGGGTCAGGATTTTAACCCAGGACCTTCAGAGGAGCTGGCAAATGCCTTTTAGCCACTTTATACCCCAATTGCACTCATATCACGTGAAATACCGGGTGATCCAGGCTGGGTGATCTGCATTTCATACCACACGGCATGACGTTCATGCAATGCCCAAATAAGGAAAACTCAAGACGTTGCCATTGCCAAATATGGACAACACGTGTACGGCCAAAAAATGCTGTCGCGCCTAAAGTTGATTTGACAGACAATAAAAAATATTATATTATAACAATAAATTACTTTATGTACATAACAAAAATGAAATTTTGAAAATCGGACTAAAATTGACTGAGTTATGCATTAAATAAATAGCGAAGCCAGGACGTTCATGACGCTGTTGACGCTGTTGACATCAGCAGTGTTCAGGTCGAACAAGGACTCCGTTTCATGTTACATTTTCTGAAATAACTTCGTCAATTTTCATCCGATTTTAAAAATATAAAGAATATAAGGAAAACCACACTGGCCCAGATCTGTCAAAACATGCATTCCTTTAAGACCACTCAGGTACACCATGTGCAATATAATATACCACAAGTTCTTTATTCATAATTGATTAGATAATTTGTAAGCTTATTTTATCTACAACACAGGTGTAGGTATCATCCATCAACATTTACAACAGCTTAGGCATACCTAACGTATTTGACATTTATGGCTATGGATCGCTAAACTTTTAGATGGACCTAATATAGGAACTACATTTTTTTACCTAACGTAAATGAACTATATGATATAATTGAATTCATATATGTATTTCTTAATTAATATGTAACCGATCAATTTTTCACATGTTCGCTTTGGGCGTGAATAAAAATGTTAATAATAATAATAGAGATAAAACGTTTAATCCTAATTGGCCGATGTCCAGACGATGTCCAGATGTCCAGACGTCCAGACGTCCAGACGACGTGGCTCTATACCCATAGGCCTGTGTTCAATACTAAAACCTTTCTGTCAATTGATTTTTCCATAATGCCAAAAAGATTATAGTCACTGTTGCTTCAAGAAATATACAGTTGATCCCGAAAGTACGGTAAGTACACCATGTAAAATCGGACACTTTTCCTTTAACACCCATTTCGGGCTCTCATTAACATAATACATACTTATATAAGCTAAATCATAAGAAATAAAAGCTTAAATTATGACACTTATAAGTTCAGCATAATCAACTGCTGTAACGATGCTTAATATTTTCATAGGATTACCATTACTTTTAACACCAACTGTATGTCTAAATTCCAATACATTATACTCTTAATAGCTGATTGTCAATGAATGACATACCTTGATAATTATGATCGTATTCCATACACACAAACTCCGTACAATGGAAGTTACAGTTGAAACAGCATTTAAGCTTAGAATATACGCATATTGCGTAACATTACATAAGGGCATTAATCATGTACTACAATCCCCACACTAATCCCCAGAGCAGGTGTAACCTATAATTCTCAACAAACACACATTCATATTTAATAATGCAATAGTTATACAGTGAGGCCTCGCTATTAAGACCACCTCACTATTAAGACCACCTCACCATTAGGACTAGTTGACATTTAAAGAACACTACATTTTCTACCTAACTGTATTCCTGTCATTGTATTTTACCCAGCTATTAAGACCACCTCACTATTTAGAGCAGTTGAATTTGCACCAAGGGTGGTCTTACTGGCGATGTTTCACTGTATAGCTAAAAGAGTGAGTGGGCATAGCAGTTGATTAAGTACATGGGGTCGACTTCACCAATAAGGCCATTTTTGCAAGTTTATGGCCGCAATATCGAGGTGATTTTGACAGCAATGTAAAATGAAATGGATTAGAACCAGGTTCAAAATTAGTACTGATTGGTCCTAATTGTTGTTCTTGACAGTGAGGCGTCTTAAAAATGAGATGGTATTGACACAGGCAATTGCCATCATGACAACACTTAGCGAGTTATGCTAAGAATAAGACCAAGGCTACTGACTTTGTCAAGAACAGCTTTTACTCCCCCTGCGTAACTGCCTTCAATGATGGGGGCTAGTTTCAGTCAATAATATCATATTACACATCACAAATGACAATATCATACACAAAAATAATTTTCCTGCTTATTCGAAGTAATAACTTTCATTATTTATGGGTATTTACCACTTATATACCAGGAATTCCTTGCCTGTACGCTGGGAAATGTTCAATTCTCATCTCTAGAGGTAGTGGTAGCTAATTTGCATATTTCACCATCTACACACATGATGGTGCTTCCTGATTGGCCAATATCTCCCAAGCACAGTCTGCTGTCAGCTTTAAGCCAATTAAGTGACCTAACTGAGTAATCTTTGTTTAAGAATTAAGTGTAATCAATGCAAACACAACTGATATGAAGTTTCATCATGAGACATTCAATGCCATAAGCCAGCCTATTAGGTAAACTTTTTAGTATTTAAGTCCAACTGATAAACTAGCAAAATAATTGCCATCAAGCTCAAGGCATTTCCTAATGTATTTATTCTGATTGGCTGTTGCAAATGACATAGCTACCTCTTAAGATGAGAAGCTAATTAAGGCAGTCAGGAGCCTTGGTATTACTTAAATTGTAAAAATGTATATTTCAGTGTCAGTCCAATTTACAGAATCCTGCCCTGAGACCACCTCATTATTAGGGTCATCTCTCTTTCAGACCACCTCAATATCATCCATAATGAACCAATAGTTCTTGTCATGGTATTTTACCTTATTATTAAGAAATTTCTCCAATAAGGCGAGTACATTTTGCACTTGTCTTGACTGTGAGGTGGTCTTAATGGTGAGGTAGTCTTAATAGTGATGTGGTCTTCATAGTGAGATGATCTTAATAGTGAGGTGGTCTTAATAGTGAGATGATCTTAATAGTGAGGTAGTCTTAATAGTGAGATGGTCTTAATAGTGAGGTGTTCTTAATATTGAGATGATCTTAATAGTGAGGTGGTCTTAATGGTCAGGTGGTTTTAATAGTGAGGTGGTCTTAATAGTGAGGTGCTCTTAATAGTGAGGTGCTCTTAATATTGTGATCTTAGTTGTGAGGCGTCTTTATAGTTAAATAGTGAAATTACATTATCATTATTCTATGTTTAGCCATCATTCTATACTCACAATTTGTCCTAAACTGGGCCCTCATCAATCATGGACTTACTATGCACACATATTAATCAAGCAGCTATCATTGCCCCTTGTGTGACCTTGAGCTAGTAGGTCAAAGGTCATGGCCTTGATTGAGGGTGGCACTTGGAGATCCCCCTGTGGTCAGATTGAGATGTTAGAGCCCCGGTAATTGCATGAGCCTTCTTGGTGCAGTGATGATGTACCCCTGCCTCCTGGATGCAGATGCAGTGCTACAGAGGCAGGCATGCTACATCCCTATATTACCATGGTAACGCAATATGAATATGAGAGTGCTAGTTATAAAGGGGTCATTCTGAGAAATATTAAATATCAAAATAAACGCTGTCATATGTATGCAATTGATACTTTAATATGAATATATATTGAGAGCAGAATAATAATTGATAGGACAGAATAATTGTTTTTAAACCTGGGCCTAGGCCTTTATCAAGGATAGAACTATCATACTATGTTCTATGACAGCCCAGGTATCTATAAGCGAACGAACTGTCTGAGTCTGAAAATATTTGGGTCAACGCAGCAGCCTAGGCAGCACAGGCAGGGAAGGGGTTGCCTATGCTATGGTATATATACTTTAAAAGGCTGCTGCTCTTCTAATATTAGTCCGATTTTAGTTAAATAAAAACTGAATTGTTTAGAGAAATGTGTAGGATTATATTTATACAATAGATAAATAAAATTCTGAGTAAAGAATGGAGTATACAAGGCACAAACACTGGTCTCAATGAGGCAGTAGCCATCATACTGTATTAAAGTGTTTACATTGTAGGCCTAGTGCTGCTGGCATTCTACACACAACACCAGGAATCTATATTCTTTTTTTGAAAAAGAATATTCTTGTTCATAATATCAGTCACATTAGATATTCATACTTAAATCTATCATAGTACTGTATCATTAAGATTCTCCCAGGAAAGTTGAAAGTGGCTTATGCTTGAACAGGCCTGTGTGTAATTGCAAAGTCAGTTGTGATGCTGTTCGATGATAACAGACAATACACCCTGATTTACATTGACAATGAAATGTAGTCATGACAGTATGCCGGAATACCCGAGTGGCCATGCCAGCTCCTGGGTATGCTATCACTGTTTCCAGATTGCTTCTCAATATCTTGTACACGCAGACCCATGCAGATTTTCTGGATAAACAGCACGCACAGTGAGTTAGAGCATGGGAGTCATCAGTGACTCCATGGTTAGAGTCTACCGGATACTCGTGTTGTTTTTGGTTGGTAAAACGCTGTTATTTGTCAATGTATATAAGTCTCCAATACTACTGGGTCTGAAGCTTTAGTCAGCTTATATGACCAGCTGCCAGAGGCAGATGTAATGAAGAGATGATAGTACTTGCATGGAGGCCACGTAATGTTATGTATTTACCCCATGGGTGGAGTCTTTAACGTGCCTCAGCATAGGCACCAAATACGAGGCACCTCCAATTTAACGTCTCATGCGATCGACATTGAGGTGGGGCCCTAGCTCAGTGGTAGCGCGCTGGGCTTCCAACCACTGGGTCCCGGGTTCAATTCCCAGTCGAGCCTAAGTTGGATGGCTGTTTCATCCTTCATCTCAATGCTGTGGTCCCTGCCTGTCCTAGTTAGCCCAGCATGTGCAGAAATACAGGACATAAAGCCCTAATCCACCCACCCACTTTGCAATCGACATCCAGCTGGGATGTAGCTCATGAAGATTTCCTGGGCTGGGAATCAAACCTGGAGCCTTCAGAAGAGCTGGCCAATGTGGAATTGGTGGATTTCTCAAAATCACTCGGCCACTCAGCTGCTTATTATATCATAACGTACAAAACTCAAATGCGGAGTTAATTATATAAACTGAAACATGTGCACATTTCCAAAATGACTGAAATCAATATCATCCAATATAAATGTAAATGTGTTATAACTTTCAGAACAGTGAAATTTTTTCATTGATTTTGACATAGATAGCCCATTGTGTCCAGTCAATAAGTTATGAAAGCCATATAATACATCATATTATACACAGCTCCAAGGCAATTGAATAAACAGTGCTAATTCTAGCTTTACCTATAAATAAATACTAAGGTCCAAATCATAAAATTGTGTTTTCAGGAAAATCAATGCAAATTTTACGAGTACTGTCAGCTTAGCAGTGTGTGAGTATACAATAAAATACAATACAATACAATACAAAATTCATTCAAATACAATACAATACAATATACCTGTTACATGTTTTGAGGAAATAATCTTGGAAGAACATACATGTTTCCAGATATAATTGATAATGCTTGCACATGCGTGTACATGATTGCCTTATCATCTCATCTCATCACATGCTTGCCTTATAATCTCATCTCATCATTACGTCCGCCAGCAGCAGGTTATATAAGCAGACTAATACGGTTTGATATTGTGAAACTCATGTTTTGGAGCTGCCATGTTCATTGCTACACTTGAGACAGTTCTGACTTGTAAGACATTTCCTGTTACTTGAAACTTTTTTTAGGTCTCTAGAGACATTCATTTTTCACGAGGATGAAATTCGAGACTTAGTCAATTTGAAACTAGAATATTTCAGATTTTAAAGGCTGAATTGTCCAGGGAATTTAATCTTCCAGACATTTAAGCACTTCTAAGTTTCCTGGTAATAACATGCAGTGCTGAAAATAATATATTATGTGTCCGCCTAATTGCATTATCAAATTTATTTAGGTGACAAAAATGTAATAATTATGTTGAGGCAATCATGCATGAACAGTCTATTTTGCAAAAGTTTCCATTGACCTTATCGAGTAAAATGGAATTATTTTACACCAATATATTTCCCACTAAAAGATAAATGAGGGAGTTTATAGTAAGCAAAACAATATCTTTGAAACTTCGCAGGTTACTAGTTTAGCATTTAGGCTGTATTATGATGTGAAAAAAAATATTAGGGTCACCTTTTTCACAATGGCTACACGTCTGATACCACAACACTTCAACACTACAATATTATTGTATTATGAAACAACAAAAATTGCGTATGAAACCTAGTGGTCCCATTTATCTAATAATGCACCCTAACCATTGGGCTACTGAGAGCTGTACTGCCCATTAGTACAATTATGGTCCTTTTTAATGGCTTAAAATTGACTTAATCAGTATGCAGTTCATGCCTTGTGTAATGACACCGTTCCTACATGGCCAAATGTGCCACGTGCGTTTTCCATGAGAAGGATAAACGCGTGGAAAACGCATGGTTTTTAGCTAATTATAATGAGGCACAAACCATACGTTTTCCATTCGTTTATCCAAATGCATGGAAAACGCACGTGGCACATTTGACCATGTAGTGCAAATTTAGTGCAAGTCTTTTTGCCGTGCCTCATAATTTTCCAACCACTTTGAGCTGACAGCTTCTGCATGTTTTAGCTATTGTGATCATGGCCTTGGTCTAAGAATTGTGCCAATAAATCTTCATTAATGACTCCGTTATTGCCTTGCCGACAATGCGGCCAATACAAATGGAGTGACCTTGACCTCTGACCCCTACATAACCAAATTCTGTTGATGTCACGGTTAATGCACCAATGCAACTATGACTCCACGAAGACCTAATGTTCCAATCACAAATTCATTGTTGATACTACAATATAAGAAGGAGCTTTAGAAGAGTTATGTAACAATGCAAATGTGCTACATAATTAATTGGTTAATGCACTATAAATTGACAAGACATTTACATACAACAATGTTTATGTGGTCTGTTAATCTTTGACACAGACAGTGTTTGCATTAATTACTGACTTCTATACAATACATGTAAAGTCAGTAATGCAGAATAGTGTCATCTTGAATATATGGTGGCAGGTGGATTAGGGCTTGACATCCTGTATTTCTGCACCTGATGGGCTAATTAGGACAGGCAGGGACCATGGCAATGAGATGATGGATGAAACAGCCATCCAACTTAGGCTCGATCGGAAATTGAACCCGGGCCCAGTGGTTAGAAGCCCAGTGCGCTACCACTTAGCTAGACCCCCACCCCCTCTTGAATATATGTATATTAATAGTATATACTACAAATTATGACCACATAAATATTCATTAATTTGTCGAATAAATTACATTTGACTGATGAACAGAATAATAGTGCCACACTCAAATATGAACCTTGGACAGTATCTAAATTGAAAACACTTGAAGTGCAAAGCAAAATTTCTAAATATACTTTAATTGCATCTCGTGTTAAATCATATCGTCCGATCATGCTGTTGATTAATGGATCCAAACTACTAAAAATGATTAAAGGGAAAGATTCTTGTTTGTTTTGACATTTACATGTCATTACATTTGTCATATTTTTGCTGAATACGAATTGTCTAATGAATATATGCACTTAATGACCTTTATAGCTTTACATATATTTACATATCTAAACAAAACTTTGTACTTAAATAACTTTTTGCACTTTAGAATGAAAATTATCTTGATGAGAGAGACTGGATCTAAGTTGCAGTAAAAAACCTGCCTTAAGATCACCTCATTATTAAGAACAATTGGCAATTAAGACCACTTGGTATCTTATCTCATTTCATATTTTTATTTATTTTTTTTAGGAGTGATATGATTCTTTACTTAATCTCAATTCTTATATTATCTTATCTCATCTTTATCTCATATCATCTCAATCTTTATCTTATCTTATCTTATCTTATATTGTCTTATCTTATCTTATATTATCTTATCTTGTCTTGTCTTTCACTATGAAGAACGTCATACTATTATTACCATTTCACTATTGAGATCACAATTAAAACCACCTCATTGTCTATGCTGAGGCAAGTAAAAGATCCCACCCATGGGGTAGATGAATAACATGGGTGGACTCCTCCTCTCTCTCGCCTCATCAATCAACCCTCGATAGTGGCAAGAACTTGCATTAGAGAGCTGCACTTTGAACATCTGTTTATCTATCTATCTATCTATCTATCTAATAGTATCTATCTATCTATTTAACTATCTATTCATCTATCTATCTATCTATCTATCCATCCATCTTTCTATCTATCTATCTATCTATCTATCTCTCCTTCTATCTATTCATCTATCTATCTATCCATCCATCCATCTATCTGTCAATTCATCTATCTATCTTTCTATCTTTCTATCTATCTATCTATCTATCTATCTATCTATCTATCTATCTATCTATCTATCTGTCTGTCTTTCTATCTATTCATCTATCTATCTATCTTTCTATCTATCCATATATCCATCTATCTATCTATCTAGCTGTCTAGCTATCTATCCCTCCCTCTATCTATCTATTCATCTATCTATCTATCCATATATCTATGATAAAAACACCTTAATATTAAGACCACCTCATTATTTAGACCACCTCACTGTTAAGACCATCATACCACCTCATTTTTAGACAATCTCAACTGTGAGACCACCTCACTAATATGATCAACTGTTTAATTATGCTATAGTTGTAACTCTATTTTATCTCGCTTATACTATTACCACAATAAAAGAGCTCTGGTAAACTGCACTATGAGTGGTCTTAATGACGGGGTTCCACTATATGGAGTTAAATGGCTGCCACACGCGAGCTCTGAATTCTACTGAATGTTCAATTTAAAAAAAAAGAAAAGAAAAAGCTGTTAAAAGTAAAGGCTTTTTTCTACAAAATATATAATGCGGAACATAAATATCTAGGATGCGAAAATGGCCTTGAAAGCTCTCAATAGAATAGACTGCATTTAAACGATTTTATGAACTACAGCAAGGGCTGGAATTGAATGCAGTTAAACTTAGCCATTAAGACCCCCCTTGTTGTGCAAATTGTATGTAGAAAGGCAAAATGCCATGGTAAATGAATGTTCTTCATAGTGGGGCAAAATACATTGGTAATAATATACTTGGGGGCCAAAGTGGGTGCCATAGCCCAATGGATAAGGTGTTGGACAAGTATTATGTGCTTTGTCGTGGGTTCAAACCCTGGCCCCAGCAAGGAGATCTGAGCAGATCCTCCTTGAACCACTGCTCCACTCCACCCAGGTGTAAATGGGGAGCTGCATGGCTGTAGAGTGCTTGACCAATGGAGCGCTGTAATGGTTTGTTTACTCCCCAGGGAGTTGAGAACGGCTTTGCTTATAATAATATAGATCTCTATAAGTTAGGTTTTAAGGTAATTTTCAAGGTACTGGTTTGCAATATATGGCCCTGCTAACAAATAAAAAATAAAAGAATTATATGAATCATATCATACAAGAATTGAAGAGCTGATAGAAAATATATATAAAGGAACAATGTGGAAAACTGATTTCGATTCAAATTTAAGTCAAATAATTAAAAATAATACATTTTCATCGGCATATCATACACTGCTCCATGATGTCAAACTGTTCGATTTTAAAGAGCATTTCATGTTGGACAGATTCGTTACCATAGCAATGTTTTTCATTGTTTTGATTATTTAATGCACATTTTCAATAGGATTGTATAGCCATTATGTCTTTCTAATAAACATTTTCTATGATTTAGAACATATTTGAAATTATTCCACGATAACTTGGGGCTATTCAATGAAGATAATTAATCTTTAAGTTTAAATGACTTTTGTTTATCTTCCCGCCTTTTTTATACATGCCCGGAGGTAAGTAACACTTTTTCAAATTTCCTGTTACCATCTTTTCGGTCTTGATGTTGAATATTGATAAATTTCCTGTCAAGTAAACTTTCCTCTCAAAATAACAGAGCGAAGCATTAAACTTTCAATTT
Organism: Alitta virens; assembly: GCA_932294295.1. NCBI lineage: Eukaryota > Metazoa > Annelida > Polychaeta > Phyllodocida > Nereididae > Alitta > Alitta virens. The sequence continues at coordinate 38,962,012 of OW028578.1, forward strand.
CAATTTATTGGAAATCTGAGCCGGGTAAATTAGCTTTGTTTGCTATTTGAGATGTGCCCTGAATTGACAACCAAAAGTAAATACTTGCAACCAGACATTTAAATGCTTCTATTATGGGATGCGTGGTTGAATAATCAAATGAGATAGGTAGATAGTAGATAGTAGATAGTAGATAGTAGATAGTAGATAGTAGATAGATAGATAGATAGGTAAATAGATAGATAGATAGATAGATAGATAGATAGATAGATAGATAGATAGATGGATAGATGGATAGATAGATAGATGGATAGATGGATAGATGGATAGATTAATGGATGGATAGATAGATAGATAGATAGATAGATAGTAGATAGATAGGTAAATAGATAGATAGATAGATAGATAGATAGTTAGATAGATAGATAGATAGATGGATAGATAGATAGATGGATAGATGGATAGATTGATAGATGGATAGATAGATAGATGGATAGATGGATAGATGGATAGATAGATAGATGGATAGATGGATAGATGGATAGATAGTAGATAGATAGGTAAATAGATAGATAGATAGATAGATAGATAGATAGATAGATAGATAGATAGATAGATTGATGGATTGATTTATTGATTGATTGATTGCAAGACTTCTCGTATTTAAAAATGGAAAATTAGTTGACAATTTTCTGTGCCCAATTTTTCCAACTGCACCACAACTGGGAGGAGGAGGAGGAGTAGGAAGAGGAGGAGGAAGAGGAGGATGGGCAAGAGGAGGAAGATGAGGAGGAAGAGAAGGAGGAGGAGTAGGAAGAGGAGGAGGAAGAGGAGGATGGACAAGAGGAGAAAGATGAGGAGGAAGAGAAGGAGGAGGAGGAGGAGGAGGAGGAGGAGGAGGAGGAGGAGGAGGAGGAGGAGGAGGAGGAGGAGGAGGAGGAGGAGGAGGAGGAGGAGGAGGAGGAGGAGGAGGAGGATGAACAAGAGGAGGATGAGGAGGAGGGGAGGAGGAGGATGAACAAGAGGAGGATGAGGAGGAGGGGAGGAGGAGGGGGAGGAGAGGAGGAGTAGGAGCAGTTGCTGCTGCTTAGCCTTGCTTATCCTAAAGGACTGTGGCTGATGAGCTTAGATCAAACAGTGGGAGAAAGCCATGTTAATTTGACTGCTGGGCAATCAGTCAGATGTGAGAACACAGCTAAAAACTGCTACAAGACAGGTCCCTGCCCTTTGCACACATAAACACTAGGCTGCCACAGGAGTCTGTGTGCTCTCTATGTGCTGTTGACTATGGCTCTCTGTGTGTTGCCTGTATGTTGCCTGTTTGTTGCCTGTGTGTTGCAGTGTGCTCATGATGATGAACTACTGTTTAATTTGGGTCAGTGTTCTGTACTAGTGTGACTTATGATGTATTGAATTGATCTGTGTTTATTTACAGTGGATGACACAGATGTAAAAATCATCAAGGTGGTTCTCCACAGATTAGTGGTGAGATTAGTAGAAAATGTGAAATTTTAAATATCAAATTGAAATGGATGCATCAATTAAGTACATCGACAAAACGTTTTTTAGATTTATTTTATGATGTACAATACATAACAGTTAAGACTCTATTTATAAACATTGAAAACCTCCATATTAAAATCACTCATGAACAGAAGTATATTCTTACCATTGTATTTTGCCTCACTTAAAGAACCACCGATCTTAATTCCAAAAAACCACTCAGCTAGATCCCAAACTTTGAATACAATGTAAAGAGCGTTCTTTATTCTGTAATATATCTCTTTAATAATCTCGTTGCGGCTTGTTGTATCAACTATTTTGCTTAACTCATAGAGTAATATGTGCTAGTTGCACTTTCGCGGGTCACATATGTCGCTATTGACACTTTATTTGTCGCTGTATTTCATCTTGGAAGGACAGCACTGAATGGTTCTGGATATCTCAGGATAGCTCAGTTAGACTTTTTTTACGTAGCCACTGTTTTCGTGCCTCGACGTGTTTATTCAACAGCGTCTTTGCAAAACACCATTAAAGACTGCACTTTTGCCTTGTTTACAAAAACAGGCCTTGATTACTTGGCTGATCAAGTCAACAGATGACTCGACCTTCCAAGACTTCCAATGTGATTTTCGCATCTGCATTCTACATCATATAGTGTCTCAATAACAGTCAGAAGCAGTTAGCTTATGTGACCAGCTGCAGGCATATGTAATGATGAGATGATAAGGCTTGGAGCCCACACCGAGTTACATATTTACCCCATGGGTGAGGTCTTTTACTTGCCTCAGCATAGACACCGAGTACAAGGCACCGCCAGTTAAACGTCTCATGCGATCGACATCCAGCAGCTGTGATGTAGCTCATGAAGAGTGTACCAGACCCGGATTCGAACCTGGGACCTTCGGAAGTGCTGGCCGATGTGGAATTGGCAGACACCTTAACCACTAGGCCAATTTGCTTGTTGTTTTGCAAGGTTACTCGTTTATCTCCATACTTCATTTGCTTGTATTACCATCATTAATGTCATAAACCTGTTTTTGTGTGATTTTTTTTAAGCGCATCTAGAGCTATCTAGTATTACCTCGCCTGTTATGGCTATGCACTTTTTCCCCACTGCTTTTACGATTATGGCGTTCCAAATTATCTACTATATGGCAGATTTTATGCACAATGAAAAAACAAAGGAACGTAAAGGACAATAGTACGTCGAACATGCCATATTATGTTTCCACAATACATTTTTATGTCTTTCATATTTACATAATTCATAACTCTAAGCGTGTATTGTGGCATTGTTGGTATAAATACAGTTTGAAATGGAATTGTATGAATACAATAATATGCACAGTAATGTCATTCACATGTTTATTTCCCGCAATTGCTGTAGTTTATATATATGTATTGCTTTGGAAGAGAGAAAAATACTTAATTTGTTAAAATTAGCATTAAGTGCTATACAATTTATACATATTACTATATATATGCTTTTATGACACAGTAATATCATACATGATACATTTGTCAAAAATAACTGATAAAAAAAAAACATGTACTAAGTCTACTTTTACTCACTATTCTTATATTCAATATATATATATATATAAAAGTTGCAACTAAGTATACAAATTATATGCAGCCACTATTTATATTTAATATCTATTAATATCATCTTCTTTTCATGCAATTGATAATTCCACCCCCTCCCCCCCCCCCCTCACCCCTCACAACAGAAAAGAAACATTTCGGAGCAAACTAGATCCCTCGCCATGTTTACACCATGTTTGCAACGGTGATGAACAAGTGAATGTCGAGTGAATGCATTACTCGTGGAACATTTACCAGGATATTATCATATTACCAGGTTATATCACTTGCACAAGGTAGACTGCAGACAGTAAACAGAGAGTGTGTTGCATTTATCTGATGTGTTGCATGCGTCTGATGTTGTTTAATATGTAATTGGACCCAAACATGGCGAGGTGCCTGAACAGTTAGAATTCATCGTGGCAAAGAAAAGAGATAGTTTAAGATACACTGCAGTGTAGGTTTGGAACAGTACCATGAAATTATGACGGAAAGTCAGGACATACATTTTATGACTATATAAATGCATTTGTAATGCATTTCAATGCATTTGTAATGCTTTTACATGGAGCGAGATTCATGTATGACATGAGAAAGTAGTGTTATTATTTTACAAGTATTAATCCCACCCTTGAAAGTCCTGGGCCTCCTCTTGGCAAGGGTGGTAACACTCCAGATGAAGACTTCGAACGCAGTGGCCAACACACTTTCAAGCTCTCAATATGCAGGCAGGCACTATGATTATGGGTCACGGTTCACACTATTTCAGAAAATTATATTCTTTTTATTTGACCTCAATTTAGAAGGAATGATGGTCGACCGTCATCGCCAATAAAAGATAATTAATTTTACGGCCCCTCAGCCAATCAGACGAATCTTCGAAATAAGGATACGCAAAACATCGGACGAGAGTTGCAACGCCAGAAACGGAACCAACCTAAGTTCATAGTACGTACAGGGTTAGCTCTCCCTATGTGTAGCTCTTCCTATGCCTAGCTTTCCCTCACCTTGCACTCCCTATACCTAGTGCTCCCTAAACCTAACTCTCCCTCCACCTAACTCTCCCTACACCTAACTCTCCCTACACCTAACTCTCCCTCCACCTAACTCTCCCTACACCTAACTCTCCCAACACCTAATTCTCCCAACACCTAATTCTCCATACAGCTACACCTAACTCTCCCTACACCTAACTCTCCCTACACCTAATTCTCCATACAGCTACACCTAACTCTCCCTATACCTAACTCTCCCTTCACCTAACTCTCCCTACACCTAGCTCTCCCTACACCTAACTCTCCCTACACCTAATTCTCCATACAGCTACACCTAACTCTCCCTACACCTAATTCTCCATACAGCTACACCTAACTCTCCCTATACCTAACTCTCCCTTCACCTAACTCTCCCTACACCTAGCTCTCCCTACACCTAACTCTCCCTACACCTAATTCTCCATACAGCTACACCTAACTCTCCCTATACCTAACTCTCCCTTCACCTAACTCTCCCTACACCTAGCTCTCCCTACACCTAACTCTCCCTACACCTAATTCTCCATACAGCTACACCTAACTCTCCCTATACCTAACTCTCCCTACACCTAACTCTCCCTACACCTAATTCTCCATACAGCTACACCTAACTCTCCCTATACCTAACTCTCCCTACACCTAACTCTCCCTACACCTAATTCTCCATACAGCTACACCTAACTCTCCCTATACCTAACTCTCCCTACACCTAACTCTCCCTACACCTAACTCTCCCTCCACCTAACTCTCCCTACACCTAACTCTCCCAACACCTAATTCTCCCAACACCTAATTCTCCATACAGCTACACCTAACTCTCCCTATACCTAACTCTCCCTACACCTAACTCTCCCTATACCTAACTCTCCCTTCACCTAACTCTCCCTACACCTAACTCTCCCTATACCTAACTCTCCCTATACCTAACTCTCCCTATACCTAACTCTCCCTACACCTAACTCTCCCTATACCTAACTCTCCCTTCACCTAACTCTCCCTACACCTAACTCTCCCTATACCTAACTCTCCCTATACCTAACTCTCCCTTCACCTAACTCTCCCTACACCTAACTCTCCCTATACCTAACTCTCCCTATACCTAACTCTCCCTTCACCTAACTCTCCCTACACCTAACTCTCCCTATACCTAACTCTCCCTACACCTAACTCTCCCTATACCTAACTCTCCCTATACCTAACTCTCCCTATACCTAACTCTCCCTACACCTAACTCTCCCTATACCTAACTCTCCCTTCACCTAACTCTCCCTACACCTAACTCTCCCTATACCTAACTCTCCCTATACCTAACTCTCCCTTCACCTAACTCTCCCTACACCTAGTGCTCCCTAAACCTAACTCTCCCTCCACCTAACTCTCCCTACACCTAACTCTCCCTACACCTAACTCTCCCTCCACCTAACTCTCCCTACACCTAACTCTCCCAACACCTAATTCTCCCAACACCTAATTCTCCATACAGCTACACCTAACTCTCCCTATACCTAACTCTCCCTACACCTAACTCTCCCTATACCTAACTCTCCCTTCACCTAACTCTCCCTACACCTAACTCTCCCTATACCTAACTCTCCCTACACCTAACTCTCCCTACACCTAATTCTCCATACAGCTACACCTAACTCTCCCTATACCTAACTCTCCCTACACCTAACTCTCCCTACACCTAACTCTCCCTCCACCTAACTCTCCCTACACCTAACTCTCCCAACACCTAATTCTCCCAACACCTAATTCTCCATACAGCTACACCTAACTCTCCCTATACCTAACTCTCCCTTCACCTAACTCTCCCTACACCTAGTGCTCCCTAAACCTAACTCTCCCTCCACCTAACTCTCCCTACACCTAGCTCTCCCTACACCAAACTCTCCCTATACCTAATTCTCCCAACACCTAATTCTCCCAACACCTAATTCTCCATACAGCTACACCTAACTCTCCCTATACCTAACTCTCCCTTCACCTAACTCTCCCTACACCTAGTGCTCCCTAAACCTAACTCTCCCTCCACCTAACTCTCCCTACACCTAGCTCTCCCTACACCAAACTCTCCCTATACCTAATTCTCCCAACACCTAATTCTCCCAACACCTAATTCTCCATACAGCTACACCTAACTCTCCCTATACCTAACTCTCCCTTCACCTAACTCTCCCTACACCTAGTGCTCCCTAAACCTAACTCTCCCTCCACCTAACTCTCCCTACACCTAGCTCTCCCTACACCAAACTCTCCCTATACCTAACTCTCCCAACACCTAATTCTCCCAACACCTAATTCTCCATACAGCTACACCTAACTCTCCCTACACCTAGCTCTCCCTACACCAAACTCTCCCTATACCTAACTCTCCCTACACCAAACTCTCCCTTCACCTAACTCTCCCTACACCTAGCTCTCCCTACACCTAGCTCTCCCTACACCAAACTCTCCCTATACCTAACTCTCCCAACACCTAATTCTCCCAACACCTAATTCTCCATACAGCTACACCTAACTCTCCCTACACCTAGCTCTCCCTACACCAAACTCTCCCTACACCTAACTCTCCCTACACCAAACTCTCCCTATACCTAACTCTCCCTACACCAAACTCTCCCTTCACCTAACTCTCCCTACACCTAGCTCTCCCTACACCTAGCTCTCCCTACACCAAACTCTCCCTATACCTAATTCTCCCAACACCTAATTCTCCATACAGCTACACCTAACTCTCCCTACACCTAGCTCTCCCTACACCAAACTCTCCCTACACCTAACTCTCCCTACACCAAACTCTCCCTATACCTAACTCTCCCTACACCAAACTCTCCCTTCACCTAACTCTCCCTACACCTAGCTCTCCCTACACCAAACTCTCCCTACACCTAGCTCTCCCTACACCAAACTCTCCCTACACCTAACTCTCCCTACACCAAACTCTCCCTATACCTAACTCTCCCTACACCAAACTCTCCCTTCACCTAACTCTCCCTCCACCTAACTCTCCCTACACCTAGCTCTCCCTACACCAAACTCTCCCTATACCTAACTCTCCCAACACCTAATTCTCCCAACACCTAATTCTCCATACAGCTACACCTAACTCTCCCTACACCTAGCTCTCCCTACACCAAACTCTCCCTACACCTAACTCTCCCTACACCAAACTCTCCCTATACCTAACTCTCCCTCCACCTAACTCTCCCTTCACCTAACTCTCCCTACACCTAGCTCTCCCTACACCAAACTCTCCCTATACCTAACTCTCCCTCCACCTAACTCTCCCTTCACCTAACTCTCCCTATACCTAACTCTCCCTACACCAAACTCTCCCTATACCTAATTCTCCCAACACCTAATTCTCCCAACACCTAATTCTCCCTACAGCTACACCTAACTCTCCCTACACCTAGCTCTCCCTACACCAAACTCTCCCTATACCTAATTCTCCCAACACCTAATTCTCCCAACACCTAATTCTCCCAATACCTAATTCTCCCAACACCTAATTCTCCCAACTCCTAATTCTCCCAACACCTAATTCTCCCAACACCTAATTCTCCCAATACCTAATTCTCCCAACACCTAATTCTCCCTACACCTAGCTCTCCCTACACCAAACTCTCCCTATACCTAATTCTCCCAACACCTAATTCTCCCAACTCCTAATTCTCCCAACACCTAATTCTCCCAACACCTAATTCTCCCAATACCTAATTCTCCCAACACCTAATTCTCCCTACAGCTACACCTAACTCTCCCTACACCTAGCTCTCCCTACCTGGTCCTGAATGATCTCTCAGGTTAATGTGTCACTAAAAGCATAATATCACACACTCACAAGCATTATTCCCATCACTTCTTGCATATTAGTTGCATTTTAAGAAAAATTAACCATAAGGTGGGCTTCTCTTAAGGGAGGTGGTTTTCCACCGTGGTTACTGATTACCTCCTTCATCATGCATAATTAAGTTAATCAGTCAAACTCAGTTTGTAGCTCGAGTCGGCTTCAACATTGAACAAATGATACGCCTTAGCCGTTGGCAACATGAACCTGGCAAAGTAATCAGGGGTATAAAGTAAAGCAGCTTTGGGTTGTTGAATCACCCCGCTGGCTGTTGAGCTTTCATGGCTTATTTTCAAAGCCCCACAAAACAAATTTGTCTCATTTGTAGCTCATCGCTAAGGGCAGCGTGTTGTCAGCTAGGTCTGAAAGATGCGTGGGGCTGCGGCAAGTTGATCTGTTGGCGTCGAGTTGCTCACAAGACTGAAACATGCATGACGCGGTGAATAGGAAAGGTGAAACTGATGCAGCAAGGCAGGGGTCTGTTATAATTGGTATGAAAATCTAGGTTTATTTCTCCGCGTGTCTGTGTTGTACCATTATGTAGCTATTTGCCATCTAAGAAGCAACTAGGTGGCCTAGTGGTTAAGGCATCCACCAATTCCACATTGGTCAGCTCTGCTGAAGGTCCCAGGTTCGATTCTCAGACCCAACATTCTTCATGAGCTAATTTTCAGTTGGATATCAATCACATGACATGTAAAATTGGAGTTGCCTTGTACTCAGTGTCTATGCTGAGGCAAGTAACAGACTCCACCCATGGGGTAAATGTAACATACTGTGGACTCCAAGCATCATCCCAGCTGGAAGTCGTTCGGATGAGACATTACATTTGCTGTCCCTTGTACTCAGTGTCTATGCTGAGGCAAGTACACTGTAAAAGATCCCACTCATGGGGTAAATGTGTAACATGTGTGGACTCCTCCTCTCTCTCTCACCTCATCAATCAACCCTCGATAGAGGCAAGAATTTGCCTTAGAGGGCTGCACTTCCCATACACTCAATTATCATTTCATCATGAGAAAATTGAGATACGTGGAGACACATTATATAAAGGGACAAAGCAATCAGGTACAATGACACAGTTCATAGACAGGTAAATTGTGGTGTTTAAGCTAGAATAATTTCCAAAGCTAAGCATAGATTCCTTAATTACAGGGGATTATTCTTTACCCTTTAATAGATAGTTTCTCGTTCATTTTGGGTGCATAATGGATTTTTGCCAGAACGAATTTCAACCTCAATTGCAATTTATTGCAATTTATTGCCATGTATTGCCATGTATTGCCATGTATTGCCATGTATTGCCATGTATTGCCTCAACGTATTGCCTCAATGCATTGCCTGAAGCTCAGGTACTGCAGTAATGAGATGAGTTTTGGAGTCTGCACCATGTTACACACCCCATGGGTGGGGTCCTTTACTTGCCTCAGCATAGGCACTGAATACAAAGCACCTCAAATTTCACAGCTCATGCAAACAATATCCACGTAATTTGTTCATAATCTGCTGGTATTGAAGTAACAGTACCTAGCGAAATACAGTTCTTCACATTTTGCCAACACCATGGAGAGACACTAAGATCATTCAACTACTTTGACTAGTAGGTTTTGCACTAAGGGGGGGGGGGGGGGTCATAACAGTAAGGTCATAATCTATATATGTGTGTCATGCATCGAAAATTATCTGAAGATAAATGAAAAAATGCTGAACTGATGTGATATTGAGAAATAAATATATATCCCTCTCATCTCTATCTCTATATATGATTTTGGATGTATTAGATTGTTCACTATTTATTTGAATCATCTACCATTTCTATTTAATTGACATTCGATTGAAGCTCATCATAAAAATTCATAAAAACAATTATCAATGAGCAATGAATCATTCATAATGGCCAAAAAAGAAGAGAGAGAGAGAAAAAAACCACAGGACAGCATTCTGAAATTGTAACTCAACCAAACATCACACAAACAAAACATTAGGCACGCGCAACAACCATTACCAATTAATGGCCTATCAGTTTTCAGAACACAGAACATGCAAGGACAGGTAATTATCTATCCTGCAACATTCGCCATTTTGGAATGTCTATTTTGCGCATTCCATGAGAATGTAAACACACCGTAAATCATTGTATATAGTCTGTTATAACTCCAGTCTCAACTAACTTAATGTCGATTTATGATACCCCAGACAGGCCAATCCCGAGTCTTTCTCAACTGCATGAGAGCTCACAACAGTACCATCACTGTGGTTACCTCTTGACAATGAAAATATCCAGAATATTGAGACGTTTTGTAATAAAAATAAATAAATAAATAAAATAAAGAACGGTTCAACAAAATTGAGATCTCTGAAAACCCTTAAAGTAGCTATTTTTTCCTTTTTTCTAAAACTTTCACAAAATATATTGTATTGTAAATTATGTATGAACATGTCCTTTTAATATGATTTGTTTTCCTCCCTGAAATTTGACTTTTATGAGAAACTATTGATGGTAACCACTGTTTTTCATACATAGTTAAATGAATTAAACAACATTAATAATCTGTCGTGTCCCACCAAAAAATTCGGCCAGAGGAAGTAACCATTCATGCATTTAATGTGAATCAATGCTTTTCCAACTTTAGTGGAGCTTAGTCTGGCAGTGACACTAATCTGGATTTAGATATTCTGTCAGACTACAAGAGCTTTCAGTCCAGAGCTATGTGAAATTCTAAAACTTCCATCTCAACAAGAGGCTTTGTTTCAAAACAAAGCGTACAGTGGATGTCTCATATCTCACTGCTACTGGATCTGAAGCTTAGCAGCTTATATCACCAGCTGAAGGCAGACATAATGATGATATGATAAGGCTGCTTGGAGTCCACACCATAATACACCTTTACCCCACAGGTGGATTTGTCTATGTCTCAGTGCTACTGGGTATATGACCAGCTGTCAGAGGCAGATGTAATGATGAGATGATAATGCTGCTTGGAGTCCACACCATAATACACATTTACCCCATAGGTGGATTTGTCTATGTCTCAGTGCTACTGGGTCTGAAGCTTAGTCAGCTTATATGACCAGCTGCACGCAGACTTAATGATGAGATGATAAGGCTGCTTGGAGTCCACACCATGATACACATTTACCCCATGGTGGATTTGTCTAATGTCTCAGTGCTACTGGGTCTGAAGCTTAGTCAGCTTATATGACCAGCTGCAGGCATACATAATGATGAGATGATAAGGCTGCTTGGAGTCCACACCATGATACACATTTACCCCATGGGTGGATTTGTCTATGTCTCAGTGCTACTAGGTCTGAAGCTTAGTCAGCTTATATGACCAGTTGCTAGAAGCAGACGTAATGATGAGATGATAAGGCTGCTTGGAGTCCACACCATAATACACATTTACCCCATAGGTGGATTTGTCTATGTCAGTGCTACTGGGTCTGAAGCTTAGTCAGCTTATATGACCAGCTGTCAGAGGCAGATGTAATGATGAGATGATAAGGCTGCTTGGAGTCCACACCATGATACACATTTACCCCATAGGTGGATTTGTCTATGTCTCAGTGCTACTAGGTCTGAAGCTTAGTCAGCTTATATGACCAGTTGCTAGAAGCAGACGTAATGATGAGATGATAAGGCTGCTTGGAGTCCACACCATAATACACATTTACCCCATAGGTGGATTTGTCTATGTCAGTGCTACTGGGTCTGAAGCTTAGTCAGCTTATATCACCAGCTGTCAGAGGCAGATGTAATGATGAGATGATAAGGCTGCTTTGAGTCCACACCATGTTACCCATTTACCCCATGGAAGAGGTCTTATATATTTAATTAGGACCAGGGTGACTGAAAGTGAAGTATGGAAGTTTTATTATATATGATTGTGATGTGAAATGTGTTGAATGTTTGACCCATGGGTGGGTCTTTACTTGCCTCAGCATAGACACAGAGTACAAGGCGACACCAAGTTAACGTCTCATGCGATCGACATCCAGCTGCTGAGATGTAGCTCATGAAGAGTAGCCGGGTTGGGAATCGAACCCAGGAACCTCCAACAAAGCTGGCCATTGCGGAATGAACCACTGGACTGCTTGAATAAATGTACAGCCCAGAAGTTCTGGGACGCTTGTTATATATGGTGACTATGGTGCATTTTTGATCTTGCATTATACTTTTAATAACCCTTGGCCATGTATATGGAATATTGTATTGCGATGGCCTGCATGTCGGTCAGTTTGTCCCTCCCTTTTGTCTGTCTGTCTCTCTGTCTGTCAACCACACTTATAGACATGATAACTTCAGGTCTATTGATGCTAGGCTCATGGAAATACAGGTAATATACCTTAGTGGAAGACCTTGAATGAGTTCAAAAATGGACGACTTTGCTTTGTTTTTAGGTCACAATGGACAAACTCATCTAGCGCCTTGTGGCTCTTCACTCAATTCCCTCCAGCAGCAAAAATATGTGTAAAACGAGTCTCTTCCTTCTGGTTCATATTGGCATGATTGTTGAGCAAATGTGTTTTCAGGACAGTAAATATGATCCCTAAAAAAACGAATTTTAAGAAAAAGTGCCATTAAGCAAAAAACAACACCAAAATTATAGCGTTTTGAAGTGTCCGAAAACTTTTGGCCACTGCTGTATATTCCCTGCAAATTATATATGACAAAATGTTTTGCACTTCCTACATGATACAATGCTTTGCATATAAATCTGTAACCATTGATAATGCAAATGGAAACATCAATGAAAGTTCTTACTTCATTTCCTAATTGCATTTAATAAATGAAAAAATTGCTATACATGTATAGACTACAGGTATTATAAAATGGAGTTTAAATCAAAGTTGCCTATAAACTGTTCTTTCTCTTCTTTCCTTCGTTCATTTGCTTTACAATTATGTTAATTTATTATACCCCACGTAGGGTAGGTGAGAAGGCGAAAAGGAAGAAGGAAGGAGGAAGAAGGAAAGAGGAAGGAGGAAGAAGAAAGAAAAAGAAGAAGGAAGGAGGAAGAAGGAAGAAGAAAGATGGAAGGAGGAAGAAGAAAGAAGAAAGCAGGAAGAAGGAAGAAGAAGGAAGGAAGAAGAAAGAAGGAAGAAGGAAGAAGAAGAAGGAAGAAGGAAGGAGGAAGAAGAAAGCAGGAAGAAGGAAGAAGAAGGAAGGAGGAAGAAGAAAGATGGAAGGAGGAAGAAGAAAGCAGGAAGAAGGAAGAAGAAGGAAGGAGGAAGAAGAAAGATGGAAGGAGGAAGAAGAAAGAAGAAAGCAGGAAGGCAGATTTGAAAGATAGAAAATCAGATCATATATAGTGTATATGCACATTTACAGTGATATACCCGCCAACTTTGATTTAAAACTGCATCAATGTATCAAAGTGCCAGAGAATTTGCAACAGGCAGCGATGTGCTACAACATGTGTTACTTTGCAAGGCTCACATATAATGTATTACAACAGAGCAGTTGAATGCCCAGAAGTAATCAATATTTTCCTTTCTCTCGAATGCTCCCTTCATGTCATGTTGTACTGTGAGGAAACGAAGTAAAATTCAAGAATTTAAAGGGGAACTAACCCCTTTTGCACTTTACCTCTCAGATTTTAGCTTGGGTCCATAGAAACAATTCCATGCTATTCATAACTTGTATATGTGCCCTGGTAATGAAATATCCTGCATTTATTAGCTCCGTGTTATGAACTACGGAGGCCGCCATTTTTTAAATTCCTGGTGTTTTGCACTGACCGGAAATACGTCACTGTTGTACTATTCAACTGGTGAGAAACTGTCAGCAACAGTTTAGATACAGTTAATTGCACTTTCAGAGCAATTAATTGCCATTGAACTTGAGACAAAGCAATTAGACAGAGAAAGAAAGAATTTATTAGATCAATGCTAAATAAAACAAACAAAAGCAGCAAGTAACAACTATTAGCAGAAAAATAAATAAAATAAAAGTCAAAATACATATGATCTACCTTTGGTCAGGAGACATCCAATAAGTTCTTATTTTGAAAAAAGGCTCACGTGGATGTCCCCTAAAAACTCATATTTAAAAAAATATATATTATTTAATGAAAAAAAAATGAAAAAAGACATTTATATATAAATAACAAGATCTAAATCTAAGAAATAATGATGGGATGAAAATTAAAGTATGGCAGACAAATTGCAAATTTAATAAAAAGTTTATAACAGGGATCAGTTCTTATTTGTGATTGTTTTGTTGAAAATGAGTTTTTGATATTATATTTTATTTTAAACTAGTAGGCCTATATTAAATGTTTCTGGCAATGCAACATACATTTGAAATAAGCTCATTGCAATCAATGCAATAATTATGCTGTATTCCCAAAAAATTGCAATTAACATCCTTCATGTTGTTGTGCTGTATGTTCTTGTTATAATTGCAATGAACAATGAAACGGCTTGTAATCAACAGGATTATGAATTGATTCATATGGCTGAATGCATATATATGGCCTAGCAGTGTACATAAGTGACGTCACTGTCTTGGGTGCCATGCGCAATAATGGCGGCCCACATCATGTCGGCGGTTGGTGCAAATTGCACTTTGAATTGGCTTGAAACAATGTCAAACCAGCCTTTAAGACTTTTCCTTTCACACCAATATATTATTTAACATCTAATTGAACTTTTGAAATTAACATACAAACTTCCATTAGTTCCCCTTTAATATCTCTGGCAACCTAAGTGTCTGACTGCAGCTTTTGTATTGGAAAGAAGGAAGGAAAGAAGGCAAGAAGGAAGGAAGGAAGGAAGAAAGGAAGAAGGCAAGAAGGAGAGAAGGAAAGAAGAAAAGAAGGAAGGAAGAGAAAGAAGGAAAGAAGGAAGAAGGAAAGAAGGAAAGAAAGAAAAAAGGAAAGAAAAGAATAACAGTTTAAAGGAATTCTAAAATCGTATATTTATATACAGGGATATCCAATCAGTGAAACAGTTTTAGTGGCCTAATGGTGAAGGCATCCACCAATTCCATATTGGCAATCTCTGTTGAAGGTCCCGGGTTCAATCCCCAGCCCGGGCACTCTTCATGAGCTACATCCCAGCTGGATGTTGATCGCATCAGATGTTACCAGAAGACAAAAGATGAATGCCACTTTTTTTAAAGTATGCATTTTTCTGCTTTGTACATACAATTTCCACTTTTAACACACCTGTATGAATACTTTCGTCTGCAACTTATATGTACAAGAATAAAAGTAAAAATGAAACGGCGTATGCAAAAATTATCAAAAGAGCTAAAACAAAAAGACAATTAATGGATAGAAGTAATATCTGCATGGATAGAATCTGATGTTATGTCTGCAGTTACATACATTTAAAAATATCAGCATGTGTGAAATTTCCCATGCATACATATAATACAAAGGTAAATGTGTAGGTTTATAGTATGCCATTACTAAGTGCATATCCTTGAGGTAAACCAAAATTTTTTTTTAAGAGCTCACACCAGTGCCATGGCTGTGGTTGCCCATTGAAAAGCATCCATTACACCTGAGTGGGCTGAGGCAGTGGCTACAGAAGGATCTGCCCAGCTCCTCAGTGCTATATGATTGGGTTTGAATCCAATATGGGTTAGCGAGAAGAACCTTACCCACTTGGCCATAACATAGAATGTATATCAATTCTAGATTCAATTATATAATATTTATAATCCACAAAGAGACCATTTAAGACTTGTAAACAATGAGCTAGAATCCATTGCTAAAACGTTCAAATCTAAAATCTATGAGAAAAGTCAGGAAACTATGCTAGCTGAAATCAATGACTCTACACTACAGCCAAAACTTAGAACTTATAAACTCATCAAGACTGATTACAGGCTAGAACCCTACCTTCTAATTAACCTTAGCAGAAAGATGTATAATAAAATAGCCAGATTTAGAGTAAGCTCACATAATTTACGAATTGAAATAGGTAGACATGAAAACCCTATATTGCCAGCAGTTGAGAGATTATGCTTAAAATGCAATATGCATGAAATAGAAGATGAGAAACATTGTCTCATAGTATGCCCACATAACACACTCAGTGGTGCAGACCTCTTTAGAATAGCTAATGATCACATAGAAAATTTTGAGCAACTAAACAAAGAAGACAAATTTAAGACCATCATGAAATCAAAAGAGCCTGAGTTGTTGAAATCCATTGGAAAATTTCTTGTAAATATTGATGCCTAATGAATGTCTGGGTCATCATCTATCATCGAGCATTAACCATCACCCCCCAAACTAGCAGTTTATGCACTATAAGTATTGTGATCTATGTGCTTTTACATTCATGTGTATAACTGTTGACTATGCCTTGTTGTACATACTCCTAATTCAAATGTTGTACTTAAATTAACATTGTGATAATGAACAGTATTAACTGCAGTAATATATGTATTTAGGGTTACTTTATACATGTGATATATGTCTATATATATATATTTTTTAACAAATGTATGTAAACAAAACTTAATGCTCATATTACCGTGCTATTGTTCAGCAACTGGGACCATGGATGTATAGATAATCCATTGATAATGTATACCTTTAACTTATATACCATGTATATATATATATTGAATATAGAAATAGTGAGTAGAAGTAGACTTAGTACACGTTTTAATCTGTTATTTTTGACAAATGTATCATTTATGATATATATAATTAGAAATCAATTAATTCTAAATTCTTTTGAGATGGCTGGTGCTTCGGCTAAAACAAATCTTTTGATGATTACATTAACTCTTTTAGTGGGGCAATCAACATGCCTTAACTTAGACACCCAATTACATGTACAAGGTATCGCCTTTTGGACATCTCATTTATTGTGGTATCCAGCTGGGATTTCGCTCATTATGGACCCCAGGGTTCTCCCAACCCAGCTGGGGTGATGAATGAAATGTGTGTTTAAGCAAAAAGGCATTGAAGCCGTATTTCAATGCATGACGTATAATGGGTAAATGCTATACAGAACTCTCAAGCCAGAAAAGTCTGCAACAGAATGACTTATAATGCATGGTCAAATGTGACACGTGCGTTTTCCATGAGAAGGATAAACGCATGGAAAATACATGGTTTTTAGCTAATTATAATGAGAAACCATGCATTTTCCATGCATTTATCCAAACGCACAATTAGCCATGAATGAATGATATTGTTTTCTTTGTATTTTATCTTGTCAGTATTTTTGGTCTGAATCTGAGTCAGAGTATATTACAGAGGAAGACGTAATGATGAGATGGTAACGATCGGGCAATTAAAAGACACCCCCATGGGGTAAGTGTGTAGTCCGGTGTGTAGTCTGGTGTGGACTCCAAGCAGCCTTATCATCTCATCATTGAGTCTGCCTGCTGTGTCTGCAGCTGTTCATATATGCCAACTAGGCTTTAGACCAGTAACATTGAGATAATGCAATACAATGCAATGCAATGCAATACAATACAATACAATACAATGCAATACAATACAATGCAATACAATACAATACAATACAATACAGTGCAATACATTAAAACACTGCATGCAACAGTATTGCATGACACATTGACACAGAATTGTGTACTTTCACAGAAAAAGCGAAAACATCAGGTCATTTCAAATGCAGAGCCGTAACAGGCGAAGGTGATCCTACATAGCTAGATACACTCACTGACAGCCTAAATTAGATAAATAAAAATAGGTTTATGGCCATTATGAATCATAATAAAGGCTCTAAAAATAGATAGATCATATACAGATAATTCATATACAGGTAAATAAAGCTTGCAACAGACCAAAATTTAACTCAGATTTTGAACCATGCTATGTATGAGATATGCATTACATCATCAGCAGTATTTACAACCTGACCTAAATATTGAATTTAAGATGATCTTGACCTTATCATTGGAATCAATATTTACAGACTTTGTCAAGTGCAAAATTGTGAATGCTCAGACTTTTTTGTATTGTTTCTAGACTCTATCACCTTAGAATGACATCTGAATCTAGAGTTGACTGAACAAAAGAAATATACTACATAAGTTGTATGAACAGACACCACGAATAGAGCCTTTTCACTGAACAGCCCTGAGTTCAGCAAGACATAAGTCCTTCCTCTCCTCTTAATACTCATTTTGCTTTTCAGACACAGTAGGTAATAACTGATTCCATAAATATAACTTTCTCAGAAAAATAATAAACATCAACTAAATGAAAGTGTCAAATTATACATTAAAATGCAAAAACTTATTTTGTTATAGTCCTGCTGCTAGGATGCACTTTGCTTCAGCCAATCACAGCCAAGGGCGGGAACTTTTTTCAGCCAATAGAATTGCAGTATTCTGTTTTAGCCACCTGGTGGAAATACAGAGAACCTTCTATGAAAATTCACTATTAAGTCCAAGAAATAGTCAGTCCTGGCCAAGCAACACAAATGAAAGGAGTAAAAAGGTATTTGTCTCAATAATACCATGATACTGTCATTATTTACAATCTACTATTTGTATGCACTAATCTCTTTAAAATAATCAGCTATGCTGATGATACTACACTTTATGTGTCTCTCACTCCTATTAGAAACCCAATTGAAACTAACCAAATAAAATTACAATTGTCAAACAGCAGTAAACGGCTAGACCTAAACAAATTGTCCTTAAATGTCCCTAAAACTAAATATATGTTGTTCCACTCACACAATAGAATAGTCCAGCCTCCACACTTAGAAATAAATGGCCAAACCATTGAATATCTGCAAGAATTTGATTTCCTTGGCATTCTACTCTAAAATGGCACGTACATCTGAACAAAATATCCAGATCTCAAAGTCAATAGGGATATTGGCAAAAGTTAAGAATTACCTACAGGGTGCGGCATAAAAACTTGCACCAGCAGCTACTGCTACCTCTTTTGTTATTACCTCAATTGACAGTGATTGGATGCAGCTGCAATCATACACAGGAAAGTAGTAATAGTCCTAAATTATCTTATAATTATGTTTTCTTGTTTCCTCAAGAATTATAGATAATATGGATCTAAATATAGCACATGCACACTTATCACACCTTCGGGTAATTTTCACCTCAGCTTTTGCAATATAAGCTTTAGATTATGTCACTGATCATACAGCTGTGTTACAGACACCTTTCTTGACCTTTGCCACCAAAAATAGGGCAATAGATTCATTTTTAATAAAAAGATAGAGCATTTACACCTTTGAGGCGGAAAGTGTCATTTTGGATTTTGGTCAATTTTCTGTCTTTTCTGTCTAATTAACTGGCCAATCCTCATGAAAATCATGTGATTATTACCAGATTAGTTGTAGATTCAAAAAGTCCCTCTGGAATGCATTACATTTCTCCATTTTAATTTCATGACCTTGCTGAATCAAAACTGGAACCAACCTTCTTATCATCTAATACCATGATTTATATATACACATATAACAAACATTTAAGGAGGATTATGTGCAAATATTATATTTTCTGTGGCTTCAGAGGTGTAGTAACTAGGAAATTTCTAATTTGTAAATTTCTGCCACTAGATACACCATGCAAGCAGACAGAAATTTGACTTATGTGATGTGTGTCACTCAGAACAAGCCCTGCAGCATGAACCATCTCTATAATTCAGATACTGATATTGTCTGACATTATAAGATCAAAAATATCACAATGACCAATTGCTTATACCCCTAACTAAATGTGGCAAAACTTTAAAAGACTTCATAAGCATTTGAGTAACCTAGAGCTATCCCGAAAGAGGAGATGCCTGGTGCAAGTTTTTAGGCCGCACCCTGCACCTGCAAATACTATGAGAATGCTTTACTTTGCTTTGATAAATTTACATATAGATTACGGAATGTTATGCTGGGGCCATTGTGCGAACTGTCTATTAACCTCACAAAAGAAAGCAATAAGATTAATTTCAAAAAGTAAATATAATGCTCACAGTGAACCACTCTTCAAAAAACATAATATTAACGATTCCTGATATCTATACATTGAAATTACTTTTTTTTCAAATTATTCAAAAATACAGTGCCAGTTTATTTCTCCAGCCCAGAGTTCCTCATTCTCCAACAAACTACTCATCCATATAATACTAGAACTCAAGCATATATCATCCCTAGAATACATCATGTCTTTGCTGAAAAGTGCATACGTCATCAGCTGCCAGGTCTTCTGGACATTACCCCAACATTTATCCTAGATAAAGTCAATACGCATAGCGAAACTGGTTATACCTCCTACCTAAAAAAATACTTAATAAATATGTACAATAGTGAATGTAACATAGCCAATTGCTATATCTGTAAAAAACAACATACCAGCAATGTACAGTTATGAGCCCAACTCTCCCTGTTGCAGTCTCTGCTTCTCGCTTCAAGCCCACCTTTCCACCTTTCCACTTATTGTGTAAGGTTTTGTAAATTTTTTTTGTTTTCTTGGCAGTTATCTTAACTTGTAGTTTATGAATTAAACAGGGGGTGCTTATGGCAGCGCCTACACTTAGGCAAAATGGGCATCGCCTGAGCCAATATTTATATAACAATATGTTATTGTATTATTATGATTTTTATGGCATAAATAAGAAAAATTCTGTCTGTCTGTCTGTGAATAGTTATTGCGACTGATAACCTGCCTTTTCTTGATTGTTGCTGGTGGGTGATTAGGGCTTTACGTCCTGTATTTCTGCACCATTTGGGCTAATAAGGACAGACAGAGACCATGGCAATGAGATGAAGGATGAAACAGCCATCCAATTTAGGCTTGACCGGGAATCGAACCCGGGACCCAGGGGTTGGAAGCCCAGAGTGCTACCTCGAGCTAGGCCCCGCCCTCTTGATTGTTGCTGTGTCACTAATCTATGATTAATATGATTACCTTAGAATAATATGTAAGTGAAACTCAGACTCCATTAATTTATCTTGACTCAAGTTTAACCTGCGAAAGCAGCCATTGCGTTCATGCTGCTACACTAAGAACCCATTTGTCTTGGACTACATTATCAGAACTACAGACAAGTGTTTCTTTACACATGAGACTTCATTCATGCAATCAGTATTTACAATACCCTCCACATGGTATCTGCATTATTGACATACACCATCACTATATGATGTCAAACAAAAACAGAAAATTGTTTTTTGACCTGCTTATTAGACTCTAGCCTTGTACCCAGATAACATGTCAGACCAACGTTGCCAATGTTTTATCGACATTATGTCGACATTGGTCCAACATTGGGGCTGACATAGGGCCCGACATTGGGCCCCGACATAGCCCCTGACATTGGGCCCGACATAGGGCCAAACATTGGGCCTCGACATAGGGCCCGACATTGGGCCCGACATAGGGCCCCGACATAGGGCCGGACTTTGGGCCCCGACATGGGGTCGACATTCTGCCGACCTGACATGCTATCAAGATAGCGTCAATTTCACCTTTCCTATTAACC
>OW028578.1:38988409-38995909 GCA_932294295.1 Alitta virens
ATGCCAAATGTACTGTATGTCATGAATGATAGTAATTTGGGATGAAATTCTTACCAATAATAAACCACATTTATTGTGCTAGTATTATAATGATTCCAAGAATTTCAACAAGGAATTGTTGGGAAATTATTCCAACATTGCAATTTGGGGGAATTATTGGATAACGGCGATTCCAAAGCTGTAATTTGGCCCAAAAGGCAGGGATTTTAAATCAATAACTTCTGAGAAAATTGTGTTTTTGAAGTTCCAACGACCCAACACACTTGTCATGCCAGATTTCCTGAATTGTGAATCCTAGAAAAATACTTGAATATAATGTTATATTTCTGGGATTTATTAATTATTTGTATGCAATTCTATGACAAAATTGTATCTAACTCTGTTGCAAAGTGTACATAGTTTCCATAATATTTTCCATGATATTTGTGTATTACAAATGTCAATTCATAATTTTGTCTACATAATCCTGTTCTGCATGGCCTTATATGAAAAATAACAGTACACTAAGCCATTATACACTGTTGATCGATGTAATAAAATAAATCCACATACATCTAACATCACATAATAATATCATATCATATATACATCCAAGTGTCATCAACTTATGATGTCAAATACTGCAGCTACTTCCATGATTAAATCATAATGATTTTCTGATGGTAAAGTTCTCTGCTTCATAGCAGCTCCTTACTGCTTCATGCCTAGTCTTCAAATGTTGCTGCATGCAACAGCATCTATCCTGAAACAGCAGCAGCAGCAGCAGCAGCAAGCCGCGAACGTATGCAGAGATGCACCCCCTGCGCATGCGCACAACAGCCTGTGGCTGCTCTGACTCCGCTCAAGAGATTCCCAAGCACCAAGTGAGCTATTGACACCTGTGGGTTCCTCGCAAGTGGTGGCACACGGTGCTGTGACGATAGTAAACTGAGAGCTCTGACAGCTGATAACAACACTTGCTTGCTAGTTATAGACCTCTAAGAACAATGGCTGCTTCTTTCCAGAGATGTATTTGCTTGGTATTCTCAGTTGTTGCTGATCCTGAAATGATCCTGCTTGCTTTTTGGCTATATCTAATTAACAACAGGAAAATATATACTTTTGATTTATCTTTAATTTCAAAGTGTTCAATTTGATTCTACCTTGTTTTATATTATTGCTTTTTATCAATTTTATTTGAATGGTATTATACCATACTTTATCTTATTAGTGGCTTCATTTGGGTTATAGGGTTAGGTTTACTTATCTTATCTTATCTTATATATCTTATTTATCTTATCTTATCTCATTTTGTTTTTGTTTTTTGGAGAGTGATTTGATTGTTTGTTTCATCTCAATTAATCTTAATCTTATCTTATCTCATCTTTATCTCATATCATTTCAATCTTTATCTTATCTGCATCTCATCTCATCTCATCTTGTCTTGTCTCATCTCATCTTATC
The DNA here is from genome assembly GCA_932294295.1 of Alitta virens. Lineage (NCBI taxonomy): Eukaryota > Metazoa > Annelida > Polychaeta > Phyllodocida > Nereididae > Alitta > Alitta virens. The sequence goes on from OW028578.1 coordinate 38,989,853, forward strand.
TTATCTTATCTTATCTTATCTTGTCTTGTCTTGTCTTGTCTTGTCTTGTCTTCCATCTCAATCTTTACCTTATCTTTCTTATCTTTCCTATCTTTAATATCTTCTTGTCTTATCTTATTCTATCTTGTCTTATCTTTTATCTTATTTTACCTTATCTTATCTTATCTTATCTTACTGTAGTGTATCATGTTACCACTGCTATGGGTTCGAAATCCATGGAGTCAGCCAGCTCTTGCGGCCACAACTGGTGGCTGAAATAATGATGAGATTATACTCGGAGTCCACCCCATGTTACACATATACTCCATGGGTGGGATCTTTCACTTGCCCCAGCATAGACACGGAGTACAAGGCACCTCCAATCCAATGCCTTCGACATCCAGCTGAGATGTAGCTCACAAAGAGTTCCTGTGCTAGGATTCAACGTGCTATATTTTAAATATATTCCTAATGTTTGATTTTTATTGCTGGAAGCTTTTACAGTGATTAAATGGTTCGAGTTACAAGGTGACATAAAACTTGATATGATCCGTGGCCCACGCAGCAGGAAGGCTAGATTAGAACAGGTACAATGAGGATTACATAGAATGAATAACAGTATTGAAATACAATGGGTAGGAAGAAGTAAGATGAAATGAACAAGAAGGAGTTTTCTTTCCTAGTGAAGATGTTTTGTTTCAAACTGAAGGTGTCTTTCATCCAGGAAAAAATAATAAATAGTCTGTACTAGGGCTCTACACCGGTTCGGTGATTATCGGTCACACCGGTAACAAACAATCGATAAAAGAACCGGTAGACTACGTGTGGTTTTCCGTATCATCGGTAAACCATAAAATATAGTTATTCTGTCCCTTAGATGCAAAATATGAACCAATTTCCTTTCAAAACGTAGCTAAGATCGTCGTGATTATCAGTGACAACCGCCATTTTGATTACTTTGTGTTATGGGCTGTGATTGGTTGAAATGAATAGTCCCAAAATATAACAGTCAATCAGTGATTAGCTTGCTTGGAGCAGTATCAAGTCACAACGTCTGACAACCAAAACGTCCAAACCTGAAATGTCCGATTCCCTAAACGTCTGATTTGAATAATAAATTTGTTTCACTGATATATAGCAATGAATATGTATCGCCGATACGTATCGTGTATCGAATGAGTGTATCGATGATGCATATTGTATCGTTTGCATCAAATGATACAGAGCCCTTTTTAGTTTGTATGTAACAGGTGAAAATGTAAATTTTTTCCCAATAAATTCTGTGTAATAAAATGAAGGGGAATGCATTGGATTTTATGATGTCATAATAGGCCTAAGCTAGGTGTTAGGTTAATAAGAAATGATGTATACGGTAGCATACTTTTTAATGTTTGAATTTTTTTTGCAATAGTGCAGCGATTAATTAGCAGAAAATATCTCAAAGCTAAAGTTAAGCCAATTTGGATATTTCGTGGCCCAGAATAACATTCTTAACGCACAATCAAGACCATAAATTGGAAATACAATGGAAATGGCATCATCACCCATTGTTGAGTATTATGACGTCATCATTTCGTTTGTTTACAAATTGAATTTTTGATGACATGAAAAATTAAATACTAGGGTACAGTTTATTTATTTTATAGACAGATAGTGAACACAGCAAGGCCTTGGATGGTAGGTAATCAGTATTAAGAATTATCATTATGACAGAATTAATCTTATTTTGTTTCCTAGTATAGTTGTAGCCAGGTTCTCGGTCCACCGCCAGGGGCAATGTGGATCCCGATGAAGTGTAAATTCGCTTACCAGGAATATGACAAATGGAAGTAAAATATCTAGGTCAGTGAACTGCTCACCGAAAATTGTTGTATTGACGTTTGTATTCTTGTTGTTGTGTGACCTACTTCTTTCCACAGCCAATCAGCTCCCGCGATCTAATGACGCTCATTGACCAATCACGTCACTCAGATCAGGACAAGACTCCTGTCTAAGCGGACCGGTCTAAGTATAGTTGGTGAGAAAAGGACCACGAGAGGTCACTGCCACCGTGGTCGATAAGTATTGTTTTGTGACGTCATCCATGCAACAATGGTGTAGTGACATGATCTTATTGTCTTTTTATTTACACTATGGTCGTAGTGCTCCCTGTAGGCTCTGTTACTTTTTCTTCCCAATTTGGCTAAGTGTCAGCATTACAGGCACACTGGCACTGTTAGCCCACATTGCGATGTTATTTAGAAGGGTATTGCATGACTTACCAGAGAACCCCACTATTAAGAATAACTTCAGGGAGCAATTATTCTGTAACTAAGATAAGATAAGATAAGATAAGATAAGATAAGATAAGATAAGATAAGATAAGATAAGACAGGATAAGATAAGATAAGATGAGATGAGATGAGATGAGATGAGATAAGATAAGACAGGATAAGATAAGATAAGATAAGATGAGATGAGATGAGATGAGATGAGATGAGATAAGAAAAGATAAAATAAGATAAAATAAGATGATAAGATAAGATAAGATAAGATAAAACTTTATTTACAGTCGGTGTGACAATAAAACAAAGAACATAAGCTACAGTAGCTTTTAACCGACAAATGAAACAACAAAAACAAAAAGATGACAAATATTTACAAATGATATGAGAAACGACAAATAATGTTCTTAGTAAAGTTACACGTTATTTCGTATACAAAAAATACAAAATCCACATTGACAGTTATTCCAGTAGTTACTGTTTCAATTGTCTAAAGTTTGCATATTCATCAACTTCTTTAATTTGGACAGGTAAATCATTCCATACTGAAGCGCCTTGATATACTATTGCTTTCATACCATATTTTAGTATTGTATGGTGGCTTTACTAATTTTGACTTGTCCATCATATTGTACTGTGCAATTTGTTGCATGAAAAACAGACTTTCAACAGGTGGTGACAAATTGTGAAGGGTCTTGTAAACAAATTCACCTGAGTGGTGGTCTCAGTGATCTGCTGAAGATTGCAGTAGTAGTATAGTTGTAGGTTGAGATTAACGAGCTGTTAACCACCAAGGGGTCATTCAGGGGGCATTCTCGTCAAGATTGCTAATGGACAGGATATGGTTAGAAAAAAACCATATAGGGCACAAGGCAGGTATTACCTATGGCAGTATATGTCAAGATATGTAAAGAACACGATGTCTAGGTCTATGTAGATAAGGGAGTGACCATTATTATGCCTCCTGTTGCAGTAGCGGATTTAAAGGAGAGAGGGGGGTGTGGGTTAAGGGGGTTTAACCCCAGCCCCCTTGGCCAAGTAAATTTTTATTGAAAAATATTAAAAAATTCAGCTGTCGCAATACATTGTTATTTGTCAACCCCCCCCCCCTCCTGATAATTTCTGGATCCGCCCCTGTGTTGCGCTTTCTTAAGATAGCAAAGTGTAGAGGAAAGAATAAGATTATAAAATATGTCAGATAGGGGCTAATTAAACAACAAATATAATTAATAATCTATTTTTATTTTTTACCTACCCTTTACCTTTTCTCTGGCTATTCGTGGTAGTCTACTGAACAGTAGAAAATGTTGCTCAGGAAATATGAGGATAGCGCAGGATAGAATAGGATAGGAGTTGCAGGACTATAGGATAGGGTAGCACAGCACCAGGATTTGGACAAGATAAAATCACTCAGGCTGCAGCTGAATCTAAAATACTGCAAAAGGCTACAATATGCTGAGTCACAAGCATATAAGATGATACTGGTGGTCTATGCAAGAGATTTTTATATACAATGTCTGAGGCAAAAAGTGATCTGTAAGCAATGAATATGTTTCTGTGACTATATGCTTAGGTGTTGAATATCAGGCAGATATCACAAGAAAATAAAAACAATAGGAAATTATAGTGGATTTTCACGGAAGGTTCTCTGTATTTCCACCAGGTGGCTAAAACAGAATACAGCAATTCTATTGGCTGAAAAAGTTCCCGCCCTTGTCTGTGATTGGCTGAAGCAAAGTGAATCCTAGCAGGAGTAATTTTAGCGCAGTTTAATGTATATTTCACACTCTATCATTTAGTTGATGTTCGATATTTTTCTGAGAAAGTTATATTTATGGAATCAGTTAGTTATTACCTACTGTGTCTGAAAAGCAAAATGAGTAATAAGAGGAGAGGAAAGACTTATGTCCTGCTGAATTCAGGGCTGTTCAGTGAAAAGACTCTATTTATGCAACTGAAAACATTTCTATAATAGCATAACTCTAATATAATGATATTCATACAACATATTATTTTATTCACAACATGGTATAGTTAAAACCAGTTTAATCAACATGACAGCTATTGGATGTGACAGCCATTGGAAGTGACACATGTATTATGCTCAAATATTAGGCATTTAATAATTGATCCAGGAAGTAAGTGTGTCCACGGCCGTATCTCGTCTCGTCCTTAGAACAACATTTTCCATATTTAATATTTTCTCCATCTTTTATCATTGTTTATTGTTTACCTTCTTTCTAAGTTGACATTGCTAAAATTACTGTTATATATATATTAATGTCACAAATTACCACAAATGAAATTCCACCAGAACACCAAAACAAGCCACAATAGAAATTACTTCGTCTGGAAAGCTAGATTCAGATTTTTTTAATTTTCAACCAGAAAATTTCACATTCATATATCTTAATAAAGAGCAGTAGTATCAAAACAAGATAGCATCTGGTTTGGGAAATGCACGAGTTAAAAAAAACTATATCTAAACGCATTAATCATATATTGACATAAATATAAAATAAAACAAATAAGTTTGAAGATATAAACGAATACAAGTATAACCATTTATCATTTACCGAATTATGAATCTATTGAAACATATTTATTTGTAGGCTATCTACTGCAAATATGCTAAATTTAATATGATATTAGTCTTTCCTTTGAATAAGATTTTGCAAATAATTTCACTTTACTTTTTTCCTTAGTTATTCTGGATAAGATAACCCATAGATTAGGTGCCCTTCTTAAGAAATTTTTATTTCATAAGTTATTTCTATTTCTTGATCTGATATTTCAAATAGATTGCTGATTCTTGTTTGCAATGTTCCATTAACATATCTATAGGAAATTTTCAGGACTGATAATTTAATTAGATCTTCAACCTTCAGTATATTTACTTATTTATAAAATTCAGATAGTCTTACTCTTCTTCCAAATGAAAAAAATTATATCCAAAAAGAATGGCTAATTGCTCACACTGATCAGAAGAAATTCTAATACACTGTATTAAGTGTTTTTTTCCCCAATTAAAAAGAAAAAAAAGTGGAACATGTTATTAATACCACCCCGTGGGGGATTTTAATTATTATGATGAGATTAAAGCCTGAGTCCACACTACGCTACACATTTACCCCATGGGTGGGTTCTTGTACTTGCCCAAGCATGGACACCTAGTGCAAGGCACCACCGATTTAACATCTCATGTGAACAACATCCAGCTGAGATGCTCTTAAATCCGAGCAATTAAATCAAATCAAAATTTATTACAATTTATTTATTAAAATATATTTAAAATGGGTAGCACCATTAGTAAAAACTGTTTTTCAGAGGACCCATTAATACAATAAAACAAAAATGTATATATACAAATGAAATATTAAGTAAAAGTACATAAATAAAATAAAATAATAAAATAGATATAAATATAATACAATTCATATGTACTTACATTAACAATAATCATTTCAAGAATCTTCACATACATTTATATGGTAGGCTGATGCCTATGGCATATTTGCCTTTAAAATTAATTATACAGTTAAATCATTAAAAGAGTTTCTACATTAAGAATCGAACCCAGCACATTCAAAGGAGCCGAAAAATGCTTTAACCTCTACACAGTTGGTAAAACTGCTTTCTTTGAAAAATGCACATGGTTGTTTCATCATAAACATCACCCCATCTGTCTATTTTGTGTTTTTCTTTTCAGCCCACTACAATATGCATTGCATATGACTCCGCACTCTTCATTTCCGCATTGGCCTTGTGAATATTCATGAACGGAGTGATGCATTGTATTCAGTGGGAGTTCCGC